>JARHVA010003102.1:0-42500 GCA_037957365.1 Torreya grandis
TCACTAGAATATAAAACTTATGTATTTCTTAGAATATACCTAGTCTTTTATTAACATGTTTTTTATTCTTTCCCTCTTGATTTGATTAGTTAGATGTGATTGTACTTCTAGTTCCATTACATTCTTTCTTTTCTTGCTTAACGTAGCTAGATTGTTTGCATTTATTAGTTCATTTTTGTCTCTTATATGTACCTTAGGACATTTTTCAATGTCCATTACTTCTATTCATGTGTGTGCTTTAGGTAATTTTACAATTTCCTCTGCCTGTACTCTTCTATGTGATTGTGGCTTTCATGCCAACTTGCTTATTTTAACTGTATGTGTATGTTTTAGCATTTGAATATGCCTTGTATGATTGGTTTTTAGTTAGAGTGACATGTGCCCATGTCCCTTATTTGATTTAACCCTTGGCCACTATTTTACACTTTTTGATTCTTTCATTGTGTGCTTTTTAATTGATTGCTTTCAATTGTTTTTAATGTCATGATCAAAATAATGTATTATCTTGTTTCTTGGATTATATGATGGACATCATGCTCCATCCCTCCTTGACAAATAATAAATAGTAACTAACATTTCTAGTTCTAGTCCAGTACATTGCACATGCTTTTACATTATTATATTTATCTAGCCATAACCCTATTGATCTAAAAATATATTAATATAAACCATGTTATATCTTGATATATCTTATCAATTGTCATTTTTATATCACATATTTTATAGCATAACACACTTACAGGGCTCTTTCTTTTGAAGTAAGTCATTCCAGGGTCTCAATTCCTACCCTTAAAAGAGGGGGAAACAAATAGGGGTTTTAACATAGAGATCAAATATTCTATCAACCAAAATATCTAGTTTTTAAAACACTTAGAACAATAATTAGACATCAAACCAATTAAAATAGACCAAACAGACAATGAAAAATCTAGAACAATCATCAAATTTGGCCTAGGACAATAGTGCTAAGACTGGACTATAGTGTCAATGGTACTACTATCCATTTCCAGTGCTCTTATCAAAATAGTAGATAAAATATAATTTCTAGAATTAGGTAGAAAAGTAGGCTTAGTTATAGATTTACATAGCTAGACTAGTTTAGAATTAACAATTTTAGTACACATTTTGCTCAGAGAATCTAGATATAGGGGGATTATGCATGGCATGATGGCTCTCACTTTTATTTTTAGATATAATAGTTGGTATAACTTCTAGATCAAAATCTATGTTCTAGACATCAGTGATTATGGGCAATTTGCATGACACATTTGCTTTCCTTTCTATTTAAGTTCAACATCACCTAGGCATTCTCAGTAGTTGTATGCCTTATTCCAACTTTAGGTGGTTGACATCATTTTAAAGTGGCTTTCATATAATCCTACCCTCCACATTCCTAGGTTCCCAAGTTTTTGAGTGGCTTCCACATAATCAAAATTCTTAGTTTTAGAGTGGCTTTCATATAAGCCTAATCTCCATCTTTTAGAGTGCCTAAGAGTGGCCTAGTTTTCATCATACATTCAAATATCCATGACAAAAAATTTAAATCATAGTAAATTCATGGGCTTTAGGATCCATCTTGTATGACATAGATTTCATACCGGTATCATTTCATAGATTCTCTTCATGGGGTGATGATGGATCTGAAGGTTTAGCTAGCCTTTGTATTCTTGGGCCACCTATTTAGAAGGATTGGACACATAGTACAAACAATGATAAACACATATATGACCACCTAGTTACACTTAATAGGTGATTATGGAGCCAAAGGGCTAGCCTTTGCATTATTGAGCCACTTTTTAGGGAATTGAGCACTTCACTCTATTCATGATATTACTCTTGGTAAAACATCATCTAACATTAATCAACATCACTTAGTATCATAATAGGTTTTGTATTGGTCCGTGTACTCGATGAGGTGTATTTTTTACTTTCTCTTCATGTCTCTTATCCATCTTTGTACATTTTTATTTTAGATATATCATATCTAGTAAAAATTGATCTAATTTTTATTTTCTATTATAGATTTACACTTTATAATGTGCCCTTTCTATGTGCACCTAGCATCACAACAACATCATGAGCTTAACCATTATAGGTAAGTTTAGGTACGCTTTCTCTTTTTACTTTATCCTAGTATTTCACCTTGTTGCATCACTAGAATAAAGTGGGGGGGAATATAGTCATATAAAATGTAATAATTGGTAACTTGAGCATGGATAATGACACCCAGCCTAGAGGTGCCTCATGTTTTCTCTCATGACCTTCTTAAGTTTGTTTCCATTGATTCCCAGTCATTCATAGCCTTTCAAACTTTATCCCAACTAAACCAAGACCCTCTTTTCATGACCAATCCATCCTCCCATGTCTCATATACTCAGGACAATAGTGCCACACTAAGACTATAGTGTTAATGTCACTCCTATCTACTAGTTTCCCATCCTTATCCTTATCAGCCTAATTAGATCAAATTCATTCCATGACTAATAGATCCCTATAAAATTCCATTCAAATATCATTTAGAAAGGGTTAGATAATATTACAAAACAAGCAATAATAAAAGCAAGACTACTCAAGGACATTTCCCTATTATCAACATATAACCATCCAATATTATTTCAAACTTATTTAAATTCTTACATCAGTCCCTAGTCATCTCAACTACACCTAGTTTAACATTTCCTTGCATTCTCATATTATAATTATACCAAGCACTCTCAAAGGGAGAACTACATATGGCTTGATCCCTCTTCACAGTATTGGTATATAGGTAGAATTATCACACAAGGGGTATGGATCCACATCTAGTGAATATTACACACATTAATCCCCCCTCTTGTTTTAAATTGGTAAAGAGAAAATCTGATCTATAAGGAGCTTTATAGACTTTCAACAACTAAAACATCAGAGACAAGGTCACACAGACCTATCAAATAAAATAAATAAAGCTAAGATCCTTAGGATAATAGTGCCAGATGAGGAATACAACACTTATGCCACTCCTATCTACTTTTATTTCTCCTATCTAATCAAAAAACAAAAGTTGGAATCTTATTTGTGATAGTGTTAGAGGCCTGTATAGTGAATATTAGATCTTGTCTCAGTCAGATCAACATATTTTAAAGTAAGTCTTATTTTCTCCCTCTTATTATTATTTATATAAAATATCTAATTACAAATACATTTAAAAAATTAGTAGCCTATTTAATACATATTATTTACTAATTTATCAATCTAAACCCTCTAACTAAATTAGGAATAAAATCCCAATATTCCCAAAATTGTTAAATCACCTAGAAACCCTTCCACCCATCCAAATTAACATACCTTTAAATCCCAAAACCCAAGATTTACAATAAGATAGCATAATTCAACATCCTCAACAATATATCCCTTTGACCACCCAATACATATCTCCTTCATAGTCTCTTTGGTCTATTTCTATACCCTTACAAGCCCCATAATATGTGGTGGAATCCAAACCAATCATGACCATCTCAGTTGGTTATCCTTTATCCCAACCCTTTTCTACTTAGTTTTCTACTTATCAACACCCAAAATAAAATATCTTGCGGGATATCCATAAATACAATACTCAACCAGACCTTATGAGTAATGAATAGGATGGCCAATTGAGAAGCCTTTCCCTCTAAGTAGAAAATTATGCTCACTTATGAGGAAATTTGTAATTAACTTATTAACCCAGTAGTCACCATTAGAAAATACCCTTCATAGTGGGAGCTTCCAAATTTTACCAAGTTTAAAAATAAGGAGGATCCATATCAGCACCTTTGAGCACTTAGACATGATTTTTGTCTTATAGCTTACAATGAGAGTCTTCTCCTTAGTGTCTTTCCCATATCACTATTTATACCTTCCTTAGAATGGTACAACTCAATCCCTCAGCTTCAATGTTCTATTTTGGTAAGTTAGCTCAAATATTATTAGATCACTTTTCTAGCAACATCATGAGAAAAGTAACTATCACCAATCTCTATGCCATCTCATAGTTTGATGATGAATATGTTGTTGATTTCATGGATAGATGTAGGAGTTTCATAAACCAACTCACCTTTTCCCTTTCACAACTCAAACTAATTGAATTATTAATAACATCATGTACTAAACATATCTCATTGATGTTATGGGTGTAGTCCTTCAAAACCTTTCACGAGGCCTTTTCAATGGTCCATAAATTAAAAATTAGATCTTTAGAAGAAGGGAAAGTGAAATTATTTATTAAAAACTTCAAACTTTATCTCTCTAAATATACTAAAAATAATAAAACCAATGGAGATATTAATGCCATAATATTTAAATCAATGCCACCACAAACAAAAAGCCAATATAAGACCTTTACCTCTCAGGCAAAATCTCAAAAACCATTAACACATTTTCCTCCATAATAATATACACCTTTATGATAATCTTATGCATATATCTTATATAATATTTTAAATTCATATCTCATTGAATTTCCTTCGGTGAGACCTCTTGATGACTCTCATCCTAAACCTAGTTGGTTTAAGTAAAATGACTTTCATAACTTCTACCATGTAATAGGTCATGACATAAATAGGTGTCACTATTTTAAGGGTCTAGTAACGAACCTTACTAATCAAGGGGATTTAAAATTAGATAATCATAACATTCCCCCTAAATAATTTATAGACATCTTTAGCTAACCATTCCCTAACCATGCTTCCACATCTAATTCTATAAAAGCTAATTTGAGATCCACCTCAGACCACAAAACCCATGTAATTAGTACAATCCATGATCAACTTATACCTAAAGAAGTTGGTAGTAATTTTGTCCCTGATCTCCTTATAGGAGATTCATTCAAACTCTCTAAACTAAGTGAGGTTATCTTAAAACCTTCCCAAAGCTCTTTGGATCTCATTATTTGATATCTGCTTGAGGAAATATTATTTGAAAACATTCAGGATGATCAACTAGAAATAAAGGAAGAAAAGACTATAAAATAAAAGGCTTATTTAGGCATTCTAAAAGATATTCATACCATTCCTTGTGACATCTCACTACTTATGTCTAGCTTACCCATCCCCTCTAGCTTACTACACCTTGAGGAAACTATTACTTTGTCACAAACCAACTCATGACCAATCCCACTCAAAACTTAGGAAAATCTAAATCTTAGAGAAATTAAGGGGAAGGCTATAGATATCACAAATAAAAATCTTGGGGAATCATGAGGAAAGTCTTTATAATATCCTCCAATTAGGATTGAACTCCCTAAATAGTATATCCCCACTACCTCTGATCAAATTTGAAAAAGGAAGGTGCCATTACCACCAATTTGAACAAAGGCATCTATATTAGGACTCCATCCTTCAACAAGACTAAAAGCCACCATCATAAAATCATCTAATACAAAGCATGTATCATCATAAATGGATATTCCCACCATGGAAATTTTAATACATAACCCATTAAACCCCTATTATCCACACGGATTAGGTATAAGGTCTTATCTTAAGTATAAATTGCCTACTGTAGGAAATATTCAAACAACTAGTTTGAAAGATCAAGGTTCAAAGTCAAATACCTCTTCCCTATGAATGCCTTGGAGGATTGAAAAACATAGTCTAGATCTATTAAAGGGGTATTATTCTAAGATCCTTTCTCAACTTATCAAAATCTCCCTTATCAATCTAACACCCATAAAATCCATTAAACCTCATATTCAAATACTAGTGTGGTATCAGGAAAATAGGAAGTGCACATATCATCATATAATAGGTCATGATATGGAAAGTTATAATGTGGTAAAATTTGTGGTCAAAAACTTATTATAAGAAGATGATATTTTAATGGAATAGTTAGATCATGACCATCCCCATAGTCAAACTACTAGGGTCACATCCACCTCAATAAGTAGTATACTACTAATAATATTAGAAAAGGCTATAAAAGAAAATAAAACATTTGATACAGCTCAATATTAACCCCTCCTAAACCATCTAGATGTGGAAAAGTCTAAAAATGTGAAAAATCCCCCTGTATTTCATATAGATTTAATCCACATAGTTATGTGATCCCAAACCTAGGGTCATAAGACCCACAATCATGATAAAGCCAAAGTGACTTACGGAAGCACCAACTCCTACCATAAATAGTCCTACAAAACCCAATCTGAAACCTAAAATTTCTATTTTAGGGAAATTTCAAAAATAATAATGCTTCATAAGTAATACAAATACCTATTCTAAACTAGATTCATTAGCTCTCAGTCAAGATGTCTTTATATGAACTTGGCCAAAACTTTTCATATCATCATGAAGATATGATAGAATCCTTATGGGCCACTGAAATACAAGTTAATGAACCCCCAACCTCTACCAACTTTCATTGCATCACTTCAAAATCCATTATCTATAATATTCCATGATTCAATACTATCACCCTTATAGCTTGATGACCAGGATCCCCTTTTATTTATCACTATCTTAAATTGATCGTACTCAAATCAAATGAGTAATGATTGATAATGGTACAAGTATAAATATCATCTCCTCTCATGCATTTAAACAACTATAGTTTCCTAAAACTATTGTAGCCCAATCCCCAACCATTTTAAAAATATTTAATGATATTGTCACCCCTACATGAAGAACATTTATCCTTCATATCCAGGTAAGCATACATGTTTTTCTCAAACAATTTTATGTAATATAAGGAGAGTATCAATACAACATCCTATTAGGTCATACTTAGATACAAGTTATGCATTACATCACCTCTACCTTGCATCAATGTATTAAATTTGAACATAAAGTTAAAATCCATAATATCCTTGTTGATCCTCATCCATTTAAAACTTATACCCTCATATTTCTACCAAAAAAAATTTTAATTATACTAAAAAACACTACCCTATCATCATCTAATGAGGAATCCTCTAATATTACAATCCATTCATCAAGGATTCGCAAGGAGTATATTGATTCCACATTTTAGCAGCTATCAAATTGAGAGTATCTATTATTGACACTCAATAATCTCCCAAATCCCTAATAATATGGGTGTCCAAATAAAAAACATACATATTGTCCAAATTTAAGAGAAATTATTCCCTTTGGTCTACCTTTCCTCTATACTCATTTGATATATGGAGGAATTATATATCCTTCTTCAGGCCTTTCTAACCAAACCCATGCTAAACCATTTACCTCAAACTTTTCAATCCTAGATAAACCCCACATTGAAAAGACATACCTATAATGGTGTGACTAGAAGGGTTTTAGCATAGGACATTATGAACAAGGACCACACAAAGTTACGTTAGGATAATTTATAAAACCCCATGAAAAGTATGGACTTGGTTTTAACAAAAATCCCAAAACTACCTCAAAAGTTACTCTCCTTCATATCTTTGAAGAGGAGAAACCATCCTCACCATACAACACCCCTTCTTTGATAGATGAAATTTTATCTATTCTCCTCAAAAAAAAATTAGCCATGCCATTACTATAGAACCTCTCACCTATCATCATGATGGGGAGGTCAATACCATTCCTTTATCCTACCCAAATATGATCGAGTAAGATATTCTCAGCATCCCTATTATTTAGTTCTAGGATAATGAGTTAATATTAAATCATATAGGCATAGATAATTCTCATCTATGTAAATCTCTTCCATCTAAAATGTTTAATTTATTAAACGAGGCTACCATTGACATTATTATAGGATCTCATGAGACTCTATGAATAGTTAAGGTCAGTAAATATTTAGATCCTTAGGAGTACCAAGATTTTGTTAAATTTTTGATAGATCATAGTGAAGCATTATCTTCATCCTATAGTGACATGCATAGTATCAACCATGCTATTATCATCCATAACATTGTCACATTCCTTGATGCCACAATTATAAAGTAAAATCTTTGAAAAATGCATCCTCCCATTATGCTCTTAGTTAAAGAAGAGTTATAGTATATTTTATCCATTAAATTTATCCAACCTATCAATTACCATTAATGGGTATCTAATATTATCCTTATTACAAAACCCATAGGGGTACTATGCCTTTGTACTAACTTTCATAACCTTAATCTTGATTGTCCTAATGATGATTTCCCTCTCCCTAATATTGAAAAATTAGTGGACTTAACATCCGGTCATGAATTGTTGTCACTTATGGATGGTTTCTTTTGATATAATTATATACTTAACACACTAAAATACCTACATAAGACTTCATTTATTACTCCTTAGGGGACCTTCTGCTATTGAGTTATGCCTTTTCGCCTAAATAATGTAAGAACCACCTATCAAAGAACCATTACTTATATCTTTGATGATATCATCCATAAAATTGTTGAGGATTATGTGGTTGATCTCCTAAGTAATTTGAAATTATTAAAAGACCATCACTCAGTCCTAAAGGTAATATTTTCTCACTTAATCTAGTTTTATAAGCATCTAAATTCAAATAAATGCATTTTTGGAGTATTAAAGGGTAAACTTTTAGGCTTTATTATCTCTATTCATGGAATAGAATTAGACCCCACTAAGATCAAATAAATTTTATAAATTACACCCCCATCTAATCTTAAGCAACTCCATATTTTACAAGATAAATTTTAGTCCATATATCATTTTATCTCCTACCTATCTGATAGATGTCAACCATTTCATCACCTTCTAAGGAAAGACATTTATTTTAATTAGGACTTTGGTTATTAGGAAGCCTTTGATGATCTTAAGAGCTTAATTATTTCTCCACATATTATCATTCCCCCAAAATAAGGGCAACCATTCTTCTTGTATATTTATACTATGGATCATGCCCTTAGATCCATGCTAGCCCATCATGATGATCAACATAAAGAGAAGGCAATTTACTATATTAATCACACACTTGTTGTCTATAAATACATTATTCTCACACAAATAAGTTATGCTTAGCTCTAGTCTTATTATCTTCTAAGCTTTGACATTATTTGATCAATCACAAGACTTATGTGATCATGAACACTGATCCCCTAAAGTTTATGCATTCAAAACCTTATCAAAATCAAAGAATGGCCAAATGGCTCATGATTTTAGGGGAATTTGATCTTGAGTTTATTGATAAAAAACTAGTTAAAGGCCAAATCATTGTTGATAATCTTGTTGAGGTGCCTCTTTCTAATAATTACCTAGTTAACTATGAATTCCCTAATGAAACCATATACTCCACATCCCAAATAGATCCATAATATAAAATTACTCTATTCTTTGATGGATCTAACTATGAACATGGTGGTGGAAATGGAATTATCCTAATCCCTCCTAGGAGGACACCTATACCCCTATCTTTTAACCTTGATTTTGACTACACTAATAATATGGTTAAATATGAGGCTTTAATCATAGGTCTCCAAACCACTTTAGCCTTGGGTATGAAAACACTTAATATCTATGGTGATTCCCATCTTATAGTCAATAAAATTAAGGGAATACATAAATTCAAGAATGATACCTTTTAGAAATATAAGACCTTGGCTGATAAGCTGCTAGCTAATTTTAAGCATTTTCCTATCCAAGCCACTCCTAAATCAAATAATAAGTTTATAGATACTATTGTTTCTTTTACCTCCTTCCACCGATGTTCATCTCAAGAATCTAATTTATTTATCCTCATCCATAGTATTAATCAACCTTATTTTACCAAAACTAATCTTCCTTCCATCCATAGTGTGGAGGAAAATCCATTAGATCTTTGGTATGCATAGATATTTGATTACTTATCAAAAGGGATTATTCCTTGAGATCTAACCAGAAATGGAAAGTGAGTTTTCTAGCATTACATCAGATATTTTTTTCATGCTAGTGGGTGTTCTCTATAATCATGTATTTGATGATATCCTTCTCTATTATCTCTAGAATCATGAAGCTACCGTCACTATCAAATAGGCTCATGATGACTCATGTGGTGGACATTTTAGTAGCCAAACCATTGCTAAGAGAATCTTTTGATTGGGATATTATTGGCCTACTTTAAATTAATGTTTTTGTGACTTCATTAATAAATTCATAAAGTGTAGGTAGCATGCCAACCTATCACATATCTCTAGTAAATCATTATAGGTAACATAAGAATTTTAGACTTTTTCCTAGTAGGGGCTCAATCTTATAGATCATATCAATCCTAAATCTTTCCAATGTCATAGATTTATTATTACTAACATAGATTATTTTATGAAGTGAGTGGTTATTCCTCTTATCTCAACCAAAGAAAATAAAATTATGGAATTCATTATTCAACATATTCTTTGTCATTTTGGCATCCCCAATAGTATCATCATGGATAATGGGAAATATTTTAAAACCAAAAAGGTTCAAGAACTCTATGATTATTTTAATATTAAACTAATATTTTCCTCACCTTATTATCCTCTAGATAATGGACAAGCTGAGGCATCTAGTAAAACTCTCTTAAAAATCCTCACAAAAGTCATTAATAAAGTAGGAAATAATTGGCATATTCATGTTCCCTTTACCTTATAGGCTTATCAAACAAGTATTCAAAACCATATGAGTGCTACTCCTTTCTCCCTAATCTATGGTACTAAAACCATACTTCCCCTTGAGGTTTATATTCCTTCCCTTCACATCTCCCTTAAAGATATCACTTTTGAGAATGATTTCCATTAGGAACAATTATCTTAGCTTGAACTCTTAGATAAGCATCAATCAACTACCCTTGAATGTCTCCATGTATATAAATAATGAATAAAGTGTGCCTATAATAAGCATCCAAAAGAACATGAATTAAATATTCGTAACCTTGTCTTAAAATAAAATCAACATGTCACTAATATGGAAAAAAGAAAACAAGGAATATTTTTTCTAAATTGTCTTAGACCATATATTATCAACCATAAGTATGGATTTGGGGCATATCACTTGGCCTCTCTTGATGGAAAATTGGAATGAGATCCTCTTAATGCATTGTATTAGTGTCTTTTCTACTATTAATAAGTGTAAATCACCTTAGGCCACCTTGTTTCTTTTCTTTTAGTTTGATTTGATAAAACCATATGCCTATTATTCTTATATTAAATAATGATATATAGATTCATGTGGTTATCTAAAAACATTACCCACTTTTACCTTGAATATTAATACATTGGCTCTATAAATAACATACTCTAATTAGATAATATCTACCTTTAATGGGAAGGAGCTCCAAATCATTATTCCATAAAATCCCTCCCTATCACTACTTCATTTTGAGAATAATAATATTATCTTTTATAATAAATATTTTAGAAATTATTCTGTGATAACTAAGGCCAATACATATAGAAATAATAACACTAGGATAAAAAAATCAAAGAAAACCATCTACAAAACAAGCAAAAATAGTAGACTATTCCCTTGAAGGATAGCTATAAAATCTACAAAAATATATTAAATATCAAAAGTGAAAACTAATCCCTCAAAGGACAACTGATTTGTTAAATCATTTCTCAAAATATAAACCATTCACTTGAAGGACAACTTCTTTGAAAAGTATATCTCAAAATATAGACCATTCTCTTGAAGGATGTATATCATTCTTAAAGCATCCCAAGAAAGCTTCCCACATTGATCATCTTTATTTAAATTAGTTGACTGCCTACATTGACCAGTCTACATGGTTTAACACAAAAGGAATCTAGGGTTAACCTTAGTTTTGGGTATGCAAGATGAAATCATCTTCTTAAAATAATCTAGTTTCTATAAAATTCTAAAACAAATTCCTAGTAATTTCCATCTCAAATCAATATAATATTGAACTTAGTCAACCTACAGTCATTAGGATATTTATTAGTAGTTAGTTAGGGATGCGCGTGCATGATTTCATTTGAAGTGGTTTTCTTGGGTCATGGTATGATCCAATAATGATCAATAAAAGCCTTTGTAAATCAATTTTTTGCTAATTAAATTATTGCCACATATATCCTCATCAAAGCATAGGAATATCCTAATCCATTAATCCAACAATCTATAAGTCTCACAACATGAAGTTTGTAATCTATAAATCACATCCATATTAACATAATCATAATTTATAATCTTTTAAACATTTCATAAAATTTTAAATCCATAATCCATCATCACATAACATAAAATCTATAACCAATAAATCTAATTCACATCCATAAACATTTTTTAAGGCCCATAATCCATAATCTAATCAAACTCATAATTATATAATCCATAGCCCATAATCAAAATCACATCCATAATAATTTAACCATGAATATTTTTATATAATAGCATCACATAAAATCCATAATCCATAATTAAAATCACATCCATAATAATATAATCATGATCCACAAGCATTTTAAAATTTTATAACATTTAAGTCCATCAAATCCATAATCTAAACCCATAATCATATCGCATAAAATCCATATTCCATGATCTAATCCACATTAATAATAACCATAATCCATAAATATTTAAATATAAATCCATAACATGTAAAAATCATAATTTATCACATCATTTAAGCTAAATCTATACTCACATAGTATACATATAAGGATCCATGATAACATAATCCATAAACATCCATAATCCATAAATAAAATCCATATGAGCATGACAAATCATAATCATGAATATATATATATATATATATATATATATATATATCAAAGCATACATCAAAAATATCCATATATATGTTTATGGCTCTCTGGTTAGTATAATAAAGAGCTACATAGTAAAATGTATCTTTCTCAAATGGATACTCCCTAAAGCTCCACCACTGTCTCCACTTGCATCACCTCCCACATTTCCTTTTCTATCTCTATCCCTCCTCTGATCCCTCCTATGAGATACACTCCCCATACTAACTCACCTTATGTGAGTCTACCTAAAGGATCTACCCTATGCATCTAGATGGGTAGAATAGTGAGGAATCATTAGATGCAAATCTAAAATGATCTATTCATAGTATCGCATGTATATTGATAGTTACCTATACCTATCTAAGCTCATTGTCCCTACCCAACATGTTCTTGACCCAACCCCCTTGCAACTATATATACTAAATAACCTCCATTCTTCCCTCTACAAGATATCCCTCTTTTCTTGATAGTGATCTTGATCTTCCACTACTAGATCATCACTTAGTTGTAATGAGTCAAAATCCACCTACAGTGTATCTAATCTCATATATAGTATACCTCACTCAATTTTCATTATTGTGAGAGCCCCTTGTACTATGACCACCTATCCTTGTAAGGTAATACACTAGGCCCTTAGTTTATCCCTCTCTATAATGATCTATAAAATATATATCTCCTCTTCATATACCTCCTCCTCTCCCCCATCCTCTCCCATATCCTCCTCTTTCCTCCTTTGTATCCTCCATATCCTCATCGACTCCCTCCTATCAAGGTCACACCACACTCTCTTACCTCGTATCCCACTATCCTTCCCACCAAGCTAAGAATGTTTGAGTGTACTATACATCCTCCAAATCATATCTCATTACCTCCTCATCATCAGTCCCTACTAGTACATCTATGGTGTTTGGATTTGGGAGCCCCAGCTCTGTCTTATCACATTCATATGCATTTGAGGCCCATGGTATGTCTTGTACTAAACTAAACTATCTTTGTAGTCACCCAAAATAGAAGTACTCCACATAATCCATCCTCCTCCTTATCACCCACCTCTCTCTCTAGAAATATGAAATCTCTACCTCTAATCCATGCCACATAGGAAATTTGAGATAGGGTCTCTAGATTATATCTCCATCTCACAACCCCGCTAAGACCCCTCAATAGTAATTGAGGTCCTAGACAATTCCATTTATGAAATCTCAAGATAAATATACCTTCCATCATAAGTAGACCACATTATAATCAATCTTGTACCATTGTATCCATGGGGTACCAATAAGATGCACCATCTTGATGTGCTCATATGCCCAACACTATAGAATTATGATCACATATAATCCATACCTCATCTATGTCCTCAAACCCCATATCTCCTTGTATACTTGTGTTATTAAGGAAGACTCCTAAGCAAACACTATCTTATGATCCAACATATCGGTGACCACACTTATTAGGCTATATGGGAACCTACCTCTTATTGAGTCTGAGAGTGCATAATAGGAAACTACCAACAACATCATGGTAAAAAAACCCCTCCCTACTACATCAAACTCATATAGAGTCTTGAATACAAATACACAACAAAAAAGTGATTTATGTAGCATCCCCATCATATAGGTGTGTCAATGTTGCTCCATATCCTCACTCATCCATAGGTACTATAGTAGATCCCTACATAGGAAGTAAAATCCTACACACACACACACACACACACACACACACACACACACACACACACACACACACACACACACACACACACACACACACACACACACACACACACACACACACACATCTTCCTCTATAATAATCATCTCCCCTTTCTCCATCTATAACATCCCATTAGTCACATCCCATTACTCTAATAATATGACTAGTAGGCTAGCATATTAGTGAATGCATTGGTAGTAGCACACTCTTCTTAGGCCTAAGACCTCTAGGTGTGCCTAGTCATCATCATTGAGTTGATCATGCAATCACTCCAATATATGTGGCACTCAATCCCTCATCTATAAAATATTCTATACTTATTATCAAAATCCTTTATAAGCCTTAAATCTCTTAACAAATCTACTTAGCCTAACCCTAGACTCTAATCTAGCATTTCACCTTTTTTTTGTGAATCAACATTGATCCCTTATATATGGGCATCATTCCATATATATCAACATCATTTAAAATTAAATGATGTTGATTCTTAGTGAATCATTATTGATTCATGAGAATTGGTGCTAATTCTCTAGTATTGTCCTATCCTAGTCTTAACATCTATCATAATCCAAAAAGAAAAAATTAATAAAAAATTAAATAAATAACAAAGCCTACCTCATCCATTGATTGTCATCATCACCTCAAACTATTATCGCTATCCTCTTTTTTACTTCACATCATAATCATCATTTGAATTTTCATGCATCATTTTATTTCACATAATAGAAAATGAGCCTTTTTCCATGTTATATTTTATTATATATAACTTTGGATCAACTTTGATTTGTTTTAGATTGGCATCGATTTGGTGGATTGGTGTTAATTCATTCAAGATTGGCACCAATTTGCTTCTTTTTTCACTACTTAAAATTTACATGCATTTAGTCTTACTTTATAGCCTAATCTTGGTACCTTGCCACACCTACCCTATTACTTGTCCTATACCATTTTAGGTTTATATATTTAGCCACCTTATTGGTCCTATAACCTGCATAATACATGTCCTCTTTTGGGCATCTGACCTTAGTGGGTCTAGAGAGTGAATTTTATCTTGAAAATAATTATTTATAGGTAGTAAAACACACACCATATAACACACTATATACATCATTTATCTAATTCATATCACATGTCCTCTTTTTTAGCCTTCATTTAAGCCCACCTATTCATAGTTATGTAATTTTATTATGGAATTTTGCCTTAGGGCATCTTTACTTGTATTACCTTACATCATGTTAGTGCAAAATATATACTTCATATTATGCATCCATACCTTTAGATATCATTTTTTATCTACCCATCCCATCCACTATTCTATTTGCCAAACCTATCACTAGTACCTTTTCCCATGTTGTCTCTCAGTTTGAGGGAAGATACATTATCACATAAACTTGGGGCATTGGACATCTCTTAGTTTTTATCTTATGGCTCATATTCCATACAATTCCATAAAAGGGGAAAAATTTAAACACTATAATTTTCTATACTAGATACAATTTATTAGGTGTCATAGGCCCTTATTATTATATTAATATCCTAAGTATCCCTACCCTAAATTTTAGTTTATTTACCATTATTTACTTGGTAATTTGCTTTTACAAATTACCTTTCCACCTTCCTAACCACCTAAATATATTTAAACCTAGGGAATCCTAGCCTTTTAACCACTATATCCATATATAGACCTATCCCCAATAACCTAAAACTCATAAACCCAAATTTACCCATGGTTTGAATAAACCAACATAGATAAAACCTTTAGCTACCAATTTGGGTGAATCATTACCGATTCTCCCTCGATTGATGTTGAATTTTTGGATTGGAATCGATCCATTTATACCTAGCCAACCCTTTGGCTTGAAGGAATAGAAACTATGAATCTTTAAATTTTTATTGAATTTTTGGAGAACTAAGGAGACCTTAGCACCAATATATAAAAATTATACTACATACAATCCACATCTACAATCTAAATCCTAAAGAACTACTTACATTTATGGAAAGGAATTCACCATGTATATAACTTAGTTTAAGGTAAGTTTTATCTTATTTATTTCATTTATCCTTTATACTTACATGATGTCTTGCTTATCCCACTTATAGAGCATAAGCATAAATCCCCATTTCTAGTATTATTATCCCTTGTCATCCTTTTAGTCTTTATTTCAATTAAGTGCAGTTTTAGATAGAATTGATGCCAATTCAATTTAAATTGGAACCAATTATATAGGATTATCATTGATTCACTGTAGTTCATTTTTAAAACCCACACCTTTAATTTAAAATCCTTATCTTTAATCATTCTAATTTTCTATCTTCTTAAACATGGCCTTATTATGTAGATGACTTTACCTAACATTATGCTTGATGCCATTGATATCACTAATCTACCTATAGTATCCCAACCCCTTTTCACTTATCAAAGTGACATAGAGTTCAAGTTATCAATTTATGCCATTTTTTACTCTCCCTAAATTGAAATCACTTCTTACCAACTTGATGTTATACAAGAAGATGTGAATGTTGTTATGGGTTATTGGGATAAAAACTTTACTTATATTGATAGTTTAAATGAAGATTAAATCATAATCATTATTATTATCATATCTTTATCTTTTGTAATTTAAAGTGTCATTTATCCACTTAATTGTGAAAATAGTGAGCTGACATCCATTTGAGGAGGTTCACAACATCCCAGGACTCGTTCCTAACCAGGAAACTCACATATCTAACTATTAATCTATTTTTATTTAAATTTTTTATTTGTGTAGGTTATTCTTCCTAGCCAAAAAGAAGTTCCCTTAGTTGTTAGATTTAATTGGTGTGTAACCATCTTTTAATCTCTAATAATTCATCATAAACCCTAATTTTCATTAATTTTTTATTAAGTTCATTAAACTAAAGGATACATGAAAAAATACTATAACATTGAGGAGAGAATGCTTACAAAGGTATAATCTATCTTTATACCATAATGTGTTCCCCTTCCATGTAAATTTTTCAGATTAATTATAACCCTACTAAAGATTATGAATCAAATCCTTGGTAGCACTTTCATTCTCCCATTTTGATCTTGCTTCTTTTAGCCAATATACCTACCACATGGTCATGGCACATAATAATGCCTCAACGCATTCATCCCACTAAGAGAGGGAATCTACCACCACATTATCTTTTCCTTTATTATACACTATTTAAAAATCATAGCCTAACATTTTAGTCAAGCATTTTTGTTATTATTTAGATGATAATCATTGTTCTAAAAAAAATATTTTAGTATATCATTATCAATCTTTACCTAAAAGTGATGACCCATCAGATAAGGTCTCCATTACTTTATTGCATAAAAAATAGTCATCATCTCTTTCTCATGGTTGGTTTGAGCCTATTTTTCCCTTTAGTTGGTAACATTAAAATTCTATAGGTCTACCTTCTTGTATGATTATAGTCCCCATGCTATATCCAGATGAATCACACTCCACAATAAAAGTTTAAAAAAGACATGAGTAGCCAAAATAGGAGTTGTGCACATAGATATTTTTGAATAATTAAATTCATTGATAGATGAATCACTCCATTGTAAGGATTATTTATTCAAAAAAGAGATGAGTGGGGATGTAATGCTGCTATAATTTATTATAAACCTATGATAGTAACCAATTAGCCCCAAAATTCCTTGGAGGTTCTTGAGTGACTTGGGAACCTATCACTACATCATCACTTGTATTTTATTAGGATCAAATTTCACTCCTTCATATGAAATAATATGACCTAATTAATCTACCTATTAGACATCAAAATCATATTTGGAAGGTTTAGAATAAAGTTAATGTTGTTACATAACTGAAATCATATTTTTCCAATGCTTCAAATGCCCTTCCTAATTTTTTATTTAGATGAGGATATCATCAAAAAACACTAATACAAACTTTGTCAAAAATAGCCTAAAAATAGTATTCATCAAACTCTGAAATGTATATGGTCTATTTGTGAGGCTAAAAGGCATGACCATAAATTCATAATAGCCTTGATGAGTTTTGAAATCTATATTAGGTATGTCCTCATCATGGATGCAAATCTAATGATATCTAGAGAAAAGGTCTAACTTGGTAAAATAAATATAACCATGTAATTCATCTATAAAATCATCAATTATTATAATAGGAAACATATCTTTGATGGTGTATTTATTGATCTCTCTATAATTTGGGCACAACCTCTAACTATCATCCTTATTTTGTACCATGACCACTAGTGAGGAATATTCTCTTTGACTATGTCAGATGATTTCTTCCTATAACATCTCCTGTACCATAATTTTAATTTCACTATTTTGGGCATAAGGATACCTATAGGGTCTAATATTGAGTGGTACACTTATTAGGAGCTTGATGGGATAATTTTATACATGACTTGGAGGAAGTCCTCTTGGAATGTCACCATAAAGAACATAATAGTCATCCAACACCCTTTATAAATCATAATGTGTAGATTCCTTGGTTGGTTGAACCTCTATGTAAAATAAGCATGCCACAAAATATTTTGGACCTTTTTTGATAATCTTCATCATCTGGTGGGAACTAATGAGTTGTGGAGATTTATCTCATAATCCATGTAGTTTAAAATTCATGCCTTTTTAATGGAACCTCATAAATAATTCCTAGAAATTCATCTCAATAGTGCCCAAAATACTGAGCCACTGCACTACCAAAAAAATGTTATCTCCTCCCATGGGAATAAAAACCATAGGGGAATCAAACAAATAGTCTCCCATAGCAAGCTTAATTCTATGGAATTTTCTAGAACAATTTATTGTACCAATAACTATAATCATGACCTAAAAGTTTTGAGCTGGGTAAATGAAATAATTCAAATGAATAACCAACTTATTATTGATGAATCTATGTGTACTCCCAGAGCCCATTAACATAGTCACCTTTTGTTTCTTTATAAAACCCATCACCTTAATATTCTAAGGAGTACTAATGCATAAAAGTGCATGACAAGAAATAGTAGGTTAAGAATCTTTATATTCATCCTTAGGTTATTCTAACCATGCCCATGAAGCCTCATCATTTTATTCCTCCACATTGGTAACATAAATGTAAAACAACTTCTTTTCAGTACATCAACGCCCTTTGATCCATTTATTATTTTAGCCTAAAAATAAACCTTTTACATACTTTTACTCCACTTGATGAGATGATAATCATGGAGGCTGATGAAATGATGGTATTGAGAATGTGTATTCATAGACATTGTTGAAAGGTCTTAGTCTAATTAGCTCTTTTTATTTAGTCACGTGTGCCCTTGGTATGGCCTTAGGTAAAATAATGGGATGAAACATGTGAACCTTTAATTTTATGCTATCTTTGAGGCCACCTAAAAATAGTTCAGTTGTATTTTTCTTAGTGATGTATGCCATACATAAGGATAGATTCTAAAATTGATAAATGTAGTCCAAGACAGTCCTAATTTGGTGCAACTTGGCTAGCTGACTAAATTAATTTTTAGAGACAATGTTGCAATAGTGGAGCTGGAACTCCTCAAAAAATATCAACCATGAAACTAGGACACCATTATTTTTATTTTGAGCACACAACTAATTATACCAAATGAATGGATTAGGTTCTATATATTGAGAGGCCATAACCACTTTTTGAAAACATGGAGTCTAATGTAGATCAAAAAAAATTTCAATTTGAGTTAACCAAGTTAGTGGATCATTACCATCAATCTTGCATAGGTCCACTTCAGACAACATTAGCTTAGGGCCATAAATGGTTCTGGTATTATTTTGAGGAGGAGAACCAAATTGAAGTGATGAAGGTTTATTTTATAGAGGCTGAGCTGACAAATTGGAAAATTTCCTAGATACTTTTTGTAATTTATTAGTCATGCTATCTAGGTCCCCTCTCAAACATATAATGTCCCCTTGAATTTTATCAAAATAATGTTTTTTCACCATTCCTTATAAATTCTACATAATTTATTGAACTACCTCGAAAATAAATGGATCAAAATTTCTAGACTTTGTGTCTTCCTTGTGAGGATTTTTCATAGTTTCTTGCCCTTTCCCAAATTCATGAGTGTTTAGACTAACCATGCATAAACCCTAAGATGGTTTTACCCCTAAAAAATTGTACCAATGGAATACATTATTATGATCATCTCATTGAGATGAATCCAACTATTGCTATTGTGCACAAGGGTAAAAACTTTCAACCCAAAAAAGTGTACTAGTAGAATATACCATTATAATCATCTCGTGGAGATGAATCCAATGATTGATAATTTTCACAAGATAAAACATTAGACTCACTTTTTATTTTATTTTATATTTAATGAGAAAAATGATTTTTATTTTTGTTTAAAAAACCTCTTGAACAAAACTATGGTGATGAAAAAAATCAATTCTTCCCAGATCACAAGTTATGTTTGTTCAAACTTTTAGTACTTAGGATGCTAGATCTAAAGAAAAAAATGTGACACATAAACTTACCCAAATTGAAGCTTCGATACCATTTTTAAGGAAATTAATTATATGTTTTTTAATAATATAATTATATATGGTAGAATTAAAAGTAGAATAATCAGATCCACAAGAACAATTGGAGAAAGAGTAGAATACCTAAAATATTATGACTGAGCCACTTTGAGGGAAAAACCTCCATAATAATGCAATTATAAAAAATTTCACAATATTATGATTAAAAACTAACCATAACCTCCTATATATACTCTAATTATCCATACTTATTCCATAGGCCAACCATACTAAGAATGTCAAAAAATGCAACAAGCTAATATGAAGGTGCATAAGTCATAAGTCTTCTACACATATCGATAGATGCACTAGAGGTTAAGGGTGTAGCATAATATGTATCTTTTTTGAGACTTCTCACAAATAAACTCTCATTTTTTTCAATGAATGGTTATCAATAATAAGAGAAATTGATAAATGTTATCATTTCATTTCTCATTCGCTTAGCATTACATAAACATTATTCACCTAAATTTTAATCCTTATTTCAATTTTAAAATAAATTATTAGGTTTCATATAAATATATTATTTATCCTCAATGATCACTAAATTAAATTCACTTTTTACAAACATATTCATTAATAAATAGTTACTAATACTCAAAGTTTTAAGCTTCATGTTAATAATCTTTGGGTTAATTTCATAATATAATTTTTAAGTGTAAAATGAATACCCAAAATAAAATTAAGATGTGTTTTCACCATATTTTTTTGAAATAATAAAATTTATTAGGAGAGTAATAATTATGAACCTCACTCATTTTATCAAATATCTTATTATACAAGCATGTAATAATACAATAGAACCAACTTGTTAAATATGTTATTGGAAATGGTTGTGGGATACAAACTTGAATTTGAAAACAAAATACACATAGTTTTAAAGGTAATATAATACAACTATTATTTATTAATAAAAGTTATAATATACACAAGAATAAATTTATTACATTTTTTACATCACAATCTAACATTGGGTTAGTAACCAATGTAACTTGAATGGGCATTTACATAAAATTAATAACTCTAATCAAGAAGGATATATTATGTGCACAAATTTATTTGTTGTAAATATTCACTTGCACTAAAAACAAGCAAAGAATTACATCAGTGATTAGATAACAAGTTTATTCTTTTGAAAATATCTACCATGATATTCATATAAATAGATTTCTAATCAAGTTATTTTCAATATATTTCATATAACACAAGTATAATATAAAAACATGTATAAAATGATCCAATATAACATAATCATATAAGTCATTTATATCTATATGATATCAACATAAAATCATGATCTAATTATATATAAAACATACATATTTTTAAAAGTATCATATGCAACTTTTGAAGAGAAATAAAAGTATAAACTACCTCAATCATTAACAAATTAACCATTATTGACCTCATGGTTATTATCATGCCTCCATATTCTAAAATAAAATTCAAAAAATTGAATCAAAACATGCATAATTATAGCCATTAGTTTGTCTGATATCTCAAATTACTTTTTTCATTATATTAATTCAATATTTATATTATTAAAAATAATTACAAATTTAATTACATAAATAACTCTAAACTTCAAAAATTAGTTTTCTAAGTAAACCATCTCTATGTAATAATGTATTGATTTGAGACCATATATTTTAAAAATTGAACCATGCACCAATAAATGCATTTTGTGATATACTCTAAACAACTAAAAATTGAAAATTATTACCAAGAAAATATTTCCCACATGGAAGCTCTAATATATACCTTAAGAGTTTACATCACTCACCTTTAGTGTGATATTATATTGGAATTTTTGTTATTTAATAGTAATCTCCCAATGGGGAATTTTTTTATATATATATATATATATATATATATATATATATATATATATATATATATATATATATATATATATATATATATATATATATATATATATATCCATGTTTTTAATACTCAAAAAAAATGTTTGCCACATTGTGGAAAGCCAAAATATATCAAATGACCAAAACTCATTGTAACTAGATGGAACCACCAATAGACCCATCATTGTTAATTAAAGTGTGTCTAAAACTTGAATCTAACAATTTTTTTCCAATTTAGTGGTCCTTTATTCCAACTGATCCCCATCTAAATCAATAGATTTAAAATAAAATTAAAGCCAAATCAATATCCTCCAAAAATGAAACACCTTTCAACTAAAAATAATTAAATTATAAAATTTAAAGAATAGACATGAATAAAAATAAACACATAATATAGTGATTTCATCTTTTGAGGAATACACCACAAACAAATATGCATCCCTCCAAGTGTGACATGCCCCTAAAAGCATCCAAAAGATAAAAAGGATCCAAAATAAAACAATTAGTCTAATATTCAACCAAAGACCATATAATTAGGGCATCCTACTCTCAGCACAATAATGAAAAACCAAAAACCCAAGGTCATAATTTAGAGAATGGTTATCCCTCATAATACTATGGATTTTATATTATTTATAAAATAAAGGAAAACTAATAAAAAATGTAGAGTAGGGTTTCAAGTTAAATAAAATTCCATTTACCAAACTCTAGTAAAATAAAATGACTAAAAAACTAACTGCAAGAAGATTGAGGTAGATATGTGTAGAAGAATATCTACTTTCTTGAATGATATGAATGTTGCCTCCACTCTCCTTTCTCCTCCTTTTTCATATAATGACTCATTAGGAAGAAACAAAACTACAATAGTAATAGGAGTAGTAGTAGTAGTAGGGAGGCATTGGAAATTTATTAGGAAGGATCATGTAATTATTTTTTGAACCTTTTCAAACCCCTTTTTTCCTTATATATTCACCTCCTATATTATTTAATGGTGCCTCAATAAACTACTTTTATGGCTCAAGATCTTGGTTAGGGTATTGTAAATGACAATTAAATCAAAATTCTTATGGAAAATATTACTGCCCCATCGATTACTATATCAATTTCTTGGTCTACCACTAATTCCTCATAATGATGCTTCACATGCAATGTTTTTAACCAAATTAAAAATAAAATTTACACTTAAAATTATTTAATTTAATTTTAATACCTTAAATAAATAATGTTATACCCCACCTTGATTTTATTTATTTTTTCTAAAATTAAATTATAATTTATCTTTAGCTACTTGAAAATTATAAACATCTAATTACATATTTTATATTAATTAGAAAATATTCATGAATATAACTATTACACTTGTGTAATAATTAATTAAAACCAAATGTTTAAATGTCAAGCACAAGAATGATCAACAATAATTACTAATTTTAGTCTAATGGGCAAAACCAAGTAGTGTCTATCTGAGACTGTTAAGTAATTTCCCAATTGTGTGGTCTCCAAATTTACAAGATGTAAATTAATAGATTATCCATAATAACTAGGTGAATAACATTAATCTGAAACATTTGCTAAAAATATGTTTAGAATATACACATGATCAAACCTATTTTTTACAATAATAGAGTAATATACCATGTCACTATTAATTTTAGAGTAAATTTTCAAAACATTGAAAACTAAACATTCTCCATCATCACCACCTTGAAACCCATGATGGTGCACTAATAATGCATCAACATATAAATTTACCATATCTAACATCATTCAAAACATCCTAAAATGAGTTTATGTGGGTCGTAAATGACTTGGTCCCACCTTGATATTGTTGTAAGGTAACTCACAAACCAACAATACCACCTCCTACAATAAAACATGCAAAAATTATGTACACACAAGACACAAATAATGTGTCACAACAAACTCACTATACAAGGTTGACAAGAAATCATTATGACAAGGCAAGGGGTATTACACAATGTGAAGAATAATATGATATGACACATATATGTACTCAAATTATTTTGTATATATCTCTAATTACATCATCAATAACATCATATAATTCTTATTGTAACGAAAATATAACTATGATCATAGTCTCATCTATCTTCTCATAAAGTCATGTAAATATTCCCTGATGCACAAACTCTATGGAGAATGTAGGAGTATTATAAGGATAAATAGAATGTGATGCCTCCTATGAAGGAAAATCATTATGAGGAACCTGCATAGGTGTGTTACTCATATACTCTAATATGTGTGTATATTAAGGTTGAGGAGAAGGATAAGCCTTCATTTGATAATGACCTTGGAAGTACTATTTAGAGGGTGAAGGCATAGGCCTCAAAAAATCATTAAAATGATACTAGATTACTCTTCATATATGTATGATGAGTAACTCATTGATACTAAATATGATAGTCTTCCCCATTCTTGGGGATATACTTTGGAGATATCTTGTAAGTTGGTTGGTTCTAGTCATTAGAAAGTTTGGTTATAGGACAAATCACATTAATGTATTGTTTAAGAGCTTGATAGTGGGTCAAAGTATGCGTATTCATGACATGAATGCACCAAGTTAACCAATGAATATATGATTATGGATGTTAAATATTTGTATTAGAAACCAATCACTAAAATTTTTTATGTTAAGAATATCTAGTATGCTCAATAATCCTAGGCCTAATAACTAGTTATTTTGTGAAATTCATAATATGGCTCACCTACCCATCATATAGATGGGGAGTCATATTATAGAACGGATTAGACCTCATCAAATATATCATGATCATTGAATAAAATAATTGTAGGCTCATGAATAGATGTTTTAACTACATATTTAGGATACTTCATTAGTGTGGGCTAGAATAATGTTTTCAACATATCAGGAGGAAGGATGATTAAAGGATAAAAAAATATGGCAAACTAAAATGGTCATGTCATAGAATGATCAAGGATCATACTTTGAAGATGATCAATAGTGAATAGAGTAGTATATAAGGAATCTATTACCTACTCCATATCATACATGTGAACATCAATCAAAGGAAAAAAATGTCGAGTGTAGTAGAAGGAGAATGAAAACCATCAAATAAATGAATACTATTTGAATATAAAGTAATCTCATAATAATGTTTTAATATAGATTGATAGTGAAAGATTTTCACACCCTTATCTTAGTCATATCTAACTAATAAAGGATCATATAATGAATATCCATAATTATAATTAGGTGTATGAATATTGACATTGAAGGCATTAACCACTCTATCGGTCAAGGGAGAGTGGGGAGATGACATTTTTTGGCATAGATATAAAAAAAAGAAAATTGTCAGTAAATTTATCAAGAGAACAATATTTTAAATAAGGGGGTAGTTAATTAATAATGATAGAAATAATAATTAAGGTTTTGATCTTAATATTGATCTCATTGGGCTCATCACTATTAGAATCTAAGAGGTTAGGTGGTATGTTGTCCACAAGTTTAGGGTGTCCACTATAAAATTAGTTAGAATTGATGAGATAATTAAAATGTTGATATTCATAAAAGGGGATGATAGGTAAAGGTTTAAAGCTAGGTATTTTAAAAATAACACATTCTTGGATTTGTTTAAAATTATGAGGGTCGTTATTACCTTGAATATTTTATATAACACAATTATGGGGAAAATTGACGCACTTTCATGTAAAAGAGGTGATGTCTCTCATTCAATGCATCCATGTTTAACTAAAGTAAAATGCTATAGTAGAGTAGACATTTGAAAATCATGACCTTAATAGTAGCTAATATTGAAGGGGCCATGATAAGGATCTATACACAACCAAGAGGATGAATTTGTTTTCTATTATAGCCTTGCCATGTGTTTTGGGTATGATTAAGATTTTATTTTGAGTATCCAAGGGTTTAAATGATGTCAAGAGAGGAAAAATAAGTACTAAACACTTCATTGATCAAGGAACACTTGAATTTAATGTTACAAAATTATACACAAATGAATAGAGGAGGATTGTTGATCATGAAAGTAATATTAAATTTAAGTGAGAGAGGTCTCCAAAGTTTCATCAACTTGATTGAAAATCAGTTTACACTATTGAAGGATATTATTCTCATACCCAAGAAAGGTATCTTATTTCCCCACAACTAGAGGTCAAGGGATGCTCATTTCAAATAAAAATTGTATTAATAAATTATGAATCTAATGGTGATTCTTCATGACTTTAAAAAAATTAATTTGATAGGGTAGTTGAGAGAGTTATAAAATAGATCCCAACTCATCAAATCATAAAGGGATCACACAAGAATGAGATAATGGTGTGTAATGTCGACTCAAACCACATAAAGGATGGGATGAGGTACACTTAAAACAAGTATAATTTTGTGGTTTTAACTCAACCGATGTAGTTTGGTTAGGAAGAATATAATACTTCAAACTGGTTAATGTAGTTTGTTGTAAATGAGAACTAGAAACTACATGCATTGAGATAGTTAATGTAGTATTCAGGGGTGAAGTAGTGGTATATGACTATATCAGTCTATTTGATGTGATAGTTGTAGAATTAGGATTAGGAATAAACTACTTTTATTTTGTTAATGTAGTTGGTATGGTTTGGTAATATTTAACTATATCAATTTGGTTGATGAAACAACAACATAGGGATGAAAAAAGTGGACTGTATTAGATTGGTTGATACAATGAGTGGATTATTAACAATTTATATCTAGGTGTTCTATATATTAGGAAATGGAGGTAACTACATATATTTGGTAAATGTAATCATATAAAATGAGTGGGTAATGATTTTTGTATGCTCAATATCCAAAAAATGCAATGGATGTGTATCTTAAATGGTTTTGTAAGTGGGAAAATTATCAAGAGTAGAATGTGGGTGAGGCTCAATGTAAGATAATACACACCTTTATTTTGTCATGTTGACTACATTTTCATCATTGATAGAATAATTAGGGTCAGTTGAATCCTAAACAACATTGGAGGTAGGAGGTTTAAAAGTATTAGTTTGATGGTTTGTAAGTGGATATTTATATATGGAAAAATGAGTATTAGCCTAATGAAGAGCATCATTTGAAATAATAGACTTTAGCTACCTTATCATAGTATTTTTTATGTTTGTTGATCATAGTTTCATGATAAATTTTTTTATCAAAGAGATATTCAAGAGAAAATTTCTTAATTTACCTATAACTTTCTTGGGAATGTCCCCAACTTTCTTGATACCAACATAACTTTTGAGGATCATACCAATTTTTAGTAGGGTGATAAGGATCAATTTATCTAATTGGAGGCTTAGGAATACATTTTTGAATTTTGGCTATGGAAAAAGGATTATGAACATGGATATTGTTCACCTAAATTTATGAATAAGGAGGAGGCTAAAATGGACTTCACATGTAATGTTTGGAAATAATTCATTCATTAGATCCACTCAAAATAATAACATGGATGGTGCGTGTGGAATCATAAGTGTTTGTAAAACCATTGTTAGTATAATACTTATTTTTATAATTATTAAACATTTATGTTTTTGATGTAGGTTGAGAATGGTAAAATTTTATTATGAGGAATTATTGATTCTTATATTTATCAACATATTCTTCCAAATATTTTGGAGAGATAGTCCAAACTTAATATTGGATTTTAGGATGGATACCATTAGAAAACAAGTAGAAGAGGTTGTATTCCAACATTCTATGTTTATCCTTGTTAGATAAGGATTTCTAATGCTTAATGAATATTTGGGTAGTTTCATATTCTACCTATTTTTAATTAATGAAATGAGTTAATTTATTTATAGGCAGATCATTACTCTGAGATTACTTAACCAATGCATTAACTAAGTAATATAAAATATATATGGTTTCATAATTAATTTGATTGTATTAATATAAGGCATCACTTGAAATGGTTTTATCTATAATATTGGTATCTAAAAACATTTTTAAATTAATCCACTTTTTGTAAAGGTTATTAAAACCTTTGAACTACAAATAAGGATAGGTGGATACATTTTAGGTAATATTGGTAGTGATAGCGCATATGTATATGTTTTCAATTTGATAAATTAATTATTCATTTTGAATATGATTGATCACTTTGTTAAGAAGTGGAGATTGTGGAATTAGATTACCATGTGCATATCTAAGGAAGTGAAGGGGGTGAGGGGAGGAGGAATTTGATTTTTTAATTCACCATTAAGGTTTTAAAGGGTAATTTTAGAATTAAAATAAATTTTTATTCATTTTCATCATTTCATTGGTATTTTTGGTTGATAAATTAGCCATTTGATTCATGGCTTGGAATAAGATTCGATTAATATTAAGATATTATTTGATAGAATAGGTAGCTTGATATTCACTAGTGGTAACGTAAATGTTAGTGTTAATATGGGCACTTTGATTAGTCCCACTAAAGGAATGACCCACCTTATTATTATTAATATTGGGTATGGTAGAGGAAGAAGGGAGGAAGTCATGTATTGACGTACCCAAATTCTTGTAGATAAGTTATGTGTAGGTGAAGGGGGACATCCTAGGTGAGATCTCATTATTATTTTATAGATAAATTTAGGGTCCTTACCCCTATGTTAAGGATGGTCATTAATGAAAATTATCATTTCAACAACATACTCAATATCACTATCTATCTATATAATATGTATGTTTGGAGGATAGTTAATTGGATCAAGAGATGAAGGTGGTTCATTATTTTTAGTTCTAGTGGCCACATATATATTTATTACATTTTTATTTTTTACAAATGTATAAGGAAGGTGAGACTTATATGATTCATGGGAATTGATCAAATCCATTAGATCGTGTTGGGTTCATTGTTTGACAATAGATAAAATATATTACATGATGGAATGTGAAGGTATAAACTAAGTTGATTTAGATGATGTGGTAAAACTATTGAAATAAACTATATCAATGAACTCAATGATGTTAGAAATTAAAATAGGGAAAATAAAATTATATTAATTTATTTCAATCTAATTTAGAACATATAAGGATGAAAAATAGACTGTATCAAAATGCATGATGTAGTATGTAAAGAAAGTGAATATAATAGGAAGTAGATTGTATCATGTTGTTTAATGCAATTAGGTCTTATAAAAATCAAGATAATAAGAAACAAACTATATTGAGTTATTTAATGTTTTTAGGGATGAAATCATAGGAAAGTGTATCAAACTAATTGATGTAGTTCAAATAAACATGTAGCTATATCAATTATATTAGATGAGATTATGACACACAAAAATAACTATATTATCATTGGATAATGAATTATATAATAAAACATACATTAATAATTTAAAAAAAAATTAAATTATTTTTTATAACTATTGTTCATAAAACAAGATTAGGTAGATGTACTAAAAGCATAGGACTAATAGTGTAGACTCTTAGGGACACTTGATTTTCTATTGGATAGTTTTAGCTTAATGTTTTAGAGCACTAAATAAAAAGGTAAAACCATACCTATATCCAAGTAAACCCAATTTCAAGGGTAAGTTGAGAGTAAATTCATAGGGATAACTACTTGTCAATTCACCACAAAATCAAATGGATGGATAACTTCCTAAGGTTTAATAAAAATTAAATCTTAAATATTTTTAATATATCATGAGGCACATGGAAAATAAATTCCATGTTTATATTTGTACTATGGTTATGAGTATTAGGGAAAACCCCTCACTCTATGATTTTTGAAAAAATAACACCATATAGCCTTTCATGACAATAAATAAGTAGTTTGAAAACTATCAAAACATAGTTTATAGGGAAAACAATATTAAAAGAAAATTTATAGTGTTAAATGAATTTAAATAAATAGGTAGCTAACTTGAAATGAAATTTTTTATTAAACTTTGAAATTAAAGGTTGATTTTTCTTTATTTATGTTTGAAAAGAAAACAAATAGAATTATATTAGTGTTAGTTGATGTAGTTGAAAACATAATACAAAACTATATTGAGCTAATTAATATAGTTTCTACACATAGATATTGAAAAGTAGAGATAAAATTATAGTGATTAGATCAATGCAGTTTTCTATAAAAAAATAGATAAGGGTAAAATTGTATCACTTATGGTGATACAGTTTGTTGAAAATAAACTAGAAATATAAATTTGAAAACATAACTACATCCAGTTATTTAATATAGTTTTCTAGATAATTTGAAAATATAGAACTACATCAAGTTGTTCAATATAGTTGGCTTAAAATTAAGGTAGAAATAAGAATGGCAATAGTACTGTATCTTTTTGTACAATAAAATTGAGTGGTAAAATGTAGAAACAAAATTATATCAATTTATTCGATACATTTGGATAAGGGATAAAAATCAAAATAACTCTATATCAACATCTTTAATATATCTTGTTTAAAATAAGATTACTATAAAACTATAACAATGTCTTTGATATAGTTGGATGAAGAGATGAATTTAATGGTATATTCATGTTGGGTTTACCAAAATGTAGGTAATGGGATATGATCAACTTAAAACTATCTTATCTATGAATATCTAGACTCAAATAATGTTAATAAAAGATATCTCAAGGACACTTTATGATTTAGGTTATGACTAAATGGATCCTCAAATCTAGTAAGAGGAATGCCTACAACACAATTACAAAGGAAAGGATTCCAAAGCTTTTAGGCCAATAACATAATGAATTATCTCTAACTATATATTTATTTTAAAGTAGTCTAATGTTGTAAACAAGTAATGTAAGGGGTAATGGTTATAAACATATCAAAATGGGTAAGGAGTCATGGTAGGAAAATGGGGTCCTAGGGTACCTAAATTGGATAAATGAAAAGTTCAAAAAATCTTATATCCACACTAAGTATAAGTGTATAGAAATCTTACACAAGGAGATATACATTCATCAACCAAGCAATTGTGTAAATTTTCCCTACTAGATGAAAGAGCTAGGATTTGAATATGATTAACCTAAAGAGGACCCATCGATCCTCAATTTCCCCTTTGCCAAAGGTAATTTTAAAGATATTTTTGTGTTTTTAAATATATCAAATTTTGAATCAAGATATATGTTAAAAATACTCCTCCTATTGAATCTAAGACTCCAAAATATATTTTTTCCTTCAAGACAATATACTAAGTAATAACCTCTCCAAGTGTAGATATAGGGTAAAAGTGTAAGCTATAAAAATTAAAAATGAATATCTCTCCTTTAGAATTAAATTTTAACTTGTATTTATAGATTTCAATGATTCTAATCTATCCCAAAAATTAATTTGATGCCATTGGCCATCTTAGTGTAGTTTAAAATGGGTCGACTAACCTTGAAATATGTCTGCTAGACTAATATAGTTATGAATATTATCTTGAAAAGTTTAGAGCTACATTGATTTCATCAATGTAGTAGGGAAGGGATAGGTGTCAAATAATAATACATCAGACCAAATTAATTTAGAAGGAAATATAGGTCCTTATATAATTTGAGGGTATAAGATGGAAGGAGATAACTTAGGTAATCAATTTTGAGGAAGTGATAATGGATATATGAATTATAGATAGATAAAATATATATTTAAATGCATTAAATTACTATCAACCCCTTTCTTATTAAACCATTTAAGGTGTGCACTTAGGGAGAATGAATCCCAATAAGCTACTATAAGAAATATCATTAATAATGATAAAAGTGAGAAATATTATATGTATACAATATCTATCAAGGGGATATAAGAAAATATATAATGGATATGTAAAGATGTAAGGAACACAAAATTATATATAAGAATTATTAGCTAAAATAAGATTCTCTAATCAAGTGGGAAGGCTAAAAACTATTGACATTTAGGACTTAAACAATCCTACTTAACAAGTGTAAGTTTGGGATAACAAGTGAATGTGTGTGTGTGTGTGTGTGTGTGTGTGTGTGTGTGTGTGTGTGTGTGTGTGTGTGTGTGTGTGTGTGTGTGTGTGTGTGTGTGTTTGTGTTTGTGTATGTGTGTGTGTGTGAGTGAGTGATCCCATGAAGGTTATATGGATGAAAAATAAAATGATCTTACCTTCCCATAATGTATTATCTACTCCTCAATGCCACTTATAGAGCTGATTATCTACATTGAATATTGCATACTTGTGTGAGAAAGTAGGTGGTATTATAATGTAGGATATATATAATGATTTAATGAGAGCCCCTACCCTAGTCTACTATCATAATTCACCTTGATGGACCTTATATATATCATGATGCCAATTATGGATTTTTATATTTAAATAGAATAGGATATATGCTAAAAATATCACATATTTTGATGTGATATGAATTTTAAGATATAATTTTAATTTTAACATTGCCTTTTCTTATGATTTTTATTTCAACTATTTTGAATTTTTATATTTTCCTCCTCTATATGCATTTTTAAAAACTAATGATTGGTGTAAAATATTACTAACATAAGATAACCTACACCTAGTTGCAAGATGAGAGAGAATATATGCCATTAAATTTAAATAATCCTAAACCTACACTTTATAAAAGAATACAATCTTGAGGTTAACATAGGTGAGACCAAATGGAAAGTTAAATATAGGGTGTCATGAAATTGATCATAAAATGATTAGGTTTTACCAATCACAAAAACAAATGTGTAAATTAAAATGGTATAATGATAGGTAGGTATGAAAGTGAATCATAAGAAGGTCAAAATTTGGATGAGGACATGTAGATAGACTACTATATTTTTACCATAAGAGATTATGATTAACTCTAATTGAGAAAAAAACTATTCTTGACCGTTACCTTATCTTTATAAAATTACACCTAGATAAGTTTTAAAGCAAAACCAATCTATGTCCTAAAATGATGGTCATTTTAATAAGGGATTGGTTTATTCCCAAAGTATTTTTATGCAACTAATAGACTATAAAACCAAGAGGTGAAATAAATATAAATCTATGAAGCATAAAATGTATCATAAAAACTCAAAAGGTGTATGTAACGATAAAATATACCAAATAAACACAAAATAAATAATGGATGATGAAAATAAGAACATTATTATAGAAATAAAAAAAAATAGGATGGGTTTTTATAATAAGATTCTAGTTTATTACCCAAGTCTTGCCATGCCAATCAAAATCTAAAAAACTAATATATGTAAAAATGACAAAAGACACAAGGAAAAAAACATAGGTAATAAGGCTAATTTTGAAGAAACCTAGAGGTGTTGATAGAAGGTAAGTCTAAAATTTAATATAATGGAGTTAAAGTATAACCTACAAGAAAGGTTATCTCAATATAATATAACTAACTATAAGCATGCAAGTAATATGTACAAGAAATATAAAATCATACATAAAATGAAAATAATAATAGCATCAAGTTAAATACTTATTAAATAACTAAACATTGGTTAGTTCTTGAAGATATGTCCTTCATTTTTTTGCAATATATAAGTGTTGGTGACAAGGGTGTCTTTAACTAAGTAATTTAACTGACTACTTTTGGCCATACTTTCCCTTTTAATGTGCATGTAATCTTATTTTAGAACTACGTATCCAACATCAAAAATAAAAACTTTTAATTTATTTTTATGTTATTTATCAATTTGAATTTTGTATTAAGGGAAGTTTATTGTCTGAATTGGATTATCCCACCTTGTATTTATAAGGATTATTTTGAAAATAATTAGTATTAACTACATTGGTTGAGGTTTGAGAAAATTCCTTTTTGGTGTTTTGAGATGGGTCAAATTAGATGATAATGAAATATCATCTTTTTAATTGGTCAAAAAATTCTTCTAAAATTTGAGGATATAAGATCTAAATTTTGATTGAAGCGGGGCCTTATGAGCATTAAAAAATAGTTGGAATAGATTTTCATAATTCATGTTATGATATGATTTATGCACTAGTGATTTACATCATTTGATGAAATTATGGGAAGACTCATTATAAATTTACTTATAATTAATGATTTTACTAAGGATATTCTTGGGGCATTCATTATGTTGGAATTCCTTAACTAAATATTTGGCTTAGCCTTATAATTATGTAGTGGAATGATTTGGAAGTTGGTATTACAATTATAATACATCTCCAATGATTTTTTTTGATATAAAAATAATATATGTAAAAGTGTTAGTTATAATAAATTCATCATACATATTTCCCAATGTTTTAAGATGTAAGTTATGACTCAAAAACCAATCATATATATTTTTAAATGTTTTAAGAAGTAAGTTATGACTAGTAGACCAATCATATTTGTAGACATAATGAAAGGAAATAAAAGTTTGTTTAAATATATTTAAATCATCTTAATTTGAATCAAAGGTTGAGGAATAAGGTTTCCAATGGTATCTCTAACAAGAGTATGGATGCAATGTTGATTTTTTTATTCAGGGTGATTTAAGAAGTGTAGACACATAAATTAGAATTTAATGTTGAATAAATACACTTGTGACCATCTTCTCAAACACAGTTAGCTCAAGATAATTTTTTAGTCTCTAGCCTCCCTTCCTTCACTTATACGTAGACAACCCTTATATATTAATAAAATATTGACTCTAATATTCTTATTTCACATTATAAATAGTATAAGATCATAATTAAACTAATTTACACTTTCATCTTAGCTACTTTTTCTCTTTAAAAAATGTCATTTTTTAGGACTACCCCACCCACTAGTAGTGTGTGAATCCACCAACCATGTCCTCCTACCAAATAATGAATATTTTAAAAATTTAAAATTAACCCAATGTGATTTCCTCCACTTTTTGTGAGCCCCATATAAATGAATTCCAAATTGATCACTATAAAAACACATTTTCCATTCATTTAGCCATTAGATGGAAAGAGGCTAATAATTTTACAAAAGCACCATAATATTTATTGCAAACTAATAAATAAAATCCCTATTCTCCCAATTAGGATTACATATATCCCTAGTAGTATTGAGATAATTTTTATACACCCTTAAGGTCACAAGTCATTATTGAAGTGCATTAATTACACCAATATTAGACTAGCATCTAAAATTACACTAGTAATTCACATGCACCATTGTAGCTTAGGATATCTACATGGAGTTTGATTTATCTTCTAAGTATTCATATGTAGTAAACCCTCAACACAAGAGGTTTTGAGGTCTATAAATACTTCAAAAAATAACCCCTTTTTCTATTTTATTTATTTATCATTCATGATCTATTGGGATAAGATTAAAAGTGAAGAATAAGGTACACATATGCTTTTACAATGGATTGGGAAACATAGATTACACACATAGATCTTACAGGTCAATTTTCACCTAGAGTTTAAAAACCTAATTAGATGGTGATGATACCTATAGATAATAGGGTGGTGTAACCAGGTATGATTAACATAACCTCATATAAATAAACCTTTTTCTTGATTCATATTCATCTCACACTATCACATAGTTAAACCTACAATTTTGTCTCAATCCTACATTATTATTTTTCAATTAAGTTATTTCATTATTTCATTTTCCTAATTTAACATCTTTCCAAATATAACAAATTTTGAAATCAGAAATAATTAATTTATTATATATATATTAATATTTTAATTAATGTAGAATTTGTTCATAATTATGACAAGCATTTGATTGTTTCCCTAGTTTTTGATAAACCATAATGGTGAACTTTTCTACTAATTTAATGTTTCAAAATCCTACCCATATATGTTTCTAGGGTTTTTATCATTCATTTTACTATTTATAATTATTGTTCTAGGGTTTTTAGATTTGATAAACTCTTTATTAGCAACAATCATCCAATTTTTATTTCATATTTAATATAATTTAATAAAATTATTTATACCTATCTTAGATAAATCAATACACTAATTAGGTATTAGTGTAGGATTTTTCCCACCTAGTGGTTTTACCTACACATCTTTTTAGCCTATTTAGGTTAGTTTATTAAGTCATTAGGGGTCATTTAACTTTAAGTGTGTTCTAATTATGAGTTAAGGTTTTACCTTTTTGGTGACCTAATCTCACCCTATATGTACTTTATTTTTTTTTAAAGTGGCTAATGCAAAGATTTCCTTTATGGATTTTTTTTATTTTTAGAGCTCTCATTCTACCTCTATAGGAATTTGACATTTATCATGTGGCCACTATTCAGAGATTTTGGTAAAATATATCATGGTAGTAGAGCTTTCCTAATAGCTTCATGCATTTTTTCCTTTGGTAAGATCCTCTTTCATGCACCTTGCTATTTTTTCATACTGTACAACCACTATTTTTGACCTTGGAGGCATTTTTTGAAAACTGCCTCTAAACTCATGTCAAAAGCCCTTAGATAAAAAATCCATTTTCATATATTTTTTGGATTTTTTGAGATCTCAAATGGGTTTTCTTTAGTGTTTTGATAAATTTCATGTATTTTGCAAAAAAATAGATTTGCTCTATCTTGTCACCATCCGTACGGCTAAAGTAATCCAGCCTACAAACCCTGATGTACTCTTCATAAAACAAATAATGTTTCTAAAGTTATTCTAATTGATTGCTAACCAAATTAGGTTTATAAAGTGCTTCTACTTGCTTACTAACCAAATCATGTTTTTGAAGTGCTTCTACTTACTTGCTAACACAATCGGTTTTTCAAAGTGCTTCTACTTGCTCACCGACCAAATCAAGTTTCTCAAGTGATTTTACTTGGAATTAATCGGACTTCTCCACATTGACAACTTATGAGGAATCAATTTTCTCAACCCTAACTACTTGACTACTTGCTCATAGACTAAATCACGTTTCTCAAGTGCTTCTACTTATAAGTAATCAGGCTTCTCTAAGGTGACAATGTATAAGTAATCAAGTTTCTAAACCCTAATTACTTTTTCACTAGACCCATTCAAGTTTTCTAGGGTTGATTACTCATTAATTATTTTATAAGTTAAATTTGTTTGAAACACTGAAGTTGTGCATGTTGAAGAACCCAAAATACACTAAGAAGACCCATTCAAGTTTTCAAAGGTCAGCTACTTATCACTTATTACTTTCCGTATAAGTAATAAGTCATTCTACTTGAAGAACCCAAAATACACTAGGAAGAAGTAATTGGGTTTTATAGGGTTAACTACTTATAACTTTTTATAAGTTGATGTAGTTAGAGAACTCAAAGTTGAAGTTGTTCAGAACCCCGAGTACGTAAATGCATGACTTTTTAGAAGCTATCAAATTCTAGGTGTTTTTTAGATTTGGTGAAAAAACATGAGTGTGGAAATAAAATGTCCATTTTTGAAAAGGGTCCAAGAATATGTTGAAGCATGAACTTGTGTCATAAATTTTGATCGATAACTCCTTTTTGAGTGTCATTTTCTCAAAAAGTGCTTATTTTTTATGCTCTACACATTGGACCTATCATTGGGTCTTCCACAGCTATAAAAATTTCCACATTTTTTATACACTCTTGAATGCATTATCAGTTATATCTGATGTTCCTCTAGTTCTTTTTACTTATGCACCTACTACTCAAGACACATTTTTGGTTGAATTTAATGTCTATACAAGTATACTTGTATTTGAGATATTCCAGGGGGGGTCATTACTTGATATTTATTATGAGGTACTTGTGTGTTTATTGTCCATTCAATCTTTCCTTTTTTTGCATCACTTCTTTACTTACTGTAGTAATATTTACTTCTAGACAATGGATTTACTCTCTACTAGTCCACTTACACCATTTAATTATCACGAATGGAAACCTAGAATTAAAATCATTTTGTAATCTAAGGGTTACCATCAAATTATAATGGGTGTTGAGACTAAACCTACTGATGCTAAATCAAAAATCAAATGGTTTAATCATTATGACAATGTCTATGGACTACTGTGTCTCTCAATCTCTCTAGATCTACTCTTTCACATTGAATTTGCCAAAACACCTAATAAAGTGTGGACCACACTATCTAAGCTCTTTAGAGTGCAGGATGTGATGAGAGGACATGAATTAGAAAATGAGCTCATTAATTGAGTCCAAATGACTTTGACATTCTTCAAGAATTTTTCACCAAGTTTAGACTTTTTATATTGCATTTGAAATCATGTGGAATTTATATAAAAGATGAACAACTTGTTTTATCAATACTCTCTAAATTGGGTCCTAAATATTTTATATTTGTGTCCACTCTTCATGCCACTAAGAGTGCTCTTGACACTACATGGAAGATGTTTTCTTTAGATACCTTTTTTGTCAACTTGATTCAAGATTAAGATAAGTTGATATAGATGGGCATTATGAAGTCATCTAAATCTCATGCATTGCTTGCTGAGAAAGATAAGGCTTCTAATAGTAGAGAGAGAATGTAAAGAAAGAAAAATGTTGAGAAGGGTGAAAATATTTCCACCTCTAAATCAAACAATGTGACCTCTTCTTCCATTCATAAGCCTAAGAAATATTGGATCAAATGTGGCCATTTCTCAGGTAAGCATAATGAGAGTAAAAGTTTGAAGAAATAAATTGATGACCTTACTAGCCTTCTTATTCAAAACATCATAGGTGTTCCATATTTTATCAAACCATCTTCATCAACCCATGAATCCACTAAGGAAAATGAATCTATAAAATAAAAGGTAAAATATAATAACAATGGGAAACATAAGGGAAAATCCTTATTTGTAGTTGTGCCTTCAACACCTCTTACATGGGTCATTGACTTTGGTGCTTCACATCACATGGCCTCTTCATAGATTGAGTTCAGTTCTTTGGAACCATCTGATATGTCTTCAATGCAACTGGGTGATAACACTTTTAAAAAAATTCTCAGGAGAGGGTCTATTGAAGTGAGTGGTGGAACATTCAATAATGTTCTAAGTGTGACCTCACTCTTAACTAATCTCTTGTTAGTCTACTAGATCACTCACCTTGGTTTGATCATGCGAGTTAAATTCACTCTAAATTTAGAGTACATCAAGGAATTATATAGTGATAATATTTTGGCCATGGGAATGGTTGATCATCAAACTTGGCTATATAACTTCTCACACATTTCTCTTGATTCTCCTTTAGATTCTTTAGATTCCTCTTCAGACTCAACTATACCTATTGACACTTCTAAGGCTAAGCTTCTTTCTGATATTGATAACTCTTCTTCTAAAGATGGCTACAATAGTAAAGTGTATACAACTCCACCATCTCCATGTCACCTTTTAGATATTCAATAGTTAGTTCTTGGCCTACATACCTCTGATCTACTTTTGACATTATAGGGTAATGGTCTATTGATCCAAGACACACAAACATTGAACAATCTAATTCATAGTTATAAAGGATTATAAAGGCCTTCACCTCTAATTCTATTACACCACCTTGGCATATAGCAATTGGGACACCTACCTTGCAATATGTGGATCATTCCTTTCATAATAATTACACCTTGGTTGAATATCCATTAGGCACTTGGTGGATAAACATATTGTTCTAGGGTAATCCATTCTTCACTACATCTAATTTTTATTCATAGTCACTTTTAAATATTCCCCTAGGGGACACCAAATGGCTATAGTCAATTATAGACCTTAGTGTGGATTTTTAGTCCTTTTCTCTTCTTTGCTCTCTTTTTGGGGAGGACTTTTGTTCCTATCAATTTTCTCCTTTACCCTAGTTTATGGGAGTTGCATTATACTTGGGTACCTCATCAAGCCTCATTATTAGGACCCAATTCTTATACCCACCTAAGCTATGCTTCAGGGGGGTGTCAGTGTAGGATTTTTCTCACATAGTGGTTTTACCTACATGTCTTTCTAGCCTACTTAGGTTAGTTAATTAAGTCATTAGGGGTCATTTACCTTTAAGTGGGTTATAATTGTGAGTTAGGGTTTTACCTTTTTGGTGACCTAATCTCACCCTATATGTACTTTATTTTTCCCTAAAGTGGCTAATTTAAACATTTCCTTTTTGGAATTTTATTGTTTTTGGATCTGTCATTTTGCCTCTATAGGAATTTGAAATTTATCGTGTGGCTACTATTTAGAGATCTTGGTGAAATCTATCAGTACTCAAGTTTAACATTTTTATATTTTACTTGATAATAATATAATGGCATAGCTAGTTAATAGATTTGATGACATGGATAAAATATATCTACATAGATTTATCTCAAATAACTAATATATGCAAGACGTTTTCATAAAAAATTGTTAGATAAGAAATCAAGAAAGCATATGAAGGCCAATATTATAAGAATTTTTATCCTATGGGTTTTTTACCTTTCTTGGAACCACTAGATCCCAATTTTATACTACCATATACTATGGGGAAAATCCAAGGTTTTTAATATATTAATATTAAAATTACTACTTATTCACTAGGAAAACCATATTTGGTTAGCACACATTATTCTTATCTTGATGTACAATCCCTTATTCATGATTTTATATCTCTAAAAACAAAGGTGTTACATTTATAAAAAGGTGATTCAAAATCTAATTAGTGTTTAATTCTCAAACTCTATTGAAAACTATATTTCCATAACACATATCAACATATCCTCTACTAATAAGTTTCATGACATCCAATATTACACTATATGATGGAAAGGGTGACCCTAAACAACATTTGTGAGCATTCCATGTAGAATATTTGGAATATGCATCTAATGACTTGTTATTGACCAAGTTATTTCTAATAAGTTTAAAGGAATATTATTTAAAATGGTTTTATTACCTACCATATAATCAATTACATGTTTTTAACCCTTTATCCAATTTATTTCTTTAAAATTAATCGATCAATATCAGTGAGAATATTTATTTCATTATATTATTAGATTCTCCTACGAGATAATTTATCGATTTACTAGAAGCTCCATATAAGGTACTCAAAACTTTATTGGAATTAAATATCATATATCTTCATAATATTAAAGAGGTTGATATGAGTAATTCTCATTTAAATGTATTTGAATAGAATGCTTTTTGTGATTTTCATAAAACACTAGGGCACACTACTAACATGTGCATCAATATAAGGCACATGATCCATGATTTGATAGATGAAAACATCATTGATGGGGGAACACTATAGATAATTCAAAGGCATTATCAAGTGAAATCAAGTCAATTAATATATTCAATAATCCTTTTTCTAAGTGTACAACTAATGATATAAAAGTAAAGTTTGAACTACATTACACATAAAATTCACACCCTCCACCAATGTTTTATCTCTCCTAGAGAAGTGTACCATATTTTGAATGAAATCATTGGTATGTACCATATTTTACTTCCACTTATAATTATTATCAAATTCATAGGGAATGAAATATTTGATGATGATTCAGCTTTACACTCTTTTTTAATTTGATCTCATATTGATCACCAACCTATTCAAAGTGTCATGTTCCATAATGGCCCAAGTGTGAATATGTGCACAATAAAACATATCTATCATATTAGATACACAATGAGGATTTGATTCTCATGATAACAATAATAAAAGGATTCAATGGTCACAACCTTAACTCCATTAGTGATATTAAATTACCATTCTAGGTTGGTCTAACACATGTGGACACCAAGTTTACACTGGTACCAAATGTAATGGTATTCAATATATTATTGGGGTGCCCTTGGATTCATCACATTCACATAATTCCTTCAATATTTCACACATGTTCAAATTACATATACAATAATGATGTGATCAAAATTCAAAGTATCCCATATGATACCCCCATAATAGAATTATATGTTCATATATAGTAGA
>JARHVA010003102.1:50000-425000 GCA_037957365.1 Torreya grandis
AGGTTGGATCAAAGCCTTTTATCCCCCTTCATTATAGGTAGCTATGAACAAGGTACGTAGCATGGAGATGGCAGCCCCATCTATTAAATTTAACTCCAGAGGTACTACTTCATATAGGGACAATAAGGATTTCAACAGAGATAAAGAGAGGTCAGATTTCAACAAAGATAAATCAGGAGTTAAGAATGATTCAAAGGCCAATGTAGCAGCACCACCTTTGGATTGAGAGGCTCTTAATGATCTATGCAGGAAAAACCTTTGCTTTTACTGTAAAGGTCCCTATGATGCCAATCACGATTATCCTTTGAGGCCTAAGGGCAAGGCAAATCATGTGATGTGGGATTTTTATGAGGATTTAAAATCAGAGGATTCCAAACAGTAGGAGAGTTCTGAGGAGTCAGAGGCAGAGACTTCAGAGCCTAAGGTATAGGTAGATTCAAAGCTTTAGATACAAGAGGCATGCCTATCCAGCATTTAGCTGGATGGTTCATTCAGACTCCATGGAGTTTTGGCAGGACAGAGGGTCAAAGCCTTCTTGACATAGGAGTCACACATAATTTTATAGATGCTAGATATGTGGAGAAGTGTGGACTCACTACCAAGGATTTTGAGGGCATTAGAGTTAAGGTAGCCAATAGTTACACTCTTAGGTGTGAACAGATGATTAGAGACCTCCCATTGCACTTGAACAACTATGAGTTCAAGGCTGATTATTATGTGGTGAGCATGGGGGATATAGATTTGGTTTTGGGCATGAAGTGGCTTCATTCCCTTGAGGAAGTCACTCTTCATCTCAAGGACATGGAGGTCCATTTTGATGTTGATGGGAAGACACATATTTTTAAGGCCATACGGGGCAGCAACATCAAAAATATGTTTTTTCATCAGATGGAGAGGCTCATACGATAGGATATGGTAGAGTGGGCTGCAGAGTCCACATTGGAACCAATATAGGAGAGACATGTGTATGAGCTTTGTCTTGAGGTGAGTTTAGTTCAAAAGTTAGCACATGTGGCAGGGACTTAGCTTTCTTTTATAGTCAGGACACATGTTGATGATGATATGAGTATTTCTAGAATTCACACTCTGAATTTAGAAATTGTAGTGGGTACAAGAGACAGGTGTATGAAGTCCATTGGTATTGTTCACATTACTCAAGGGAGGAGTTTACTTGAGTTGCCAATTGATTTTTGTTCATGGATTGGATGTTGGGATCCTTGTCTTGGTACTTGGAATGATTTGATGCCATGGGATGAGAGTTGTGATAGACACATCATGGTGATAGGTGTTGGGGTTGACATCTTGTTGGTGCATGACTTAGATCAGGAGTTGATGGCAAGCAGATTTGGTTTGTGTTGTTGATATCTAACATGTAATGTCTCTTCATTATCAGTGATGTAATTTATTTGGGTGTTGAGTGAAGTGTCTCAGTTACTGATTTGTGTACTATTGATGCTGATGATTTCTTCACAGGGCTTGATTGGTGACATGAGGGACATTACACAATCTTTTCCTTGGGATCTAGGTGGTGTGATGTTAACTTTATTATCGAGATTGCTGGGGGACAAGAAATTTTAGGGAGGGTAGATTGTAATGTCCCATTTTTAGCGTGATCTTGTTTTATGATGATTAGCCTATTATGCAACCTTTGTAGGCTGATAAGATGGATAGAGGGTCTTGGTGGAGCTTGGCTTGGCTCTGACTAGCAGAATTCTTCCAATTGGCTTTTGTTTGGGCTCTTTTGGACATGTATTGAGGGAGATATTAATATTTGATTGATTTAATTAAATATTAATTATTTAGCATATTTTAATTATGAAACCCTAATTAGGGCAAGCACACCTTTTAGAGGATATAAGGGTTTCTCATTGGGAGGAGGCCAGAATGAATGATATGATTATTGATTATTGATTGTTGAAAACAAAATTTTGCTAAGGGTTTTTTGGAGAAGACTGAGCCAAGGGTTTCAAGTATTCTAGTTGCATTGGAGAACATTCACTCTTTAGTGTGTGTAATTTAGAGTTTGTGAGATATCAACCAATCTATTACGAGTTTGAGAGATAACTTCAGATAGAAGTTATCACAGAGATTTACAGGTATTTATTTCATTAGGTTTTTGTTTCATAAATTGCCTAGATACAACTTTTCTATATTAGTGCCATATCTCTTGAGATCAGGCATCTAGAATATAGGGCATACTATTTTTTGCTCCTATACAGAATCTGTACCATTCTACAGTAGGTCAGATAGTGCCACAGGGAGCTCAGAGATTGACATCGATAGCTAGAGACCAACTTTGGCTGACTGAATACCGATGTCGGCAGAGTAGACCGACTGGCAGAGATCAATGTCGGCAGTGTATCGACCGACGACGGTAATATAATTGATGTCGATGACTGTGTTTTGACACAAAAACCTGTGATGTACTAGATTTAAAGTTATTTTTAGATTTGCAAAAAGACCAGGTTTTTAAGACTATATTTTTATATTATTTCATATGTGTGTAAGAGATCTTTATTGTAACCATCCAAAGTAAATAAGAAGATCAGAGTTTAGTTAGTTTAAAGAGTATACTACTATTTATTTAGTTATTTGAATTTATCTTGTAAAATTGCATCTTTATTAATGTAAAAACATCAATAAAATTAGAATACACAAAAACAAATCCAAAACATATAGTTGCAGAATCCAAGGGAAATAGGGGTTTCTACACATATATAATACATGAAAATATGGCCTCAGAATCATGTAGTTATCTCCTACATTTTGGATTATGTTTGAATCATACAATATATGAAAAGTAATTAAAATAGTCACCTAGCTTATAACATAGAAAATTGAGATCTTGGGATGCTCCTTTAGTACTTCAAACCTATAGATGTGATGTACCTATTACTATCATGGAAATAGGGAAGCTTTATTAAATTGAATGCTCTTTAAATTCTCTTTGGAAAAAATAATAATTATTATTCCCATGTTGCTAGGTGAGGAATGAATGAAGGTTGATCTTATATATATATCAATCCATTTGGACTAGTAAATAACATTAAATTACTTAGGAATATCATTAGGATACATTTAATTTTTAAATTATGACTTTAGGCGACTGTAAAATTACATTGCAATAAGATAGTAGCATTGATGCTACTATTTGTCTATGATGTTAGTGTCTAGGGATCAAGAATGTAGGTAAAGGTTCAAAACTTGTAGAGATGTAAGATAAGTTCATTTTAAATTTTTTGGGAAATGTATAATACATGTGTCATAAACATAATACTAGGCATACTAAGAGATATAGGCCAAGGGTCATAATATAGAGTAAATGTGAGACATGTAGAACTAGGATAGGTATAAAGTTGAGAGGAAAAACCAAGGTATGAGTTTACCAAGTATACATTATTGAGGTGTAATATAATCATAAAATATCATCTACATTTCCCACCCTTTAATCTAGTACTAAAATTACTAGTGTAATGTAAAGGAATTCATATCTGGGTGAGTATGCCCACCTTGTCTTCATGTGTGCCCAACTTGAGTGTTTTTTTGGTGACTGACTTGCAACTAAGTTCATGTTATAGTATAAAATTATTTCATATAATCTAGGATTGAAAGTACTTGAAATATATTTAAATTGATAGAGTAAGGTTTAGGAGTACACATGTGTGTTGATGTAACTACCGTTCCTATTATAAAGTTGATTTAAAAGAGATGTATGATTATAAGGCTCTAAAATTAAGATTAGGAAAATAATAGATAAATCTTTAAAGTGCATATACCCAAGAAGATAAAGAGAGAGAAGGAGAGAGAGATATATATTGGAAGGCACATGCCCCAAATATTAGAACAAAATTGAGTTTCCACGTTGTAGTTGATATTATCTCAACCATGTAACCTGATTATACTTATAACTGGTAAGCTAAATTTTAGTGTCCCATATAGAAATCAACTTGGGTTTTTTGGAGAATCTCTAAGCATGTGATGCAAGGGCATCCCTTGAGGACCCCAAAATGATTTCATTTCTGTCTTTCCAAAGTCTAATAGGTGTCATATAGTGGATATAGGTCATTAGAAGTCCATTTTTGGAGTCTAGGTAGTCATGTAGTGTATAGAATTTAATTATTTGTATTTCCTGCCAAAACCTCTTTTTTGAAATTTTAAATTTTGTTAGGCCATTTTTGAAGACTTTCATCTAGTTGTGAAAGTGACAAGATGTATCAAGTGTGTCAAGGGGTTTATATATTATAGGAGGTTAATAATAATATTCATGATTCCAATGTTTTGGTTTAAGATACTTTGTCTTATGTGAAAATCAAGAAAATGTTATGTAAGCAACAAACTTCTACATGGAAAAGGTTGGCAAGAAATAGTTATGCACATATATAGGGGGTGTAGATTTAGTTTTAGGTGGTGAAATTGATATTCCATTTGAATATATGATTGGATATTTATGTAAAATATTGGTATGAAGAAAATGATTATGTGTTTGTAAAAAATCTCTGTTGTATGAATGAAAATTCAGACCTCTGTTGAAGGTCTTTACAAATCTTGATGATTGCATTGTTTGTGTATGAGTGCATACATTTTGATTAAAAAAAGAATGAATTTGACATTGTGTTTCAATGTGTTTGAAGTTTATTATAATTTTTTTATAGTTAAAATTTTATCTTAGATATATGAAAATGAAAGTTTTCATCAAATAAAGATAGATAACCCAGACCCTATTTCTATGATAGTCATTGTTGGTAGACTTTGAACTAAGGTGAATGAATGTATATATTTTTAAAATAATTATAAATGTATTTAAATTATATTTTAAATTATATATATATATATATATATATATATATATATATATATATATATATCTCAATAATTAAGAAAAAAATTCCTATTTTTAATATTGTTTTAGTAGAGCCTTGTTTGGGTGTGTTTCCTTTACATGCAAACTATATTTCGTTATGGATTAGAAGGTATTGGAAATATACTATTACATGTTTATAAAGGTTTTATTAGTGATATTTTAGGGTCTATTATTCATATAAAATAAATAAACGTTTTGTAAACAGACATTACCAAGATTGATCCCTATTTTTTATAGTGATTATTGTCAAGGTAAACTATGTAATGTTTCCTTATAAGGATATGATCAAAGAATTGAGTTATAATGATATAGAATGAATAGGTAAGAATATTTGAATCATTTTAAAATTTTAATCCTTTTTTAAAATTAATAATGTGGTATGAATGGTCAAATACTAATACAGACCTATAACCAATCAATTACCTATGCACAGTCATGTGTGTTTTGGTGTAGAGAAGCATAACAGTGGATTGAACCATGAAATCCAAGGATTGGATAAAATGTCAAAGGTAAATACAGACTTTTTGAACCTATTTTTATTCTATGAAACCTAGTCAAACATCCTCTATGGAAATCATAATGATCTCAGCTGAGATAGTGTGCTTGAACATCCTAAACTAGAGTTTGGAGATTTTAGACAATTTTGATCATTTAAAAATTGGAAATTTTTGTAATATGATAAAAATTATGGTTACCTAATTGAAAAACACATTTATAGACATGTACAAAATTTTTGTATGGAATTTTAGTGGTTGAGTGTTGTTTTAGTCTTGAGGAGGCCTAATTAGAAGGGCTAGTAGATGAAAAGTGGTCTTAGGAGAATAGTTAGGCCTTGAAGATTTATACATAAGTTATTATAATAAGTAGAACATGACATAGGCTTTGTATATCTATAAGAGAGTGTAATTTGACTATACTATGGTTTAATGGCCAGGTAAGGGATACTAAGACTAATGTAAAGTGTGTACAGGGTTGACTAAAGGAAAGACTTGAGATTTGGAAGTTGTGACAAAGTTAGAAAAGAGGAAGAGAGGGTAATGAAACCCCTAATAAACAAGATTAAATAATTTTTTTATTTTTAAATCATTACTTGAGGAATTGTATTAAGAATTTTTGTCAAGGGAAGTAATTGAGAAACAAGCTTATGGATGATTTCTTGGTATATGTTATACATCATTTTGGTATCAAAGCAAAGGAAATATTTTATGTATTGTTGAAAATATGTGTTTTGAAGTGAAATATAGGACATGTGATCAAAGACAGTGGTTCATAGAGAGAGCTAGTAGATATGAGGATGATTTGGTCAAGATAATTACTGATTTGATTACTCCATTGGTTATGAGAATGGAGGAAATTGAATATGTTCTAAAGGAGAGAGGACAAATAGTATAAAGGGAAGGTGATGATAGGTAGCAAGGTGAAGTAGTACCTTTTGAATCAAGAATGAATGAGAAAGAGGATAGAGAGGTGGTACAAGAAATACCACAAGTGCATACAATAATTCAATAAAATGGTATTGAGAAGCACCATGTAAGGTAGGTTACACCATTTTTATATGGTAGATTGAGAAAGGAATAAGGTCCAATGAGAATATTATTAAGACATATTTTAGGGGCAATGTTGGAATTGCCATCTATAAGGACACATGGTAGTAGAGTATGCAATATTAGAGAGAGAGGAGAATGAGGATAAAATACATGATAGCAAAGAGTCATTATTCATGAGGAGATTTTTATTATAGTAGAAACAAGGCAAAGAACCAACCCAAAGGACAATATTATACAAAAGTAGATGTAAGGCCCATGGTAAGGTATGTAATTTGGTAATTTATGGTGGTAGTACTAACAATATAGTTTATTTAGAGATGGTGCACAAGTTGAGATTTAAGAGAATACCACATCAATAACCATACATAGTTGCATTGGTTTAGAAAAGACATCAAATACTGGTAAGTGAGGAAGTTTGGGTTGAGTTTAATATAGGGAGATATAGAGATCAAGTTTCATGTGATATTTTTATTATAGATGTGTGTCATTTATTACTTGGGAGACCATGTAAATTCAATAATCATGCCATACATGATGGTCAAGAAAACACATATACCATAAAGCAAGATGGAAATACATATACACTTATCCCATTTAAGGGTGAAGAAGATAGGAGAGATGAAAGGATAATGATGATGAAATGTTGGATTAAATCTATAGAATGTTTGGGTTTGATCAAAGCACCTAAGGAAGAAAAAAATGTGAGTTGTGTTGAGTTAGTTGATGTGAAGATTTGTGAGTCCACAAAGATGGACATGAAGAAGCTAGAACAAGATTAAAAGGTGTCATAAAATAGTTTCCCAAGATAATAATATATAGAACCAAAGAGAGTGCTCAAATAATAAGGTAGTCAAGGCAAGCATGGCAGCCAAACATGTGAGAGAGAAGATAACAAAATAATGGAAGAGATTACAATTGAGATGGAATGGAAATGGTTTCGGATGAACAAAATGTTGGAAATATTGTCATTGATTTCAAAGGTTTAGCGTTATTGGTGATAAAGGCCCCATTACATTTAATGTTGTTTGTAATATATATATCTTAGCTAATATGAGTTAATATTTATTTAATATTAAAGAATATATTTTTGGTTGCATATGATACAAAATAAGGGCCCATGGAGAAGTCAAAGAGCCATGGGATAAAGACAAAAGAAGGATGGGATGCATTTTCCCATGAAGAGTCATCTTGGAGAATTCCAAGAGTTACCAAGTGAAGACAAAAGAGGAAGGGCACAATTTATCATGAAGGGACACTTTAAGAAATACAAAAGGTCACCAAGATGAGGACAAAAGAGGGAAGGACGTTTTTGATCATGAAGGGTCACCACATGACTTTTCAAAGGCTTGAATATGAAGGGTCATACAATTTTGGTGCCATTTTCCATGAGGATTGAAGGGTCATAAAGGGGGAAGGCCAAAGGCCATTTGGAAAGCTATAAATAAAGGCTTGAGAAGCCATTTGTATATATGGGAGGTAAAGGTTGATTTGATATTTTAATATCTAGCTTAGAAGAGAAATTGTGAGAGATGAATATGATTTGTATTATCTAGCTTAGAAGAGCAAAGGTGAGATTGAGGAAAGAGATGTTGTATTGATCTATCATTTGTTGAGATAGTAACATTGAGAGATAGGTGTGTGGTATACACAAAGGGGTTAGTGCTCCTATGGGTTGGTGCTCATGAATTGTTGATTGGTTGGTGCTTAGCAAAGGGGTGGGTGCTCTTATGGGTTGGTGCTCATGAAGAGTAGTTGGGTTGGTGCTCGGCAAAGGGGTGTGGTTTCGTGTGGGTTGGTGCTCATGAATAGTTTCTGGGTTGGTGCTTAGCAAAGGGGTTGGTGCTCCTGCAAGCTTGGCTTGTGAATATTGTTTGGGTTGGTGCTCATTCATATACTTGAGATTGTTCTCCATGGTTTTTCCCACATTGGGTTTCCATGTTATATCTGGTGTCTCTCTCTATCTTGTGTGGTGTTTATTTGTTTGAGTTTTATTGCATATCTTGAATGTTTGATTAAGTGGAATTTGGTTAAAGAAAAGATTAATAAGATATGTGATATCTTGATTCACCCCCCCTCTTAGTATATCCCATGATTAACAATTGGTATCAGAGTAGGTTCATGTTTGAAAAGTTTTACAGCTTGAAGGTAGATCAGGAAAGCACGATGGCTAGGTCACATGAAGGATTTTCTACAAATAAGGCACCTTTGTTTGATGGGATGAATTATGCTTTTTGGAGCATGAGAATGAAGTTTTATTTGATGGCCCTTGGATTTGACATATGGAAAGAAGTGGTGGAGGAATATGAAGAGCCATAAACATTTGCAACTACTCTAGTAGAAAATAAAGCAAGTGAATGTAATGTTAAAGCTTTAAATGCTATTTTATGTGGTTTATGTGAATCTGAATTTGTTAAAGTTATGAAATGTAAATCTACTCATGAAAATTGGGTAAAACTTGAGAATATTTACAAAGGTGATGGAAAGGTTTAACAAGCTAAGCTATAGACTTTTAGAAGGTAGTTTGAATGTTTGAAGATGGAAGAAGAAGAAGATATAGCAAGTTATCTTTTATGAGTTGATCAAATCATAAATCAGATTCAAGGTCTTGGAGAAACATTGGATGAGTCAAAGGTGGTGCAAAAGGTTTTGAGATCTCTACTAATGAGATATGATGCAAAGGTTTTGGCAATCAACGAGATGAAGAATTTAGCCAAGCTAAAGATGGATGAGCTTCATGGTATTCTCATGGCATATGAGATGCGGATAAAAAAAGATAAACCCTCAAAGAGAGAAGTGGCTTTCAAGACATCAAAGAAGGAGAAAGCTAAGATTCAAGAATCAAGTGATAGTTCCAGTGATGATAAAGATGACAATGGATCACTTTTCATTTGCAAGCCAAAAAGAGGAATAGGTAAATATCAAGGAAAATTACCTTTTAATTGTGAAAATATTGGCATTTTTTAGCTAGATGCCCAAAAAAGGTTAATGATGATGAAGAAGAAAATCCTACATATAAGAAGAATTCCAAAGGCAAATCTAAGAATGGATTTGAGAAGGAGAGCCTGTATTCTAAGGATCCTAGCTCAGGTGAAGATAGTGGAGTCAATGATTCAGAAGAAGAAGAGATTCTATTCATAGCCATACATAAAGATGATCAAGAAGAAGAAGAGGAGGAAGCTGAAGTGAATATGGAAGGAGAGCTCATTTGTGCCTTAGAAGAGTTAGATGCTGTTCAGAAGAAGAATCAAAGATTAAAGTGCTAGATCAAGAAAAATAAACAAGAGTCAAAGGAAATGATTGAAGATCTACAAGCACACTTTGAAGAAGCTAAGAAAAATGAAGAACACCTCACAAAACAATTAGAAATAGCAAGAATATAATGTCAAAGGTAAGTTATTGAAATTGCCTCTTTAAAAGAAGATATTAAGAAAGTAGTCAATGATAAAGTAGTCAATGATTCAAAATTTGAAGATAGCACTAACATTCTGAATAAGATATTGGAAAGTCCAAAAGAAAATTTAGATAAGATAGGGATCAAATTTGAAAAGAAAAAGAGATATGCTGAAGCTCTTACAAAAGAGGAAACAAAAAGGGGAGAAGTGAAAAATACAGAGGACATTTCAAATAGAGAACCCTGGAGAGAACAAAGCTACAAAAGATAATCAAGTCAGAGATATTTAGATAGGTTTTATTTTTATGGCTATTGTTTTTATTGTAATGGATATGGTCACAAGAAATTAGAATGTAGAAAAAGAGCTAACAATTTTAGAAATAAGGAGAAGGAAAGTCAAGAAGAGTCAAGCAGAAGCCACAACTCTTTTTCTCCTCTATCAAGCTTTGATGAAGAGACCATAGTATGCTACAAGTGAAACAACTTTAGACACATAGCTCGATATTGTAGAAGTGTGTTCGAGTTAGTCAAGAAGGATTAGAGTTTCAAAGCTCCATTCATCAAGAAGAAGGCTCAGACATGTTCATGGTAAAAGAAACAACCTGAAGATTCTATGATGGTTCAGATAGCTCTACATGTAAGAGGTAAAGATCAGCCATGGTTATTTGATAGCAGATGTTCGAGGCATATGACAGGTGATAAAAGTAAGTTCATAACTCTAAAGAAGATCAATGGTGGTATAATGAGATTTGGAGATAAAACCACTACTAGGATAGCTGGAAAAGGTACTTTAATTTTGGATTATGGTAGAACTAAGACTAAGAATTTTTTATATGTAAAAGGTCTTAAGCATAATCTATTGAGTGTTAGTCAAATATGTGATCAAGGACACACATTAATGTTTCATGCAGAAGGTTGTGAGATTAGAAGAAAAGATTCAAATGAGTTGATTGTAGATTCTCAAAGGATAGGGAATAATGTATATGTATTGTCAGATGTCTTCTCAAAGGCACATTCAAAGGACACATTCAACGACCTGTGAGAAGAGTTGGGAGTAATTTCTATTAATTCTTGCCATTGATGTTCAACATCAATTGAGGTGGATCTAAGTGTTGGCTCTAGGTAGGCCCTTTCCCATTGATGTCAAAGGGGGCGAATAACATGTATAGGTACAGGTGCAAAAAAAAGGTATAGGGAATAGGTACAAGTTTCTACAGTAAGGGGGAGTTACTATATGTTTTTAGATGATAGTATGTGCAGGTGATAGGATGTGGCAATTTCAGGATTGAGGTTGCCATCAATGACAAAGGGGGAGATTGTTGGAAATATTGTCATTAATGTCAAAGGTTTAGCATTATTGGTGATAAAGGCCCCATTGCATTTAATGTTGTTGTAATAAATATATCATGCCCAATATGAGTTAATATTTATTTAATATTAATGAATATATTTTTGGTTGTATATGAGACAAAAGAAGGGCCCATGGAGAAGTCAAAGAGCGATGGGATAAATACAAAAGAAGGATGGGATGCATTTTCCCATGAAGAGTCATCTTGGGGAATTCCAAGAGTTACCAAGTGAAGACAAAAGAGGAAGGGCACAATTTCTCATGAAGGGACACTTTAAGGAATATAAAAAGTCACCAAGATGAGAACAAAAGAGGGAAGAACATTTTTGATCATGAAGGGTCACTACATGACTTTTAAAAGGCTTGAATACAAAGGGTCATACAAGTTTGGCACCATTTTCCATGAGGATTGAAGGGTCACAAAGGGAGAAGGCCAAAGGTCAATTGGAAAGCTATAAATAAAGTCTTGAGAAGCCATTTGTATATATGAGAGATAGAGGTTGATTTGATATTGTAATATCTAGCTTAGAAGAGTAATTGTGAGAGATGAATATGATTTGTAATATCTAGCTTAGAAGAGTAAAGGTGAGAGAGAGGAAAGAGATGTTGTATTGATATATTATTTGTTGAGATAAAAACATTGAGAGATAGGTGTGTGGTATACATAAAGGGGTTGGTGCTCTTATGGGTTGGTGCTCGACAAAGGGGTTGGTGCTCCTGTGGGTTGGTGCTCATGAATTTTTGCTAGGTTGGTGCTCGGTAAAGGGGTTGGTGCTCATATGGGTTGGTGCTCATATGGGTTGGTGCTCAACAAAGGGGTGTGGTGCTCCTGCAGGTTGGTGCTCATGAATAGTTGCTAGGTTGGTCCTTAACAAAGGGGCTGGTGCTCCTGTAAGCTTGGCTTGTGAATATTATTTGGGTTGGTGCTCATTCATATACTTGAGATTGTTCTCTATGGTTTTTCCCACATTGGGTTTCCATGTTATATCTGGTGTCTCTCTCTATCTTGTGTGGTGTTTATTTGTTTGAGTTTTATTGCATATCTTGAATTTTTGATTAAGTGGAATTTAGTTGGAGAAAATATTAATAAGATATATGATATACTGATTTACACCCCCCTCTCTGTATATCCTATGCTTAGCACAAAAAATAAGTGAATAAGATGGAGATATAAATGTACAAGGTGAAGGCTCCAAGTTTTTTGATAATATGTGGTTTTGTAATAAAGGTGAATGTATGGAGGAGTTATAAAAAGGAGGAATTGTAAAAAGGAATCTTGAATAAGAGGAGAATGTTGAGAAAATGGGTAATATGCAATAGTCCCATGAACAAGGTAATTAATTAGGAATGACACATAAAGAAGATGAGAGATGGAACAAGAGTATGCAGCCCATGGATATGAATAAGTTAGAGAGTAACTATAATAAGGATGAATAACAACAAAGTAATAAGTTATATTCAGTATGAATCAACAAGGGTAAGGCACAGGATATGCATGAGAAGGAATGGGTAGCACAAGGATAATTGGTGAAGGAGAAAGAGAAATAAATACTTTTAGTAGTTTTTAAGGATGGATTGAAGGAGATGATACATCATTTTGAAGAAGAGGAAGAGTGGCATGCATATGCAATACAAGAAGTTGGCAATAGACATGTTTTTTTAACAGGTTGGTTTCATGTATAGGTATGATATTGAAGGAGATGAAGCAAAGGAGGCCTAATTTTGGGGCCCAAGAGCATGTGAACCTCTATGAGAAGTTATTTAAATTTGATACCTTCTATATGGAGGATCATTACATCCAGGCAACATCATATGTCAAGTGGATCAATCAAAACCTTATGGTAAAGCTTTCTCAGCTTGGTAGTATGATGTAGGGGCATCCCTTGAGGACCCCAAAATGATTTTATTTTTGTATTTTAAAAGTATAATAAGTTTAATATGATGTATATAGGTCATTATAGGTGAATTTGTGGAATATATGTAGTCATACAGTGCATATAATTTAAATTATTATGTTTCCTACCAAAACCTCTTTTTTCAAATTTTAAATCTTGTTAGGCCATTTGTGAAGACTTTCATCTAGTTTTGAAAGTGGAAAGATGTATAAAGTGTCTCAATGGGTTTATAAATTTTAGGAGATTCATAAAAAGGTTCATGAGTCGAATTTTTTGGTTCAAGATACGTTTTCTTATGTGAAAATCAATAAAATGTTATGTATGCAACAAACTTCTACGTGGAAAAGGGTGGCAAGAAATAATTATGCACATATATAGGGGGTGTACAGTTCGTTTTAGGTGTTGAGATTGATATTAAATTTGAATATATGAATGGATATTGTATGTATGGTATTTTTATGAAGAAAATTATGATGTGTCTATAAAATAACTTTGTTGTATGAATGAAAATTTAGACCTCTGTTGAAGGTATTTGCAAACCTTGATGACTGCATTGTTTATGTATGAATGCATATATTGTGATTGCAAAAAAGAACGAATTTTAAATTTTGTTTTATTTTGTTTAAATTTAATAATAGTTTTTTCATAGTGAACATTTGATCTCATGTATATGAAAATGAGAGTTTTGATCAAAGAAAGATAGTTAACACAAACCCTATTTCTGTGATAGTTATTATTGGTAGACTTTGAACTAAGTTGAATGAATGTATTGATTTTAAAACTCATTAATAAGGTATTTTAATGATATTTTAACTTATTTTAATATATATATTTCAATAATTAATGACAAAGTTATTATTTTTAAGATTGTTTTAGTAGACCCTATTTGGGTGTGCTTCCTTTACATGCAAACTGTATTTCATTATAGATTAGGAGGTACTATAAATGTAATATTGAATGTTTATAAATGCTTTGTTATTTTTATTCTAGGATTTAATATTAATATAGAATCAATAGATCTCTTATAAATAGACATTACCAAGACTGATCCATGTCTTCTATAGTGACTGTTGCCAAGCTAAAATGTGCAATGTTTCCTTGTAAGGATATGATAAAATAAATTATTTGTAATGATATATAATGAATAGGTAAGAATATTTTAATAATTTTAATGTTTTTAAGACTTTTTTTAATCAATAACATTGAATAAATGGTCAAATACTAATATAGACCTATAACCAATCAATTTCTTATGCACAGTCATGTGTGCTTTGGTGTAAAGAAGCATAACAGTGGATTGAACCATGACACTCAAGAATTGGATAACATGGAAAAGGTAAAGATATAATATTTTAACCTATTTTAAGTCTATGAAACCCATTCAAACATCCTATGTGGAATTTATAATGCTCTCAGCTGAGACAGTGTGCTTGAAAACCCTAAACTAGGGTTTGGAGATTTTAGACAATTTTGATCATTTAAAAATTGATTTTTTTTGTAATATGATAAAAAATTAGGATAATTAAATTAATTAAACATTTACATACCTATATGGACCTTGTGTATGTAATTTTAGTGGCTGAGTGTTATTTTAGGCTTGAGGAGGCCTAATCAGAAGGGCTAGTAAATGGAAAGTGGTCTTAGGAGAATAGTTAGGCCTTGAAAATTTATAAATAGGTGTAATATGATAAGGAGAACATGAAATATCATTTTTATTTTTAAAATAGAGTGTACTTTTATTATATTATTCTTTAATGGCTAGGTAAGGGTTACTAGGAATAATGTAAAGTATGTCCAGGGTTGACTAAAAGAGAGACTTGAGATTTGGAAGTTGTGAGAAAGTTGGAAAAATGAAAGAAAGGGTAATGAAACCCCTGATAAATAATATCAAAGCATTTGTGAATTTTTAAATCATTGCATGAGGAATTGTATTAAGAAGTTTTGTCAATGGAAGTGAGTGAGAAATAAGGTTATGAATGATTTCTTGGTGTATGATTTGCATTAGCATGTGTTTTGAAAGTATGTAAAAAATTAATATATGGTGATTAGTTGAGAATTAAAATGGAAAATTTAATCATAAGAGGGCATAGAATCCAGATGGGTATGCAACTATACATAAAACCTATGGATGCATTGTGCCTTATTTTTATATGGATCACACCTCTTTGTCCCTGAATGAAAGAGTTAATGGTGAATAGTAAAAATTCTACCATATGATAACTATGATGTCATCTAAAAATAATTTTATCATTTGATGTTAATATTACTAAATGATAACAATTTTTTTTAATGGTAGTAATATTGTCATTTCATAATAATGATACTAAATGACAAAAATGTTGTTTCTTAGTAGTAATGTTATCATTCAAAAACATTATTATTGAATGATAGAGATTATTGTTAAACAAAAACATTTATATCACTCAACAATATTTCTATCATTTGGTAGCATTGACAACTTTAAGAAATATTACTATTGAGAGAGATAACTATTGTTATTCGATAGAATTAATGTCATTTGATAACATTGTTATCATTTGATAACTTTGGTGTCACTTGGTATCATGTTGTCCTTCAACACCATCACCTGATGCTTCCTTCATTCCTTTCCTACTATTTAAAGTTTCTATTATGAGTATATGGGTGAGTCTCTATCTACATATAACGGTGAATAAGCTCATATTGATTTTTGATGGAGTTATAGACACTATAAAACTACACACATATAGTTCTAGATGTCTAAATTCCTTGATACACCCTAGAGACCACCTAAACCTTAACCAAACCCCTCTTAACCTAATCACTATTCCAAATCACTATTCAATAACACTATTCATTGTCACTATTCATCATGACATGGCATGTCATTATTCATGGTGACATGGCAAGTGGCTCAACAATGATATGGAAAATGATATTAAAAGTGACATGGATTGGAAGTAAGGTGGATTGAATTGGGAAACTATACCGCACTTGAGACCCTTCTCCAAGGTACTTAATGACCTCATTAAGCACCATAGGGCCCCCTTGTAAAATGTGGCAAATTTATCCATAAGGGGCCACCATTCAACATCATCCTTTGTCCCTATGCATGAAAGTGACACCAAAGTATGTGTGAATCCTTGTTAAGTACTTGGGAAAAGATGAAAGTGAGTGGTGGAAAGTATTTTGGGCCCATATGAGCACATGGTCATGATCCCCACCTATTTTAGACATACTTGCCAAGTGGGAGACACACTTACAAAGTGGTAATCCCACCATCTTTATCCTTCATGACCACTTACCCATCCATTTGGAAAATAGAGCCAAAGTATGTGGGACTCCCTGTCAAGTGTTTGGTAAAAGATGAAAGTGAGTGGTGGAAATTGTTTTGGACTCATTTGGGTCCATGTGCATAATCTCCACTCCATTTTGAACTATTTATCAAGGTGGAAGACAAACCAACCAAGTGGGATACCTATTATATAAGTGGAAATCTTACCCCCTTATATTTTATGACCACTTATGATCCCACTTAGAAACTGGTGCCACATTTCACTATTCTACTCCTTTGGTATGTTTTTTGACATCAAATGCTATAAATATGACCTTCCCCCTTCACCCATGGTTAAGTTGGTTTTTAGTGAAATAATTAATCTTGTAGGTTGTCTAATTTTGAAGGAGGCCACTCATATTGGAGAAGGATTCAAATCCCTAAAACTCTACCAAATTTTCAAGCCAACATCATCATCATCAACAACAACAACAACATCATCATCATAAACAATATCAACATTCTTTTTCAAGCTTGGAAGGTAATATTTGACTTTGTTTATTTAATTTTAATATTTCTTTCCCTTTGGAATTTTGTTTTCTTAACCTCTTGGATCCCTTCACCATTTTTATTTATACATTTATCATCTTACCATTTTCCCCTTTACCCACTTTTTTCTTCTTGACCACAATTTGCCCTCTTCTGCCTTCTCTACCACCATTTCCCCCTTTTTCCTTCTTAACCACCATTTCCCATTTTTTATTTTCTAGCCATAATTTACCCCTTTGATAAACTTAATCATATTAACACCTTCCCCATTTACCAATCCCAACCAAACTATATTTTTACCCTTGTCAAATTACCAAACCAAAGCCATAACCTTGCTTTAACTAATTTTTAGCATTAGTGTTAATCAAATTATTACATTTATTTAGTTATCTTTAGCAAAGCATTTAAATTTATTTTATTAAATTTAGTTATTTTATGTTTTAATTTTAGTTTTTGTCATTTAATGTAATTATATTTATTTTATCATTTCAAACTTAAGTTTTTAAATTAGGTGGATTGGCAGCTTCCTAGAAAGCTCACGCTTATGGGATCTAGCTCATGGTAGGCAATCCACCCAACTACTTGTCTAACCAACAATTTTTATGGTAATTATTTATTATTTAACGTATTATTTCATAGACAAATAAGATTTATCACAAATTTTTGACTTCAACAAATGCACATTTACCAAGTATTCTCCCACACACCCTTAATAAGTTTCTTTTTCTACAATACTAAGAAACAAAAGTAAAAATTAAATAGAAACATTTTAGTACACCCGATGGGACCCTTGAGTTTCCTTGGGTTGATATATGTTTTAGGAAATTTATTTGAATTATTAAAATGTCATTTAGTTTCACATTTCATTTCTGAAATTTAAACATTCTTTTCTTCCTTTCAAAAACATAAATTTTTGTCTCTTTTTATTTCTATAAATTAAAAATTAAAAAATAGAAAAATTTTCATTCTTTTTTTTGCATTTTTAAAATAAAAAATAGAACTTATAGTATGATTAGGATTGCATTTTCATGTTTAATTTAGGTGAATTTTAGTTGCTTTTGTTTTAATTGAAAAGAAATCAAAAATTTCTTTTTGGGTTAAAATTAATTGCATACATTGTTTGCTTTCTTGACTTAGTTCACCTAGATTAATTAAAGAAAATAAAATTAATCATATAACTATAAATGTTACACAAACCAAACCACTTTCACAATCAACACATATGACACACTTGAGATAAGGTCTGACTAGAATTTCATCACCTAGCAGATCACCTTACCCTTTCCTGATTATCTAGTTTGATTTTAATCATCAAGGGGATAACTAACTCAGTTCTCTAGCTAAGTATAAACTTTGGTAATTGGTATATTGGCTAAGCACCTACACTAGCTATAGGAATGTGATTTGAGGGGTGAAAACCCCAAGTACCAAACCATGTACTTGATATAATATAGACTTCTTTTTTAGCACCTAAACATAACCCAAAATAAAACATAGATTGCCTTTATAGGACCTATTCAAGCCAATTTCATCTTCACACTTTTCTAAAGCATAATCCAAAAGAGAGATAAAAAATAATCCTAAGACTTGATGTACTCCTAGTGAATACATTTTTTGCCCTGAATCTTCTTTTATTACTCTTTGTTTTGAGTTGTGAGAACATATCATTCCTTTCCTATTTTCTCGTATAGTTTTTACTCGCTAACATTGAAGGGACCTTAAGGAAAAAAAATCACTACCAAATCAACCAACCTATTCCACCTCTACATCCATGGAACATGTTTCCAAACCCACATAATCCCCTCACTCTCTAATAAATTCTACTCAGGTAGTCCTAAGAGATGCAAAAATTGCCACTTTTCTAAATAATAATCACATAATATTACAACATTATCTTAGAACTATGTCTTACCAAATCCCAATTTTAACCCCACCTATAGATCCACCTTATGGCATGCCTCTTCATCTCATGGGGAGTACTCCACTACTATGGGTACTACTTAACCTTTAGTTACCAAAGCCTTATTATCAACCAACAACCCCTTTGAAACTACCATTCAAAACTAACCAACCCAAACTACCACCACTCTTATACCTCTTACCAACTGCTCCTCTGAAATAGGAGTATTTACCTATAGAGCTACCCATCTTCCTCTAGTTACCTCCAATCTATCAAACACTATTCTACTTCAAATCCTTGTGGTATTCATACCCTCTATGTAACCACTAATTAGTACAAGGGTCACTACCCTTCCATCATCCACCAACCCAAATACTACTCCTACCAACAAGCAACCTTTAGTTACCCCCATAACCCATAAGGGTACATTAAAACTACCCAAATACCTACCTATACCCAACCATTGGCATCCACATACCAATATGTGGTAAGCTCTCAACATTTTACCCACTATCAACAATTTTCTCAACCAACACTGCTACAATATGCATCTTACCACCTTCTAGGTGCTCAACCCCAAGCATACTTCATGAAGATGATCGTGGAAAATATTACCACCCTAGAGTCATCCATCTTGGGTGCTAATAATATCTTATCCTATGATGAAATTTACAATGATCCCATCCATCCATCCACACCCATTAAGCCATATCCTCCCCAGTGAGATCTTCCCAAGTTATCTAAATTTCAAATCAAGGAGGGTCACCAAAAACACCTTAGGGAATTTAGGCATGCTTGTCATCTCATCACCTATGATGATTCCTTTATTCTCCACACTTTCTCAATGTCTCTAATAATCTTTGCCTTAGATTGGTATAGTTCCTTACCCAAGAATTCTATATTCTCCTTCACCCAACTAGTCCAAAACTTCTTGGGTCACTTTTTTATCAATATATCCAAGAAAGTTTCTATTACCGACCTCTACTCCATCTAGAAATTTGAGGATGAATCTATTGCTGATTTTGTGGCTCATTGGAGGATCCTAATTAACCAACTTTCATTTTCCTTGGCTCAACTTAAACTTATATACCTCTTTGCTCAAGCATGTGCCAAACATATCTCATCCATATTATGTGGTTGAACTTCCAGACCTTTGATGAAGCTTTTATCATGGATCATAAACTAGAAAATAGAGTCATTGATGAAGGAAATATTAAACTCAAAAACAAAAACTCAACCTATAAAAACAATGAGGCTTCTTCTTCCAAGTCAAGAAACTATCCCAATACCAACACCAAGAATAAAGGAGCTAAAAATGTTATTGTCCTCAAATCCTCACCTCTACCATCTACCAACCAACAAAACCTAAGGAACCAAACCTCTAAATCCTATAATTATTCAAATAAAAACCTAAGGAACGAAACTTAGAGAAAATAGAAGCAATTAAATCCACTTGGGGAACCCTATGCTTCTATTTTTGAAAAGTTATTAAAAGATAATATCATCCAAATTCTACCACTTAAACCACCCCAATAGTTTAATGCTTCTTTCCCCATTCTAGATTGGTATAATGAGAATGACCATTGTGCCTTTAATTGAGTCCTATGACATAGTATCAATAGGTACAATACCTTCAAATACCTTATCCAATCCCTCATTGACAAGGGGGAGCATACATTAGACAACCCCAATGCACCTCCCAACCAATCCCTTGACATATTTAGGCAAAATTTTCCAAACCACACTCCTACCAAAAATTTGAGTAAGAATTTTGAGTGTTTTCTTAATACCCATACTATTAACATAGTTCTTGACACACTCACTAATAAATAACCTACTCATCTATCTACCAATCCCTCTCTACTTATTGAAGTAGTAGCATTACCTTCTACCCCTTTTTAAAACCCAAAATAAGGAAGTACCTCTTCCTCCTTCCTCATTCATTTGTGTAGTAGAATTACCAACTTCCCCTTTTATTGACACATTAGACCACACACCCACCATACCTTCCTCACTAATTACCATATAACTCTCCCCTCTCACAAAAATCATTCTTGAGAAGGAAATGCCCCTATCTACTCCTCCCATAGAAGATCCATCTATCCCAACCTTCAATCCTTTGATTTAGGAAGATGACAAGGTTACCATCCCTATGTCTCCACCTAGTGGATTATCCTTTAGATCCATCATTTAGGGAATCAAAGCTTTCTCAAAACTAGTGAAAAAATTAGAATTTATCCCCAACCTTGACATGGATCAAACCACATTTTGGAAATAATTAGGTCTCCCTTATGTTGCCATACCAAAATATCTAACCCCTTCTTTGGTGTACCAACCTATCACTTCTAATAACCAACTAACTAAAACCTCCACCCAACCAACCATCAACCACATAAGATAATCAATACCCAAGTAACCAAATCCCCTTTAAAACCAACAACCAAAAAGTTAAAACTATCCAATGGCCTAAGTATTGAATTTTACCTCCCTTGACCTTTCTCTCCATTTTAGTCATCATACCTATACCTTGAGCATGAAGCCCATTTTACCAAAACCCCACAACCTCTATTGGTTAAACCTTCACACTTGCCTTATAATGCACATATTTTTACTACACCATCAATATCTAAGTTATCTACCTTACCATCATCTAACTTTAGCTCATTAACCATCTTACCTAAACCAAAATCATCAATCAAGCATACCAACTTACCTAAGACACCTATCACCAAGCCTACTTCCAAACAACCTTCTACCTCAACACCCAAAATAAAAATTGTTAAACCTTTACCACTTTTAACTGAGTCTTACCTAACCATTCTCCAATGGTTATTTCAAACCTCTTCCTTGAGATTACCACCCATCAAACCCTTTTAACCTTTACATCCCAAACCTTCATGGTTCAATAAAAATTTTATTTATTTCTACCACATGATAGTTGAACATGATATAGAGAATTTCAAAGCTCTCCAAACTCTCATCCATCATCTTTATGATGAGGATGATATATTAATAGACAAACCTCCTCTGTCACCCATACCAACCCAAATAATAACCATACCTACCCAAAAATTATCCACTCCTCCACTCTCACCTAAGAATGAAGATGAATCTGACCACTCTACCACCTCACCCTCTCCTTCTACCCATACTATCAATGTGGTCAATAAATCATAACAAAAGGATAAAAGGAAGGCTAAGATGTCCATTCCTTAGACTTACCCCTCTTAAAACTCTTAATAAAACCACACCAAATCATCTCCATCTTTAAGAAAACCCAAGGTGTCTATCTTAGGTGTCCCCAATCTCACCCTTCATAATCAAACCCATATGCGATATTTATTCAGAAAGCTATCCTTAATTAGCTTCACCAGACCCCAAAAAAAATGAGCTTTTATGAGTTAATTTATAATTCTCCACATCATCACCAAGCACTCATAGAGGTCTTGAAATCCATCAAGTTCAAACCCAATGGCCCTTAACCTCTATCCATCATTGTTGGTGTCCTTCAAAATTCCAACCCTATCACCTTTAAAAATTTAGATATACCTCCCATCCACCCTAAGGACCCAAATTTGCCATTTTGTATTACCACTTACATAAACTAAACCCATGTCATAAGGGTGATGATTAATGTGGGAGATAGCATTAATATCGTATCCTCATATGCTTACATCCAACTTGACTAATTAGATAATATCATGTTGGAAACCATAGTGGTCCTCTAATCTTTTAACAACTCTATGATCACTACCTTGAGAACCATCATCCTTCATATCCATGTAGGACCCCACACACTCCTTAAACTCTTCTATTTTATGGAAGGAGAATTATAATACAACATCTTATTAGGATGACCTTGGATTTAATCCATGTAATGTGTTCCCTCTACCCTCTATTGATGTATTAAGTTTGAGCATGAGGGCCAGGTCATCAATATCGAAGCAAACCCAAATCTTTTCTCAACATGCAACGTGACCTATCACCCTAATGATGTCTTCGTACACCCATCCAATTCACCTTAAATAGTTATACACAAAACACAAACCATCTATGAAATTCCAACTAGTTGATCCATCCCTTCTCTATAAATACCCATAGAGGAGCCCTTGAGATCTATGTTCCAATGATCTCATTAGGGGTGTATCACCTTCTAACATTGGATGTTTTAACTACTCCTCAAGAATATGGGAACCTAAAACATGACCTTTCCTATGACCCTAACATCATAACCATCATCCCTTTTAGTCTCCATAACCATAAAATGAACTTCATCTATGGGGAACATGATTGGCCACTTCTTGCTCCTGCCACTACCTCTTCCATCTAACCATTCACTTCTAACTTTTGCTACCTTGAAACACTAATATTTACTAAATTATACCTTAACAAGTGTGCCTAAAATGGATTTATACTTGGCTAATAGGAATAAGGACCTCATTTGTTACCTTTAACCAAAACTCAAAAACCTCATGAGTCATTTGGTCTTGGGTTTATACCACCTGAAGAACCCACCAATTCACCCAAACCTATTGACACCATCAAAGAAGACATCCCATCCTCACAAACCTAACCTCCTTCAAAGTCTAAGGATTTAGACATCATTCCTCCTATTTATTTAGTCAATAATGTTAGTTTGGGCCCTATGACCTATCAAAAGGATGGCCAAACTAAAACTCTTCCTTTCATTCATCCCAAAATGGTAGAAAATGATTATCCTACCATCAACACCATCCAAAATCAATATGATGATTTTATTCTCACCTACCTTGGTGCCCTAGATTCTTTAATACATAAATCCCTTCCTCCTAAAACCTCAACCATGCTAGATCAATCTACCATGGATATCAAATTAGGCACTGCAGATAACCCCACATTGTCAAATTGGGCAAATCACTGAATGCCAAAGAACTCTAAAACATCTCCTCTTTCCTCCAAGACCACATAATAACATTCACTTGGTCTTATAGTGATATTCCTAAGATTTACCCCACCATTGCTACCCATAACATAGTCATTCATCATGATACCAAACATGTTAAGCAAAAACTTAGATGCATGCATCCTCATATAGTCTGTCTCATCAAAAACTTTAGCATCTCATATCTATAAAATTCATTCAACCCATTGACTACCCCCAATGGGTTTTGAATATTTTACCTATCACCAAAACCACTAGAGGTCTATGCATTTATGTATACTTTTTTGACCTTAGCCTTGCCTAGCCGAAGGATGAATTTACTTATTATTGATCTCACAGCCACCCATGAGATGTTATATCTCATGGATGGGTACTTAGGTTACAATCAAATCTTGATTGCTCTTGAAGATCAGCATAAAACTACCTTTACCACCCCTTATGGGAATTTTTTCTATAAAGTCATACCTTTTGGGTTAAAAAATGTTGGTGCAACCTACTGGTGAACATGAACTACTTCTTCCATGACCTCATCCACACCATCATAGAGGACTATGTTGATGATCTCTTGAGAAAATCCAAATCTCATAAAGATCATCTAAAAGTTCTTGACAATATCTTCAAATTCTTAATCCATTTCCATGTTAGACTCAACCCCAAAAATGTGAAATTTCATGACCTTAACCTCACCTACCCTAAGGATGACTTTCCTCCACCTAGTATTGACTAGCTTATTGATCTTATAGCCACCCATGAGATGTTATCTCTCATAGATGGATTTTTAGGTTACAATCAAATCTTGATTTCTCCTAAAGATCAGCATAAAACCACCTTTACTACCCCTTGGAGAAATTTTTTCTATAGAGTCATTCCTTTTGTGTTAAAAATGTTGGTGTAACTTACCAATGAGCCATGACCTACATCTTCCATGACCTCATCCACACCATCATAAAGGAATATGTTGACGATCTTTTAGGAAAATCTAAATCTAACAAAGATCATCAGAAAGTTCTTGGTAGTATCTTTAAATTCCTAATCCATTTCCATGTCACACTCAACCCCAAGAAATGTGTTTTTGGGGTCCTTTTAGGAAAGCTTCTTGGCTTTGTCATATCTCTTAAAGGAATCAAAGTATACTATGCCAAGGTCAAAAAAATCTTAGATATGCTTCCTCATACCAACCTTAAGCAACTCTGTAGCCTATAAGGAAATCTTTAATCTATTCTCCATTTCATTTCCCAACATTTAGACTAGTGCCAACCTTTCCATCACCTTATGAATAAGGATGTCTCTTTCAAATGGAATATAAACTATCAAAAATACCTTGGTTTGCTAAAATAGTACCTTTTGTTACCACCTACCCTCACCCCTCCTATAGATTACCACCCCTTTTACCTATATATCTCTACCACCAAGCATTCCCTAGGGGCAATGTTAGCTCACTGAGATGAATAACATAGAGAGCAAGCCATATACTACATTAGTTACACACTTGTAGAATATGAGACTCAATATACCCATACTAAGAAACTCTACTTAGCCTTGACTTTTATTTCCACCAAAATCCACCAATACCTTCTTAACCATAGAACCTATGCCATAAAAAAAAAAACCCACTCAAGTATATGCATTCTAAGCCATACTAAAACTAGTGTATGTCCACATGGCTTATGCTCTTAACAGAGTTTAATCTTAAGTTCCTTTATAAAAAATAAATTAAAGGGAAATTCATTGCTAACCAATTGGCCAAATCACCAACCTCCTCTTGAATTTCTAGATGAATCCATCACTACTCTTTCCCAAGAGGACATAACCTACCAAATCACTATGTTATTAAATGATTCAAAATGTTAACATGGTGGGGGATTTCGTATCATCCTTATTTTCTTTGATGGTGAAACCCTTCCTCTATAATTCAAACTTGATTTTGAATGCACTAACAATATGGTTGAGTATGAAGCCCTAGTCATAGGTCTCAAAATTGCTCTAGCCTTAGGAATTAAGGTAATAAATGTCTTTGGTGATTCAAATCCCATGGTCAACTAGGTCAATGGATCCTATCATTTTAAGAATGATGTCTTAAAAAAATACAAAGTTTTAGTTGACAAACTCTTAGCATCATTTAAATGTTACCTAGTATAATCTATTCCCCAATCTATGAATAAATTCATCTATATAATGGTTTACCTTATTTCCTAGATCACTTCTCAACTTTCAAATTCCAAAATATTTTTCATCATTCATCATTTTACCACACCGTATTATAACAAATCTAACCTCCCTACCATTTGTAGTGTGGAGGAATCCCCATCTGACATTTGGTATGACCAAACTTTTAACTACCTCAACCTAGTCATCATTCCTCCTAACCTCTATAATAATTCCTGAAGAACCTTCATTTAGAGTACCTCTCATCACACCATACTAAGGGGAATCCTTTAAAAACTTGGTTTTGATAGTCTCCTTCTTTGTTACCTATGCAACCGTGAAGCTTCTCATGCCATAATGGAAACACCTGGTGGGATATATGGGGGACACTTTAGTGATCTAGTAGTCGCTAAACATATCCTTTGATTTGGATACTATTGGCCCACCCTTTACCAAGACTATTTTGATTATGTAAAAAAGTGTGTTACATGTCAATAACATGCTAATTTACATCACATGCTAGCCAATGGCCTCTAAGTATCTAAGTAATTTTTGCCTTTCTCATAATGGGGATTTGATCTCATTGGGTAAATTAACCACCATTCTTTCTATTAACATATCTCCATCATCATAGCCATTGAATATTTCACCAAGTTGGTGTAATCTATTCCTCTTATCTCAACCAAAACAGAGAATATTGTCAACTTTATCAACCATCATATCATCTACCACTTTGGTGTTCCTCATAATATCATCACTGATAATAGTAAATATTTCAAAAATAAGCAATTCCAAGGTCTATATAATGAATTTGGCATCAAGTTAATATTTTCCTTGCCTTACCATCCATAAGTAAATGGACAGGTAGAAGCCTCTAACAAAATCCTTAAAAAAATGCTAACAAAAGTAGTCAATGCTTTATGTTAAGATTGGCACTTGCACATCCCATTCACTTTATGGGCTTATTGGACTAGCATTTGAACCTCTATAGGTGCTACCTCTTTCTCTTTAGTCTTCAAAGTAGAGGCAGTATTGCCTCTTGAAGTCCAAACCCCCTCTCTTTACATTTATTTACAAGATCTTATTTCTAACGAAGATTATCATCAACACCATTTAACTCAGCTTGAACTACCTAATGAACCTCATTTAGAAAACCCTTACCCACCTCCATATCTATTAAGAGCATATCAAACATGCTTATAAAAATCACCTCAAACAATAGGACTTTAATATCAAAGACCTCATCCTAAAGGAAAACCAACATGTGACCAACATGGAGAAAAGTAAATGAGGAAAGTTTTCTTTCAATTGGGTTGGAACCTACATCATTACCTATAATTATGGATAAGAATCTTATCCTTTGTCCTCTCTCAAAGGTAAACAAGAACCTGAGCCTCTTAATGCTTTGTATTTGTTCCCATTTTTCTATTAAAGAAGGATCAAGTTCACTCCTTTTGTCTAACTTAAGCTCATCCCCTAATTATGAGATTTTAACCTTCACACATCTTCCTCCTCTCCTTTTGAGGATAATTGATTACAACATAGAACCATGTGATTAACCATCATAGTCATAGCCTAATCCTAAATATGGGTACCATGGCTCTACCCATAGCATGGTTCTCAAGGATACTTTTTGTCTCTAATAAGATGGAATCCCATGGTCATTATCTCTCAAAACCACACCTCTTCACATATCATTAACATTTTTATGTTAAAGATTTTCCCTCATAATGGTAAACCTATAAACCTAATTAGACTTGTCCATGTCTAAAAACATCACATCCAAAAATAATTTGGATACCAAAGTATTGCTTGGGTTAATATCTTAACAATTGCATACTACTCTCTTAAAGGATATCTACCCAAAAACAAAATAAAAATTGTCAAATATAAGGTAGACTGCTCCTTTGAAGGATAGCTATGAAGAGCATTAAATAAATCTAATAAACTTATACCACTCACTTGAAGGATGGATAAATTAACTTTTTCAAAAGAAGATCAATTTATTGGAATTTTCCTGCATTGATCAGCTTCCCATATACAATAATAAAACAAAAGATCCACTACCACAACAATAGCTAAATCCACAATCAGCTCTCGAGCAACATAATAAGTTGGAAGCCAAAATCAACTTCACATCTAGACTTCCCACATTGATTAGTCTACATATAACATATGACATAGACTTGTCTATTACCATTCTTATGTCACCTATAAAAGGGGCAAACTGACCCACATAAGGTTACCATACATATCACCCATTATATTTCATACCACTTATTACCCATCTTCCTTGTATACTATGAACAAATCAAGGGACTTTTATCTTACTTAACACACTGTGATCAAGAAACTTGTTTTATCAACCAATGCATGTTAATGTGAAACATTTGAAATGATTATATTCCTTAAGCTAGTCCAACTTCAGGTTTTGTTTCATTTTTTCCTTGTCAATAAATAGGTATTGTACCTCATTTATTTTTCATTTATCATTTATTAATGTATTCTATTAGACCCATGTCTCATTAATTTTTCATCTAGTATAATTATCTAACCTACTTATGTGCCACCACTATCATCCATCAAATCATCATAACCCTAACCATAAATAACATCAAAATAGTGTTAACATCAAATCCTTATTTATGATCAATCAACCCACCTTTTGGAGATACCTTTCTCTACAACCTCAACCCATATTTGGTGCATACCCTTTCTCCACAAACATTCAAAAAAACTAAACCATGTAGTCCATAAAATTAGGGTAACCCATTTAAGCACCATTTACCAACCTTTGTTGAACTACATTGGCCTAATATCCATGGACTATGTAGGAACTTCTTGACTTATAAGGGTAGTTTGGCCACTCAAAACTAATTACCCTCCCCTTTTTTTCTCATTAATTTCCATTACTAATAATTCCCTCTTGCTTAAGGCATCTTATGTCAGGGAAGCTTTGGATTCTTCCTCGCATCCTTGTATTTTAACATCATCTAATAATTCCTCTTTGTTTTTCCCAATTTTTTGGGAGAACTACATTGGCTTGAGGTCTTTTTAGTCTATACAGGTAGTACTTAGTTACTGAGGTTAGCCTGACTGCATCTCTAATTATATTTTCCCTTCTCCCTTAAAATATCTTCCTCCACTTTTCTATCTATCTCTTCACCATCTCCCTACCTTTAGCTTGTCAATCTCTTTTAACCACTTTTCTAGCTTGTAAATATCTTTTAACACAAGGGTTGAAAACCTTCCTCATCCACCTCTCTTATCTCCCATAAAGCCATGATCTACCCTACTTTGTTGGCCTCTCAATAACCTTTCCTTATGCATGTTTCATGGCTCACTTCCCCACCCATTTTTTCCATTTTTGTATCTCTCTCTCCACTTCTTACCAACCTTTCCATCTATTTCTTATGTCTTATTTCACCATCCTCATCATTTCCCCTTGTCCTTGGTAGTTTTTCATACCCTCTTCATCACTCTCTTTTCCTCACCAATTCTGAATCATCCTATTCCCTTACATATTGATGGACATTTTTACCTCCTTCTCTTATTTGATACCATCTTCTTACTAATTTTCCACTACTTTTAAACCACGTTCATTATAATTCTCAATTTTTGTTTTCCTCTTTCCCATCTTCTCAATCTAACATGCTTCCTATTTCTTCTAGTGCCCCTTTTTTTCTTACATGTGCCACCACTCTCTATCAATTTGCAATTCTTACCACCCTTTCCATTTTTTTCTCCATAACTAGCTTCTAATTGGGTCTTTATCCTTTGAGAATCCTTCCATAATTAGTCTTTTCTTCTTATTTATTCTTCCCTTTTGCACTTTGCATTCCCCTTTTCCTCTTTCCATTTCAGTACTCACTTATCTTTTACATCTATGTGAGTGTCTGTGCTTTATATCCCTACTTCATTTTTATTTGTATCATCCCTAATCTTCATCCCTTACTTTCATCTCATTCCCTTTCATTGTGTTCCCCTATTTCTTCACCACCTCATCACTTTTTCATCTTGTCAATCTCTTCTAACAAGTTGATTGCAACATACCTTATCTATTTAGCTTCTTATCCACCCATCCTTTGGTTTCCCTCATTTTTATTAACCCTTTTCACATTTTCCAATCCATTCTCATCTCTAACACTACCATCTAATTGGCTTCATTGTTACTCTCCTTGCCTATCATCATCCATGCTTACTTGGTCACATCATCACTTGCTTCTTCACTCTCCTGTCATCCTTTTTGTGTCCTCATTTCACTCTTTTTTCCTTCTATTTCCTTTTCTTTCATGTGTTTCCTTATTTTTCAATCTCATCACCAAAATGTTTTCTCTTTGGTCTCTTTTAGACCTCTTTTAAATTTTATCATACCACACCCTATTTCTCATCCTCCCCTTACCCTTCATAATTGTTATACTTCTCTCCCCATCCTTTTCAATTATCCAATCTATCATTTTTTAGTACATTCCTCAAACCCCCATCTTATACCTTTTATTTTTATTCTTTTTTCTCCATTTCATTTCATTTCATTTTTCTCATCTCCCTTGATATCATTCCTTGTTCTTCTTGACTTTCTTTTTTTCCTCCACCATATCTATACTTGGTTCCTTCCATCATTCTCCATCTTTATCTTTATCTATGACCTCATTGTCTTCTCTACCTATCTCTTCATCCATCTCTTGGTCTGCCTTCACCTCATCCCTTGTTAGATCACTTTTATTTTCTCCCATTGGTACTCCAACTTCTCACTCATTAGAGTGTTTTCACTATTCATATTGTGTATACATGTTTTCTTCCTCATGTCCTCTCCTCTCTTGATTTAATACATGAAATCTTGACAAGTTTATTACTTCAGGGAATCCATTTATTCTTTCATTGTCTTTATCTACTATGCATGGGTCATCCTTTTGTACCTCTCCAACTACTCCCTTAACCCTATCCATCACCTATTCCCCCTTTAAAACCTCTACACATTTTGAGTGTAATTGGCATAGTGTGATCAATTCACCCTTTTTAATCCTTAAAATCATGCTCATGTGACACATTTTTAGGGCTTGTGTTCATTAATCCAATCCCAGTTCAAGCCTTTTTTTCATCCTTGTGAAAGAAGAAACATCATACCCTCTTCCTATCCTAATGTGCTTGGTTGATATTTTCATTATGACATTTGTCTCTTGATTATATTATTCACTTAAACTTTTATTCATTACCTTACCTTATCTACTTTACATTAAGTGAGATTACAATATTCATAATGATAACCATAACATTCATGAGTATCCACATAACCCTAAGCATAATAACATTCAAACAATGACATCCAACACATTTTGTACATGTTTATAGGAAACTATATAATATTTTATTTAGCGTGTGAGGAGTCATATGTCACATAAAAATTTATCAAACTATACACACCTTAGCTAAGGCATAAACATACATTGTTTTCCTACCTATGTATTGGGCCAATTATTTGGTCACTATAGATTTGTGTTCAGCCATCCTCCCTAAGCTCACCTCAAAAACATTTCCTATATCAATAGCCATTGAAGGGTATACTCTATTCTCCTCTTTCATATGGTATGAATCATATTATACTCTAGGTATTTCACATTAATTATCCATCATAGCTATTTTATCACTCTACTTTGGTTACTTTTCTTTCATAGATGCCACCTATTGTTGCCTCAATGTACATCCCCTTGGATAATGAGGGTTCCCTCCATGAATAGGTTGAAGGTCATGTTTTTTGACCTTGTATCTTACGTAAAAAAAATCTCACATTATTCACTACTAAAGAGGTAAAATTTCAAGATTTAGCTCAGGTTTTGCGTGTCTTTCCTCTTTTTGTTGGTTTAATAGCACTTCTATTATCACCATTACATGTTACAATATTTGGTAGATATGCACATTCACCATATTTATTATTCTGGGTCATAGGGGTTTCTAGTTGTTTCCACCATTGTTCCAATTATTTTCCATCTTCAACCTTGTATAGTTCTCTACACTATCTATAACCTGTAAAACAAAATAACTTCATAATAGACATTCATCATTAGCAATATTCTTTAAATAGAATACTTGAGCACTCTTCTTCACTGGCATGATTATCCATTATATCAATGAAAAGGGTCTTATGACATCATTGATTCCCTTGAATAGTCTTCCCATTTGAAATAGTCATGTTTACTTACCTTTTCATGTGGACATGTAGACCTTGATCCAACTGGTCATCTTGGATAAAGTCATTATGACATGTCATGATGTCTTTTTGTTACCCTTATCATCTGATCTACATCTAATTTCTTTTTTTTCTTTGTCATATTGTAGTCTTTGTAGGCCTGGTGGTCATTTGTGTCATTGTCACCTTTTCCCTAGTTAACATAAATTAGCTTTCAGCCATAGGCTATTATAATGGTCATGCCTTTGAAACTTATACTATTGTTGTTAGTGATAGCTTACAAATACTTTCCACTATAATCCCACTATTCCATGTCCCAAACTTATGTTTTTTGAGCATGACAATATTTTCTTTCATGCCACCTAATAAATCATCTATCATAGGTGAATGACCATCTTATCTAGCTATATAACCAATATCTTGGACCATGTAGGTCTCTATTGGTAGTGCCTCTTCTGAGTAGAACTCAAATTCATTGGTTTTGAGGTAATGGGATAGAGGATTTAGACATGAACACCTTTTTCCCATACTATCTATGCAAATCTTGAGTAAGGCACAATCCATCCTCTATCACTTACCATGGTGCTAATTTTATACCTTATATAATCTACTTAGCCATCAAATAAATTCTTTATAGGTCATCACTTTTCCATTTCCCTTAAAACTCAACTCATAGTGATGATGACCCTTTACCAACAAGACTATGTAGATCCTGATAGATGACCATCTCCTAAAACTTGGCTTGTAGCAATAAATTCTAACACTATGCTTATACCCTCACACATTTTTAGAAGGTGTAACCTCCTCACAAAGGTACCTCTTCTTTGTTTTAGCTCCATAATAGGATATTTGTCATGCTTAAACTTTTATTACCCTCTTATTTATCCTACCTTTCCCATCCATGTTTTTTCCTCAAAATGCATGTGGGATTGTTATGGTGACTATTCACCAATCTACACCATGACACTTCACCATTACCAAACTATCAACTCAAACCTAACTATTGTGTAGACTAATTACCGAATTATTTCTATATTCTTGAGTTTAATTAACATTAATTATCAATCTAGGGTGTGTACACTTTTAAATTATTTCCACACTATATATGCATCATTGATATAGAAATCAACTTATTTTTCTAGTTATAGTATAATGAACTTATGTTGAATTCACCAGACAATTATATTATGAAACTATTATGACAAAATTACTAAACTAATTCACATTTATCAGTCACACATGCATCACACCTATATAATCAAACTAATAATAAAATTAACTTACACAACACACTAAAACAAAAGAGGGTCAAGATATTTACTACAACTCCTTCCGAGGGGGCCCTTCCTTGTTCAGAACTGAGCTCCAATCCTTCTCTGAGAGAATTCACTAACTTCTTACAAAATCAAATTTTTCATTACTCAATTATATTGTAATTAAAGATTGATATATAAGATTAAAATATTGTGAATGCAATTATTATAGTTCTAATACTTTTGTTATTATCTGTCCAACTAACTAGCTTCTAATTTGATCTAGGTTCTACCATTAAATATAGAAGGTAGATAATTAACTTTTAACCAAAGACACCAAGCTAGGAAGAATAAAAATACTTTATAAAATACCCCAATCAACATTTAAGTGGTTGGTAATGGAAATTTCTTATTTTAGGCTTGAATGGGTTAAGGACAAGGTATACTATTTTGTTGTTTTATTTCTTTTTATCTCTTTCTCATTGTCCTTGTCTTTCTCATCTTTGGTAGCACATCTAAATTTTATTGTATGTAGGGATTCCATAAAACAACTATGATCCTTTTAAATCAACCATTCATTTCCCAATAAAACTAGATGTGTCCTTAAATTTTCATCATAATAATAGATCTATTTTATTCTTCTTTCTAGGTTTTTGTAGCTAGCCAATCACATTCACAAACCAATGGCAATAGCCTTGGAGACCCAATTAGCCTAGAAAGAAGAATAAAGAAGAATTGGTTTATGAAGGGTGGGCCTTGGGGTGGTTGCCAAAATTGTGTCCAAGATGGGTATTTATTTTGTAGAGGCTACTAGGAGGTGGTGGGTGGCTTATTTGAGTTGGTTTCTAGCTGTAATTAGGAGGTGAGACGTTCATCCAAGGACTAGTCCAATTTGGAGTAGTATTTGCAAACTATGAATTAAAAAAGGTAAAATTTGCAAAAGGTGCATTTTCTCCCATACTTGAATAAAATGGTCATTAAACCCATGGCCTTCTTTATAAAACATAGGTAAACCTAGTTTCCATCTCCTCATACAATATGTAGCTCTACTATTTCTAGTTTTTTAGCTATGATGTTAGCTACTTTATCCTGAACCTCAAGATATCTACAATCTACCTTATTTTTATTATAATCTAGATAATAAATGGTCAAATATTGATCTAAGGATACTTTTTTTAGCCTTGAGTGAAAAATATATACTTGGGTAGATAAATGAGTAATGATATATTATTTTATATCTTGTAATAGGTTGTTAATTTTATATTTTGATAGGCCATTTATAGCTATCAGTGGATGTTTTTTGCCCCAGACTTTGTTTATGGTATACCTAGAATGATTTTTGCTCAGCTCTTTGATTTTTTTAAATGTCATTTGAGATATATCTCTCTTAATCATTAGGTCCAAGGCTTCCAGACAATATTCTTTGACTCCTTTCAAGAAGATGAATTTTAAAGGCTCTTCTCCAATTACACTTTGCTTAAATTTCAATACACTAAACATGAACCATTCAACATAGTCTTCCAAAGATTCACCCCCTTATTGAGTCATCCTAAAGATGTCATTTAATTTATAATTTCTTTTTCATCCATATTCTTGATACTTAGTTAACAATTTCTTTTTCATGTCCCCCAAAGTGTGGACTAAATTACTACCCAATTCTAAGAACCAGTAAAGTGATGAGTCTTTGAGGGTGGCTGGAAAACATATCAATTTTTATGCATCCTGCATGTAGTCATAGCTTCTATAGAGGATATCAAATTCAAACAAAAATGTGTCTGAGTATTTTGATAATGTACCTCTAAAATTGGGAAAGGTTAAGGGCAAGATTTTTTCATTTGTGTTATAGCTATTGCATCTAGAATAGGAAATTCAAAAGTAATAGTGTCTGAAGCCCTCTTGTTATCAATAAAGACTCCTTCTCTATTAATGATGGCTTTTATTTTGATATGGATATCAAAGGAACTCAAGATCTCATCCTCAAAAATTTTATTAATCCCTTGGTCAGTACAATAATAAATGTTTATCTATTGATCCTTAGTCTTTTTACTAGAAGAAAGATCTAAAGATTCTCCTAAGCTTTATTTGATTTGATTAAGAAATCCTTACTAAAAATTTGTATAAATGTTACTCTCTGGAGTATCTAGTTTGTGTAGTTCCTCTCCTTTGTTTCTTCTTACTAGCTCAGGTAATGCTTCCTCTACTTATGTTTCCTTTTTGAACAATAGTAATGCTTCTTTTGCAAGCTTCTTCCTTTAGTTTTTAGTGTTCTCTTCTTCAAGATCCTTCTAAGTTATGTTATATTCTTCAACAAGATTCTTAGTTACTATAGATATTTGTAGTTCTTTCCTGGTAGCAATTTGTGGCTTGTTTAGTAGGAATCTCCCTTGAAAATCTCTTTCTCTACATAAGCATTATGCCACTCCTTCAATTGTCCTATCCCTTCCTGTACAGGGTTAGTTTATTTCATTTTTGTGTGTTTCAAGGGGTATTTTCATAATAAGTAAAAGTAATGAAACAAATATAGGAGTGTGGAAATCAAAAAAATAGGGATTGAAATTTTAATTCTATAAAGAAATAAAATTATCTACTAAAAGTGGGAAAATTATCCTTGAAAATAGGAAATGAAATTAGGAAAATTATCCTAAAAATAGGAAATGAAAGAAAGAAAATTATCTTAGAAAATTAGAAATGAAAGTCAAAAAATTATCTTAGAAAATAGGAAATGAAAGCAGGAAAATTAAAAGAACACTTTGTAGAAAATAAATCTCTTGCTGGAAATAAATTCTAGAAACATGAACTAACTTATGCACCATTTACTTCTAGAAATTTAGACATCTTGCATAAGACACCATAGTTCCCTTACTCAACTTGCCTGGCTGGAACTATATGTCTAGGAAAATAGACATCTAGCATAAGATACCATAGTGTCCTCACTCGACTTGCCTAGCTAGGTAGAATAGTGCATTAGCCAATCTTAGAAAAAAATGATTGATTTTAGAAATCAATAATTGATACACTCCCTGAAAATGGTGCTAAAATTTTGTGTAGACTAATTACCTAGTGATTGGTAGATTCTTGAGTTTGATTAACATTAATTATCAACCCAAGGTGTGTATGATTTTCAATGATGTCCACACTATATATGCATCACTGATTCAAAAATCAACTTGCTTTTCTACTTGAAGTATAATGAACATATGTTAAAGTCACTAGATAATTATATTATGAAACTATTATGATATAATTATAGAACTACTTCACACTTATGAATCATGCATGTGTCACACCTATATAATCAAAACAATAATAAAATCAACTTACATAATACACTAAAACTAAGAGGATCAAGATCTTTAGTGCAACTCCTTTTGAGGGGGCCCTTACTCATTCATAACTAAGATTCAATCCTTCTTTGATAGAAATCACAAAGTTTTTACAAAATCAACTTTTTCATTATTTAATTTTGTAGCAATTAAAGATTGATACAAAAGATTACAATATTTTGAATGAAATTGCTATAGTTTTAATACTTTTGCTATTATTTTTCTAACTAACTCCTAATATGATCTAGGTTCTACCATTAAATATATAATATATTTTATTAACTTTTAACCAAAGACATAAAACTAGGAAGAATATAAATACTTTATAAAATACCCCAATCAACCTTTAAGTGGTTGTTAACCAAATTTACTTGTTTTAGGCTTGACTAGGTTAAGGATAAGGTATACTATTTTCCTATTTTATTTCTTGTTATCTCTTTCCCATTGTCCTTGTCTTTCTCATCTTTTGTATCACATCCAAATTTATTTATTTGTAGGGAGTCTGTACAACAACTATTATCCTTTCCAATCATCCATTTGATTCCCAAGACAACTATATGTGTCCTTAAAATTTGATCACAATAATAATTCTTTTTTGATAGTGGCTATGGGCAACCTGTAGGTAAAGTATACAGTTTTTTTAAGAACTCTAAAATGGCTATGAAAAACTTAAAGGTGAAGCCTACAGTTGTTGTAGGCACTCTATAGTGGCTATAAAAAACTTGTAGGTGAAACCTACAGTTATTATGGACACTATATAGTGGATATAGGCACCCTATAGGTGAAGCCTATAGTTATTATGATCACTCTACAATGGATACAGACAACTTGTAGGTGAAGCCTATAGTTTTTGTGAGTAAACTATAAGTGTTTTTCCCTAAAAATATCTTGAAGCCTTATGTTATCCTTAAAATTCTTGTTAAATAAAGTTACATAACTATAATCTAATCAAGGCAGAATCATCAATAATCCATAACATATATGCATACATACATACATACACACACACACACACACACACACACACACACACACACACACACACACACACACACACATATATATACATATATATATATATATATATATATATATATATATATATATATATATATATATATATATATATATATATATATATATATATATATATATATATATATATATATATATATATATATATATATATATATATATATATATATACATATATATCAATGCACACACAAAATCATAAATTCATTCATTTGCATAAATCATAGATAATTATGGGGTTTACATGGAAATAGATATATACTAGGTATGGATGAGGATATAAAAGGAATCAATTGGTGGAATCATCACTAACCATGAGGTATATCACATTGGGGCAACCCATCTGAACTCCATTAGAGAACTACATTGGGCCTAAAGTTCTTTTGGATATTTTTTCCATAAAATTATGTAGGTAGCATCCATCTGGCCTAGTGCATTTGGAGTCAGCTCAGCCACCCCCATCCAACCCATCTCTACCCATTCACATTTCTCCACCTTGACATCACCATTTTAACTGAACTATTTCATATTTTTATGATAACTGGTCCTTTTAACCACACTAACCAATATTTCCATATTGAAATTTTTAATTTACACCACCTAGTGCACAACCAGACCATTTGTGTTTTCTAAGGGAGCACTTCGTATCTCAGATACCTTAAAATAACACTAACCTTGTCTAAGAAACTAACAATGTGCCCAACCATTATTGTGGCCACATGGTATATTGGTCACTTGTATATTATAATTTGACCCTTATTTTACCAACATTGGAAACTTTCATTCATGTGTGATATTGACCATCACACTTAGTCATATTTTGTGCACACTTTGTGTTTCAAATGCCCAACCATTTTTATACCAACCTCTTATCAAACTGATACCCAATTCTACTTTTCATCATCAAGTTCTAGTTTGAGTGGGAAAACATCCTCCCTTACTTAGGGCACTCTGACCTTTGACCAAGTGATTTTTTTAATTTTATATCTTCTTAATTCAAAGCTACATAACAAAAAAGGACAAAATATAAACATTAAAAAATCGCACACATTCAATTTTAAATGTTTGAATTTATCGATACCCCCTAGAGACCACCTAAACATTATTAACCCTTAACCCAACCCCTCTTAACCTAATAAATTAACTATTCCAAACCACTTTTCACTACCACTATTCACTATCACTATTCATGATGACATGGCATGTCACTATTCATGGTGACATGGTAAGTGACTCAATAATGATATGGTAAGTGATATGGCAAGTGAAATGGCTTAGAAGTTAGGTGTCTTGAAGTGGGACACCATACCACACTTGGGACCCTTTTCCAAGGTACTTAATGACCTCATTAAGCACCATAGGCCCACTTCCAAAATGTGGCAAATTTATCCTTAAGTGGCCACCATTGAAAATAATCCTTTGTCCCTATGCATGAAAGAGACACCAAAGTATGTGGGGATAATTGTCAAGTTCTTGGGAAAAGATGAAAGTGAGTGGTGGAAATTATTTTGGACCCATATGATCTCATGGGCATGATCTCCACCTATTGTAGACATACTTGCCAAGTGGGAAACATACTTATGAAGTATAAATCCCACTATCTTTGTCCTTCATAACCACCTACCCATCTACTTGGAAAATGGAGCAAAAATATTTGGGGATCCTTGTCAAGTTCATGGGAAAATATGGAAGTTAGTGGTGGAAAGTTTTTTGGAGTCATTTGGGTCCATGTGCATGATCTCCACTCCATTTTGGACTCTTTAGAAAGGTGGGAGACAAACTAACCAAGTGGGATACCTATTATCTAAGTGGGAATATCACCCACTTGTATTTCATGACCAATTATGAGCCCATTTGGTAAATGGTGCCACATTTCACTATTCCACTTCTTTGGCATGTTTCTTGACATCAAATGCTATAAATATGACCCTCCCCCTTCACCCATGGTTAAGTTGGTTTTTGATGAAAGCATTCATCCTAAAGTTTTTCTATTTTTTAAGGAGGCCACTCATCTTGGAGGAGAAGGAATAAAATCCCCAAAACTCTATCAGATTTTCAAGCCAACATAATCATCTTCAACAATATCATCATCATCAACAATATCAACATTCTTCTTCAAGATTGGAAGGTAATATTTGATTTTATTTAATTAAATTTAAAATTTATTTAATTTTGGCCTTTTCTTGTCTTAACCTCTTAGATCCCTTCACAATTTTCCCTTATCCCTTTTACATCTTACCATTTTCCCCTTTACCCCCTTTTGCCTTCTTGACCACCATTTACCTTCTTTTGCCTTTTTGACCACCATTTCCCCCTTTTGCCTTCTTAACCACCATTTACCCTTTCTTCCTTCCCAACCATAATTTACCCCTTTTATAACCTTAATAATATTACCACCTTTTAAATTTACCAAACCCAACCAAACTATCTTTTGACCCTTCTTAAATTACTAAACCAAAGCCACAACCTTGCTTTAACTAATTTTCAGCATTAGTGTTAATCAAACTATTGCTTTCATTTAGTTATCTTTATCAAAGCATATAACTATCTTGTATTAAATTAATTTATTTGATATTTTAATTTTATTTTTAATTTCATTTAATGAAATTATATTTATTTTATTATTTCAAACTAAAGTGTTTAAAGTAGGTGGATTGACAACCTCCTAGAAAGCTCACGCTACGCAATCCACCCAACTACTTGTCTAACCAACAAGTTTCATGGTAGTGATTTATTATGTGTAGGTATTCTTCCCTAGCCAAAAAATATTTATAAAAAATTATAGACTTAAATGATCACACATGTACCATGTATTCTCCTACACACCCTTAATTAGTTTCTTTTTCTACAACACTAAGAAAAAAAAATTAAAAATTAGATAGAAATAGGAGTGGAAAACTATATTTATATGTATGAAATTTATTTTAAATATTAGTTGAATCAACCTATAAAACTAAATTAACCCATATAATTTAAGTGACTCTATATTTTTTGCCACCCCATAAAAATATCCCAATGCCAATTTATTAAACCTAAATATTCGTGAATTATTGAAGGATAACCACTAAAATTTAAACTATAACATGCAGTTGGATGATCAAGTCCAACCTAAAAACTAGGTAAGATGAGTTATTTTATCACCTCAACCTCACCAAAAGGTGAACCAACTTCTATAATAGACTAGATTAATAAATTCTATAAAATTCTATAGGGTATTAGTATGAAAAAGGTCCATGATGTGGTAATAGTCCATAAAAGAGTTTGGAATCTAAAATTGATTTTAATTTTTAAATATTAATCACTCATATAATATGCACGTTAGATATATATCATATTTAAACTACGTATAAAAACAATACTAATATATATAATTCTACCACAACTATGGTTTTGAATCATATAACTATGTGTTTTGGCCAATTTGTAAAACTGTGTAAGTTTGGAGAACATAATTACAAAGCATACCCCCACTATATATCAAGAAATTTGAAAATTTATATAATTACTAATGTGGAGAATTTTTTTTCAAAACATGACCTCATTATAATCTAGAGATGTTGAATAATGAATATGTGTAGATAACATTCTTAAAAATCATTCCCACACTAAGAATTGTTAATGTGTGGAATCCATTCCCATATGACATGCACTCACTGAATCTTTAAAATTGATATAATTACCATATCCTAAATGAATATGGAGAATATATTTCTAAAACATTCCCCATTAAATCTATAAAAAAATTCATGTGTGGAATCCATTCCCATATGACATGCCCCCACTAATATCACACCCTTGAGGTGATGGAAAGATAAGAACAAGTAGTTACCTCTCCTTAAAAGGATGAGATAATTGTATAATATATTAATGTATCTATGTATCATATATAAGGAAAATGTCTAGGTAAATATATAATTGAAGTGTATATAACCAATGTGATCACATGTAGGTGTAAGATACATGATAAATATCATGGAAACATATGGATAGTAATAGTACAAGCTCAATAAGCAAATCAAGCACACACATAAGAACACTCAAAAGTAATTCAAAAGGAAATAGTCCCAAGGAGAGTGTAAATAAGGGACATGTTCAAATTCTACATAATCAAAGGGACATGATTTAATCAATTGTCCATAAAGGCAAGGATGATATATTTAAATGTCCATACAACAAACCATGATATATGAAAACGTTTAAAGAAAGGATACATAGACACAAGGGATATAAATAAAGTATCATATTAAAATTATCAAACAAGGAAGAAAATATAAATGTAAGACACTAAAGGAAGTATACAAAGTAAATCATAAATAACCGACATAAACATGTCATAGTATCCCATGGATTAAATGTATTAAAAAGATGTCAAGTGTAAAACATATCAAGTACATTATTTAATACATAATCATGTAAAATATTAATATGTAAGTACATATGTTATCTCAAACATAATAATGTATATTTATTATTGAAACATATAACCTATGTGTACCAAGACCAAAGAATTAGATGCCCTCAATGTCTACGTGAAATGAGTAAAGGGAAAGCCCAACATTTGAAATAACGATGCATATGTGTATGCATGTCTCAAACTCAAAAAAGAGTAGGAAACATATGTGTATGTATGAGTAACAAAGTATGCCATCCCTTAATATGTAACTAACACATATATTCCAAAGATCAAATACAATATGTAGGTGCTAAAAATGTTTTTTTTTATTTTTGATTATTTTTTATTTTTTTGTTATTTTTGGAATTTTTGAAAAGGAAAGATCATCCTATGATTCCATTCAATGGATGGTCATAAATATATCCCCACTATGAATCTATTTTAATACCCTATTTATACTATTGAGGATAATGTGTAGGTCTAATATCTTCCATTGTTGTATCAATGGTGTTTTGCATATGTAAAATAGGACTTTGTGGTTGTGAAACAATAATAGGAGTAATAGGAGTAGGGATTTTTGGAACCCATTTTTAGTGCTATGTGTTATCATTGGAATAAAATTAATGTTTAAATTTTGAGGTGATTTACATATTTGATCATGATGTGTAATATAAGAATGGGGATTCCATCGAATCCACTACTTGTCTCTGATGGAATGGTCTCCTTAAATACTAGTCACTTAGTAAAGGGTATTTCTCGTTACTTACCCTTTTATGGTAACTTATCCTTAGTATGATTTATAGTGAGTTATCTAGATATAATTTTATTTTTTTCAAAAGGATGCTCATATAGAATTCTATAAACTTATAACTACCTAATTGACATGAATTTATTTAACACACCCATGTACTATAGATGGTATTGTTCAAAGATTGTGTATCCAAGGTATTCATAATATAATATCAAATATGTTTGTGTAAGGGATAAATAAAAATTTAGTAACCACTTGTATGGGACCAATATATAAAAGTAATTCAATATCACCAAGAACCTTCTGGGAGGTACTAATGAATACTCTAAATGATTCGGTAGAGGGGTTGTAAATCATGATGAGTATAACCCAAGTTCATAATTAATGTCATGGTGAAAATGTTTTAACTAATAATATTATCAATTATAACACTTTGTATATATATATTTTTTATCAAGATATGTGTTATTAGTATGAAGTTTTACCCTTTGGAAAAGCATTTTTAGGACTTCTCCCTTCAACTAATACAACAGGATCACTATAAGGCTATGGGTGACCTTGGACTAGAGTTTACTTCAAGAAAGGACTGGTTACCCTAATGGATCACCTAAAAATCACACTAAAATTACTAAATATATAAGTAAAATGGAGAAATATAACATAAATAAAATATATGAGAGAAACAAGGTGGTGATACACCAGAATAAGTTTGTCTCCTCAACCTACTATAATAGCATAATGAACTATCTTAGATTAAATCTCATCATATAAAACTCCAAATCAGTCTTATCCTACATTAGTATCTCATATATAGGTCTTTCCCATTTCTAGGCTTAGAACATATGATCAAGAGGGTCTTATAGTATACATAAATGATGAAAATCCACAACTAAACTTTACACAATCAACTATGAAACATAAAATGACATGCAAGAAACAAACCTACTTCCATAAAAGTAAGGGAGATGGACATAATGCAAGGTAAATCAAATTCTTACACATGCATAGATTAAAAAATCAATGAATTAACAATAACAAAATTGTAGATAAATTAAGAGATCAATTTTCATTCTATTCAAAGGCTAGACATGAATACATTTTGGTAGGGATACCCATCACCCAAAAAAGATATTCTTAGGATGGTCATTTCATACCTAAATATAGTAGAATTGGGGGGGGGGGGGGGGGGGAGAGAGAGAGAGAGAGAGAGAGAGAGAGAGGAGAGAGAGAGAGAGAGAGAGAGAGAGAGAGAGAGAGAGAGAGAGAGAGAGAGAGAGAGAGAGAGAGAGAGAGAGAGAGAAATATATAATCATAAAATTTTTCATTACATCATGATTTTAGTTAAATTTTTTAAAATAGATAATGAGAATCCATACTACTACTCCTCATCAATGCATTAACTTGAATGTTTGATGACCTTCATTGGAATGTGGCATATAGGGAGATATATTTGGAATATTTTAATTTTGGATTGGAATGAAAATGATAAAATTAGACAAAATCATCATAATTTTTAGCTATAATAGTATAACATGGTCTATTTTTATCTCCATGAATTATTAACTAGCCCACCTTTTCTAGCTTGCATGCCAATTAGGCCTAAAAAACTACCTTGCCTCCCATGATTGTAATAAAATTGGCATGATTTCCCAAATTAATTATTTAAAATTTCATGTAGGATCTTGATCTACTCTCCTTTCATCCTTCTATACCATTCTTTAGCATCTTAATCCTTGGTGAGCCCATACTAGCTAATTAACTATCCCAAATAAGCCTAAAACAAGGCCTACAAGTAGATAGTCAACTATAAATCATCATATATTGGTCTCTAAGTCTTTATAACACATTTATTACATATATACAATATTTTATCACCTGTACATATATACATTATTGGTCCTCTTAAAGAATGTTTTACTCCAATTTTACTAGACCTATACTATATTTTTGAGTTTTATCTATCCTTAGATATTTTATAGACATTATACCACTTTAAATTTTTCTTAAATTTTTTATCCCACATTAATTCCAAATTTTATGTGGTTTTGAGCTCTAAAAGTCAAGTTATGGTCTTTTTTGTGGACTTAGGATCTCATAAGGCAACAAACTTGCCAATTTAGTAAAAAAATTATATTTTTATTTTTATGGGGTTTCATATAATTATTTTTTTTGGAATATATTTAATCCATATATCCTCCCCATTCTTTGGTTGTATAAGTTTAATCACAAAAATCCTTTGAAATATCCATTTTAGGTTTGTAAGCCTGTATAAGCACATTCAAGTTTGAGACCTGGTTAAAACCGTTGAGAATGGTTCCATGGCATAAAATCCTATTTTTATGTTACTTAAGAGTATTTAAATCATATATATATTATATTTACCTCCATTCACTTAATTTAAATAAGATTCAAACATCATAAAATAAGTCCACAGGCTATAGGGTTTTACAAGGTTTAGGAGTAGTTTGTCTTCTTAATGATGATTCATAGCTCTTATACTCTAATTATTCCTCCTAAAATTTAAAAAAAAACTATTAGGAACCCTATTAAATTATCCATTAATCACCATGTATCACCATAATGAAGATAGAATGTGATTCTTTTGGCCTGCATAACCCTTAAACTTTCATATTTTGGATTTGATCATGAATTATATGCCTTGTTTACCCTTGTCAAAGCTTGTAGGTCAATCTAGAAGACATGGAGATGATAATAAGATATGTTTAGGAAACTCAATTTCTTTTCTATATACAAAACTAGGCTTGCATATATTTTTTATATTTAAACTTGAATTCTTGAACTTGAGACCTATGTTTGCATATCCCTTCTATGATTTAGACATGCCACCAATAAATTTTCACTTAGAAAAACTCCCTTTTATAGGAATTTAAGTATTTTTTAAAACTTGTATTTTCATCCCTTGATGATATGCCTATCTCTCTTCATCCAAGTAACACAATGGAAATATCTCTCTCGTTGTGGGTAACAATTTGGTGAGATGAATCTCTAGAAGGGATAGTTTTGTTAATGCACTCTTTGAAGTATTTTATTACCTATAAAATTTGGATAAAAAGGGTTTTAAAAAAAAAAAATTGATGTACCAATATTTAATTTCCTCTTATTGATTTAACTTATACTATTTATAGAAAAACAAAGCTTTCCTTACACAAAACTTACAACATAAGATAAATTATTACATCAATGTTTCATAAGCTAGGTTCAAAAAGTTATTTTGATAATTAAGAGGGTAATTAATGATTCATTAGGATAATACAGTCATTTAAAACTTATAATACACTTTTAAACTTGAAATATAACACTAAAAAAGACATTTAATAATTACTCTTTTGCACACTTGTTGAACAATCAAGGATAACATGCTAGAAAATATCATCTTCTACTAGACAAGACCAATAAGATAGAAAAAACACTCAATTTTAAATAATTTAAGTAGGAAAATTAAATTTTTTTATTGCTTCAAGATACATTAAAGCACAAAATTGGCTAGGGTTTCACTAGCAACCAATGGAGGCTACCAAAAAGATCCAAAAGAGTTAATATTTATAGCATTTAGAAGAGCGGCGAGACAAGGGAAGTTAAAAAGTCACTTGGAAACCTATAAAGATGATAAAAGGAGGTTAAATTTGAATTATAAAGAGATGTGAAATTCACCATGCAATTTAAGGAGGTCAAAATGTCCATACAAATCATGAAACTTATGAAAAATGTCATGAAACTCCTCATTTTGGCTCAAAAAACTACCTTCATGATTTGGACCTATTTAGACATCCCACAAATAGCTAGGGATAGGTATGATAATTGGGATGAGAGGAAATTATATCATACATTACTCTCCATGCATTAGTTTCAGTATTACTCATGTAAAAACTCCTAGAAAGAAGCCATCACTACCTACAATTTAAAAAACTCCTCTTTTCTATCACCCCTCACACTTGGCCTCAAAATTAGAATAAATTTTCCATTAAAATATATTGGAGACAGTGTATGAAACTTTTAAGGACCATCAATTTCCTTATAATACTTAGGTGTACTTTAAAAGGACATCCACTTGAGGTTTTCACACTTCTCACCCTTATGTTCAATATGTTAGTTTTGGCTGGTTGAGATGAGAGCTCTAGTTTGGAAAAATATGATTTTTTTCTTGGAATGAAATGACCATAGGTATTTATTACAAGTCCATATATTCATCTCAAACTTTATTGTATATTTAGACCTCTTTTAAAACCTAAAAAACACACAAAATGGTCAAAAATACCATATTTTTCACCTTGTTCATATAATTCCATATAGATCAAGAGTATGGGAGGGATCTTGAGTGAGTCCTATAAAATTTAAAATATTTTTAATGGTAAAAATATGTCATATATAGGTAGTGTATGAGGTAAGATATAAAGGATTGGATGGCGGGAGCGCAGACTGGGAGTGGCGTAGGAGTGAACAGGCCGCCGACTGGCCCCAGGAAGGAAGGATCTCTACCTGGGGCGTACTCTTGCAACTCAGAACCGTCCCATATTCATGAGCGTTCAAAGCTCAGTAAGGTTAATGGATGTCTTTTGAGAAGTCAGGATAGACCAGTGGTGGTCATATCCCCTGAAGCTATGAAAGATGATGTTGAGTACCTTTCTGCCCACACTCTTATTTGTAAATTCCTGGGTATAAGAATTTCATTGGCTGCCTTAGATGCCTGGATTCGCAGGTCTTTGAGGGGGGGCCCTTACTTCTATGACCGTGTGGGGCTTTTTCTTAAACCCTGGCATTCGGGTTTTAACTCAGCTGATGAATTACCTGCTTGTGTGCCGGTCTGGATCCGTTTTCCACGGCTCCCTTTGGAGTTTTGGAGGGAGGATATTCTCAGGCAGATTGCGGCCACGCTTGGAACACCGACAGCTATTGCCCATCAATCGTTGGACAAAAAGGTAATTTCTTACGCCCGTGTGTGTGTTGACATTGATTTAAATAATCCTTTGCCGGATTCCATGGAGATATGTATGGCCTCCTCGTCCTGGATCCAGCAGATTGATTATGAGGCTATCCCTTTTAGATGCCAAATTTGTCATACATATGGCCATCTGCATAGACAGTGTCCACAAGCAGCCAAAGATAGTGGGATTAATCATGACTCTTCCACACCAAAGAATGCAGCCACTGGAAAAGGAACAGGTAGACAGATTAACTCGGTTCATGAAAAAATGCTATCTGATAGAGCTGTCAAAGGGAAATATCCAGCTGGCAATGATAGATTTGCGTAAAGCTCTGCTGATCATGCTGGTACAGATTCAGAGGGGTTCACAACAGTGAGGAGACGTATGAGAGGTGGTGGTCAGAAGCGCAAAAATATAGATAGACAAGTGGACATGGGATTCAACAGGTTTGAGGCACTAGACAGTATGGCCATTGAGGATGGCTTTCCAGATGAAGAACAGGGAGAAGCTCTTGAAATGGACCAGCAAGTTTCTATGCCTATTGTGGATTAGGATATGATGACATTGTCGTCTCTAGAGCACTCGTTGGGGCCGACTGAAGGTGCAATTGAGACAGAGACTGTAAACCTTGATAAGGAAGTGAAATGAGCTGACCTTGTCAAGGAAGTTGATGCTGGTAGGAAGGACAAGGGTACTCCTTCTACGCTTGGCTTGGCACAGAGGCCTTTTAAGAAAGCTAACTCCTCTACTCTCTCTAAGGCGGGGTGAAGAAAGGATTTAGAAAAGATCAAGCTTACTGGTGATCTACTGGTGGAATCAGGGGTTGTTAAAACCTTAGATGAACATTTCCCCCATGTTCCCCAATGATTGTCTTATCTTGGAATGTGAGGGGTTTGAACAGCTGCCCCAGACAAAAGGCTGTTCGAAGATTGGTGTTGGATCATACTCCGGATATCCTGTGTATCCAGGAAACGAAAGTGTCAATTGATTTACTGTTTGCCTGTTTGCCAAAAATTTGGTGTTTTGGCCATTATCAAGGTGTGGGAGCATTGGGAAGCTCTGGGGGTTTAGCAACTTGTTGGGACCCGAGAAAGATATTGCCCCTTCATTAGTTTACCTAAATTTCTGCCCTCTCCATGGTTGCCTCATCTCTTGACACCGGGGAATTGATTCTTGTCACTAATGTCTATGCGCTAGTTGACATAGATGGACAACTTCTGCTTTGGGAACATATTCGTTATGTTCGCAGCTGCCATCCGTTCTTACCGTGGATTGTTATGGGAGACTTTAATGCTGTTATGAATTTGGAGGAGAAAAGAGGTGGGCTGTCCCGGCTGGGTCCCTCTACCGAGTGCCTCTGCAATAATGTTGAGACTCTGCGCCTCTCTGATGTTAGACCCTCCAATGGAATGTTTACCTGGAGCAACAGAAGATTAGGTTCTGCTGCCATTTCGAAGCGTCTAGATAGATTTCTTGTTTCCTGTTTCTGGAGGTCTAGTGCCTTCTCTCTCACCTCAGATATCTTGGATTGGAATGGGTCGGACCATTGGCCCATCAGGCTCTCCATAAATCTTATTGAGGGACCTAAAAAACCCCCCTTTAAGTTTCAAATGATGTGGCTCCGTGACTCTTCTCTCCAGGAGTGCATGGAACTGTGGTGGAGACAGGGGGCGCCGGCTCATGGTACAGCTATGTATTCCTTCCAAAAAAAACTGCAGTATGTCAAGAGAAAATTGCAGATTTGGAATAGAAATTGTTTCGGTAATTTACATGGCATGAGGAAGAGAGCACAGGATGAGCTAGCTGCAATCACAAGGCAAATTAGAGACTCTGGTCTCTCGGAATCGCTGAGTCAGGAGGAGGCTAGAGCTGTCAGCTCCCTGGAGGAATGGGAATTACGTGAAGAAATTTATTGGAAGCAAAAGGCGCGGATAGACTGGCTACAAGAAGGTGATAAGAATATGGCTTTTTTTCATAAGTCAGTTCAAGCGCGGAGAAATAGAAATGTTATTACTTCTCTTGTTGCCCAGGATGGGAGGCGGGTGACTTCTTCTCAAGCTATCAGTGAGGAAGCTGTTAGCTTTTTCTCGGCTCTCTTTGCTGATGATTTGGCTCCTGCTGATGAAGTGGAATCGGCTGTCCTTTCTTGCATTCCCCAGGTGGTGAGTGCGGATATGAATGATTGTCTCATGAAGCCCATTGGGATGGCTGAGGTGGAGGAGGTTGTTTTCAGCATGAAGAGAGGCAAAGCACCTGGCCCGGATGGGTTTTTGGTGGATTTTTTTCAGAGCTTTTGGAGCATCATCAAGCAGGACCTAATGGCTGTCATACAGGAGTCGTACACTAATAAGGAAATGCTCAAAGCTCTAAATGCTACTTTTCTTGTTCTGATTCCGAAGAAGGAGTAGCCTATTCAGCTTGATGAGTATAGGCCCATTGCGCTTTGTAATGTGGTTTATAAAATCATCACCAAGCTTATAGCGCTGAGGCTTAAAATTTATCTTCCCAGGCTTATTTCGGAGGAACAAGGGGGCTTTGTGGCCGGTAAGTAGATTCTGGACGGAGTTGTCTTAGCTTCGGAAGCTATTCATTCTATGAGTACGTCCTAGGAGCGCGGAATGTTTATTAAGCTTGATCTTGCAAAAGCTTATGACAGAGTTAGCTGGAGATTTTTGCAAAAATTCCTTTTGGCGTTTGGATTTCAGCAGGATTGGATTTGTTGGGTGATGAGTTGTATCATGTCACCTTCCTTTTCGGTCCTTATCAATGGGACTCCTTCTGAGCTTCTTGGTGCCTCCAGGGGTCTTCGCCAGGGGGACTCGTTGTCCCCATACCTATTTATCATTCTTGCGGAGGGCCTTAGCAGGCTCTTCAAATACCGTGTCTCTCAAAATGTCATACAGGGTTGGAGGTGGGGAGAGGGCTCCTCTCCTCTCACCCATTTACAATTTGTGGATGACACTATTTTGACTGGGAGTGCTCGTATAAGTGAGGTGGAGGCTTTCCGACACACTTTGGACACTTACCTGGCAGCTTCCAGGCAAAAAATTAATGAGCATAAGTCTTCTATTTTCTTTTTCAACACTCTGAAGCTCATCCAGACAAGGATCGCCACTATTTTACGCTTTCAGACTTAGAGCCTGCCGATTATTTACCTTGGCATTCCCATTGTGGTGGGAAGATAGCCTAGGCTGTATTGGCAGAATATTCTTGATAAGCTGAGACTTAAGGTGAGTCACTGGACTCATAGATGGCTATCTACTGCGGGTCATGTGACTCTTCTTCAATCGGTCATCCAGGCACTCCCGATATATCGTTGTATGGTGCAGGCTACCCCGACTTATTTTCTGAAGGAATTTGATTCCCTCTCGAGACAGTTTCTTTGGAGCGGAAATTTGCAGAATAACAAGTGGAGTCTCGTTAATTGGGATACTGTTTGTAGACCGAAGAGGGATGGGGGCCTTGGTTTACGCTCTGCTATCTTGGCCAGTCAAGCCCTTGCTGCCAAGCTCTATTGGAGGTGGTGTTCCAGCTATTCATCTCTTTGGGCCCGGGTTCTGGCGACTAAGTATTTCCCGGGAGTGGATCCTCATGCGATTCCCAGGCTCCCGCTTGAGGGCAGAGGGTCTATGGTGTGGAACACTCTCAAGCGGGGAGCGCAGCTGGTAAAAGATAGCTTGTTTTGGGTTTGTAGGAGTGGTATGGATGCTTTCTTCTGGGAGGACTCTTGGGATGGTGAACCTCCACTTTTTTCGTCGCATCCGCATTTACAGGAGTTAGGAGCTGTGTTTCTCTCGGCTGGTTGGCATAAGGTGGAACATTATAAAGAGGTTTTCGATTTTGGAACTACTGTTGGTTGCAGATGGAAGGACTCGTTTGATTGGCCGCCTGGGGGCTCCGAAGAAGATAGGAAGGAATTAGTTTGCATCCTGGCTTCCAGAGGTTGTAGTTCCCTGCAGGGTAGAGATGATCTGGCATGGGGAGGGGATGATACTGGTCATTATACTGTGGCATCTGGATATCTTGCTCTGACTAAACACCTCCCGCTTCGTGGTCTGTTTGCTTGGGGCAAAAAAATTTGGAATCAGACCTCGTGGCCCAAGTGTAATTTTTTCCTTTGGCTGCTTACTCACAACAGGTGTCTCACCTGGGAAAATCTTTGCAAGAGAGGTTTTCAGGGACCTTCCAGGTGTGTCTTGTGTTATAACTATGATGAAAATGGAGCTCATATTTTTTTCCAGTGTAAGTATGCTCTGCAGCTATGGCACTGCTGGTGGGAGGCGTGGAGGCTGCCTTGCTGGCATGCTTCGTCTCTTGTGGACTTCTGGAGTCGATGGGGTCAGGCTCCTACTAAGAATTCCTTTTTATGTAGCGCCTGGTCTGTGGGTCCCTCCTTTATCTTATGGAACTTATGGATTGAAACAAATAAAAGAATTTTTAGAGGCGTCTAGCTGGATGTGCAGACTCTATGGGCAAAGGTTAGCCGATCGATCCAAGAAACTCTAAGTGTCAAGTGCGCTGAGGTGCAGGGGATCGACCCTGAAGATAATACTTTGTGTTTGCGCCTTGGGTTGGTGCCGAACTTGAGACGCTTTGGAGATCTGACCTGTCACTTGGGGAGTGGCTGTAGACAGAAGTTGCGCCCTGTTGATAGAGAAGGCTGGTGGCAGCCCCCGGTGGACGGTTTCATTAAAATTAACACCGACGGCTCCTCTCGGGGCAATCCTGGTGCGGCTGGCATAGGTGGCATTGCTAGGAATAGTGCTGGTGGTGTTTAGTTCTTGTTTTTGGTCTACAAAGGTCAGTATACTAACAACTTCATGGAAGCCGAGGCCATCCTGGAGGCGGTGAAGGTGTGTTGTCTGAATGGCTGGAGTAACATCGTTTGTGAATCTGATTCACAAATTGTTGTTAATCTTTTGAATAAAGGTATGTCTGGTAAAGTTGAGTGGCACCTCAATGAGCTTATTCAGTAGATTCTACAATTAAGCTCTTCTCTGCAGTCGATTTCTTTTAACTACATTCCCAGGGAATGGAATGCTGTGGCGGATTGCCTTACCAAATGGGCGTCGGAACACGGCCCCTCTTGGAATATTACGGATAGTACTATGATCCCCAGTAGTTTATATCAGCAACTGGCTCAACTGTTGGACCAGGACAATGCTATGTAACTGTGATTTTTCTTGTTTTTAATATATTTTTACCCCTTTTTTAGTTAAAAAAAATATGTCATATATATATTTTTAAAATCATTTTTTCTCCATCGGGTCTTGACTGAGGGTTTAGTAGGGTTTTAGGTAATTTTTACTCTTAAGCATTATTCATAAATTTTTAATGTATAACTTTCCAATAAATGCCAAAAAAAAGATTTTTAGTGACCCTAATAACCCATAAAAACTCCTTTTTTCCCATGCAAATTCTCATAGGGGATATGAACATTTGAAGTCACCCCATCAAGATTATTTTTACCTTTCTTGCATGCTTGGACTCTCTTTGAGCTAGAAGTATCTTTCCTTTAAGTTTATTTACATATATAAATCTCATACATGTATATTTACATCTCCTAAAAATTTCCCAATCATTTTTATATCCCATTAAGAGATATAAATGAAGATGGACCCCCAATTGGCTCTAGGTCCCTTTAAGGCCTAATAGGCTTAGTAGGCACCTTGCTAGTTTGGGCCATTTAGACTGATATTTCATGGTTTTGTTTATTTATTATGAATTTTCACACCTTATTAAATATTAATAATCCATCACATAACTTCCAAACTAATCTTCTTCATTTTTTTCTCTCATTCACCAACTAGGGCTAGTGAAAGCTTGCCTAATTGGATTGTGTGGAGGGGTATTTTGGTTATTTTGAGAGATATGAGCCTAAATTAGTGATATATATCACGTATTTTAATTTTATATACCTCAAAAAATTATTATATTGGTTCCCAAATCCTTATATCAAGTTATTTATCCCTTTTGACCTCATTTGCTTGCTTTGCTAAAACCTAATTTTCCTAGACTAGCTGACCTTTGAGACAAAATAGTGACATTTATGCCTCTTACCCAAGGAAAAGTGAATATTTTTAAGTTTTTTAAGTTCATAAAATTAATTTTTACTAAATTATTTTATTTATCTTCCTTGATTTGGGTGCCTAACCAGCTCAAAATGCCCAAAAAAGGCCTCTAAAAAGCCTATTTCATGCACCTTTTTCCTTCCACCTAAGAATAATCACTGTTTGATAACTCCAATGATTATATTATTCTTTAAAATTTTACCCATATAAAATTCATGATAATTAATCTTGGTATTCACCCCAAAACATTCCCCTTCTTTGAATTCCTTATTCTTACCCATTGAGCAAAGAGTTGTAAGAACACTATACGGACTAATAACTTGGTTAGGAGGAAGAGTAAATGACCAACTTGTAAGATTCATGGATCTTGTGTAAACACTTTAATTATTTATAATAAACCACTTTTTATTTATTTTAACACTTTTCTTCTCCTTATACAAGTTCATCTCTTACCTTACCTTCATCAAGATTGCCTCTTATTATAGGTGCATATAGTGGTTTTGGGAGGTCTATGTAGGTTTGTTTTATCTTGTTTCTAGATTATGAATTCATAATGATATTAATTTATGTGTTCACATTTTTTTATTATAATTATAAACTCCATTGTACCCTTCATATTGACTTGAGATTCTCAATTGAGTCCTTTCCTGCTAGACTGAGACACCCTACCCTTAGACTATTATAGGTGCACATGATCTTAAAATGAGTATGTTTATAATATGGAGAGACCATTAATGAATAATGAGAACCATATTATATTATCCCATAAATTTAAATCACTTTGTATGCTCTTTAGATTCATAAACTAGGTTTTCTTGCCGTGACTGAGAAACCTACCCATAGACCCTACCTGTAAGTGTGTACTAGCTCTTTGGACTTAGGTTATGATGTTGGGAGACATTAATTTAAATTTTTATGGTAATAATATAAATTTTTGAGATATAATTTACCTATGAAAATCTTAAATCACCATTTAGGCATCAAGTTTGGGGTATTTATCCTAACCCTATTGTAGGTTTCTTTTTTCCCTATAGATGGACACCTATAGGCACTCATAAGCCTGAAAAGGTATGAATAAACCTTATATTGATGGTATATATTCCATATTTCATATAATTTATAAATTTTAACCATCCTATTCATTATTGAATGTCTTATTTACTCCTAGGATGTCAACTGTCATTCAAATTGTCAAACCTATAGATATTAGTGGAGGATTTCAATGTCTTTTAGGGCAACTTTAAGGAGTTCAAATTCTACCTTGCATTGACATTCTCACTCCCATATTTGGAAAATTTATTATCTAAACTAGAGGATACAATATTCACCTCTTCAAATGCTTTGAAATCTTTGGGAAACATGTTGTGAGAGGTCTACAAAAAACCCCTAGAGCTCTATTTTGACATTTTAGGGAAGGCTTCCCTAAACTCAGTCTCTTATCTCCTCAACATGGTTACAAACTTATTTTATCCATTTTGAATCTTTATATGGGTTTTTCATGGATTTTTTTATCATGCCAAGACCTTAAGGAGGTGTCAAGTTATATAAAGCTCTCCATAGAAACATCTTAGTCCCATGCTTAGCCACTTGTAGGTGGATATTTTGGTGCACAAATAATGAGTTGAGTATGAGAAGTATGAAATATATCAATGAATATGAACTTTGTATTCTCTAATAAAAAATTCTAATACACTTTTAGCAATCTTAAGATATTGGAACCATATTAGGCTTTTCACCTCTCAGCATGATGTCAACAATGGCTCTTGTAGGTGTGTATTAGGTTGTGTATAGATAATGAGTGTGGAATAGAGAAACAAGGTAGATAAAAGGCCTCATGGGAAGATCAAAAATATTTTAAACCTTCCAAATTCATTATTTCTACCAAATACATCTTAAAACAAGTCCCAAAAAATCTTTCTCAATGTGAAAATCACCTACATATATATGGAATAGAGCAAACAGAGGCATCTCATGATTGTTTGGCATGTTGAATGAGCATGTGATTAAAATTGTACTTTTCCCAATAATCCAATTGGATTTTAATCATATATTTATGGCTTGGATAACTAACACACTTTGATATTAATTCCATGGATAGGATAAAAAAGTTTATACATGTGACTATAAATGAAATTGGGTAAAGAGTTGACAATGGAGAATGACAAGATGGGAATTTTTCCAAAGAATGATATGGTTAAACTAAGCATGGGAATATGTGATCATATTACCTAGATACATATTTAAAATCATCTTAAACTCACACTAAACCTTTGTAGAATACCAACATTCTAGAACAAGGTAGAATTGACTGAAACTTCATAGTGGTGACACTTTCTTGTAGCATGGACTAACTTCCTCAAAAAACATTATGAAACATGAAAATAAGAATGGATACCATATTATAAGGTATAAAAAATACTCTAGAGTCAAAATCACCAACTAGTTCATATGGATTTGACCAAAATCGAGCAAAACCTATAGGGTACATGAAACAACTAGTAGAAAGATATAGTCCTCTTCATGAGGATGGTTCATAAATAAAATTTTATAAATCTTTGCACTGTTTATATGTAAATTAAGGCATTTAAGTGAATTATAACCTCAAATAATCATTTAACATAAAACCTCTTGAGCTATCCATACTAAGCACAAACCTGAAGGTCACTTTTATATGTCAAGAAATGCAAAGAAAAATTAGAATGGTTTTGGCTTTAAAATGACACTTAAAAAGCAAAAAAAACAATTATATTAGTGTTAGGAAGGTTAATATTCCTTCCATGATCTTTTCCCATGTGGCACACTTCCCCATGGGCTATACAAGTGCCAAATACTCCCTTTTTTAGTTGGTTTCTTGGATTTCAGTTGAACAACCCACAATATTCTAATGTAGTTGACATCCCTGATAGTTAAATTGACTTATTAGACACTTATAAGGAAAAAAGGACACCTAGTCACCTTGGGAACTATGTCACTTGCATTAATGACCCTTAAAAGCCCACTAAAAGACTCAAAATGACAAATAAACCTATTAGACCATGACTAAGTCTAAAAATACATTAGATAACATAAAATGAACTATAATATAGCCTATGACAAAGATTTATACCCATAAATATCTAAAAAACCAAGTTTTTTACATATAGGGGTCCAAGTTTGACTTAAAAGTTAAACTTAGTCAATAGGTATTAGAATATGTTTTAACTTAAAGGTCATGATGAAACACTCCCTTTTGGACAAGATAGTGGTCTCATTAAATAAATGGGGTGTGCTGAGTGGATTTATAAGGAGGTGAGAATAGGCATGAAGACTAAATCAATTCAACTTTTGCATTCTAAAAATGGTCTCAAAGCATTATGGAGAGTTATGAGATGCTATAATGACTCATGAGGAATTTTGAATGCATTGACTTCACTTAAAGATATTAATCTTCAAGATATGAACAAATATCTCTATTAGTGACATGTGGACTTCTCTTGAATGATTCACATCTTCTAACATTGAAAACATGCTTTCCACAAGCCTTTATGAGGCTATCATGATTTATTGAGACTCTTTTCATGATTACCTCCTCATCATGGATTTGTGGACTTAATTTTGCACAACCTCATAGTGGAAAACATTCACAACTATCCCTTTAACTAGATAATATAACCATAGACTCTCAACATGCTTTGCAATAAGAATTGGTGATAATAGCATAACGAGGGTTGATAAAACTTGAAAACCTTGTACAACCCCCCTTTTTGAAAATTTATCATTGAATTACCTTCAAAAGACTCAAATTTAAACATGAGACTTTGTGAGACCTTAACTATTTTTTCATTGTTCGCCATATTTAAGAACCTCAAGTTATGAAATAACACCTTGACAAGGGTGTAATGATTCTACACAAGACTATGATATACTTCTTGAATGAAAACATGCCAACCTAAGTCTATAATTATACCCAAGTTCTTAATTAAATGGAGATTAGTAAATTTATTTTAAGAAGGTTATACTCAATTAGTTTTTTAAGAAGATACCCCTCTCCAAATGTCTAAATATTCTAGCGAGCATGGGTGGCTAGAAATCAACATTATAGTGACCTCCCAAGGGATTTTGCCTATATAAATACCTTAGAATAGAAGCCTTGATGCATTTATTATTCACAAAGTCTTGAAATAAACCAACACATTTATTCTGAAGTTGGAAACTTGACTATAACATGTCGGTCCAGTATTAAAAAGACTGATAAGAATGTTATTTTCCCTCAAACACACACTTAATGAAACAAAATACAAAAATATGTGCCAAAACACTTAAGGAAATAATAAAGTAACCAAACTACCCAAAACATTATGAAACAACACTTGGAAGAATCAAGAACAATTAATTTAACCTAAACTAGCAAAGTAGAAAAACATTTAAACAAAGACATTAATTGGTTATTTAAAATATCTACTTTTCCTAGTCAACTTGGAGTACTCTTCATGCTTGATGGAAATCAACCAGAGGTGTATAAATATTGTGTGATAAATAAACTATTGATATAATTATCCAAATATATAAATAAACTCACATACCCACTTGATTTGACTAGAAATACAACTACCTTGGAGTGGATATATAAGTTGATTCTATTTTTCATGATGTTAAATCTTGTGCTTTTAATCAAGCATAACATGTGATGAATTCTCCTTATTGGCCTCTAATTGGGATATTTAATTGATAGGTAATCTTATTGACAAGACAAATTTTGATCAATTAGGCCTACCCTCATATGTGTGTTTTATTGCTTTATCACTTTACTAATTGGGATGTTCTTGTCCTAGTTGTTAACTTGGAAACACATCCACTTCCACCCACTGTGCATTATAATCATGAGTCTCTCACTTATGAGATGTTGGTTTAATGTCAAGGTTTGATCAGAAGTCTATTATCTCATCCCAAAATAATTATTCTTCCATTTCTTCATCACTCTTTTCAAGACTAATTTCTTACCTCCAATCTGAATTAAAAAGCAAGCCTTCCCAAAGAGGCTAAATTGAGTTGTCTTGGAAATTATTTTGCATTGGAGTTTCTTTGAGAAGGACTAAAACATCTCCCATAACCTAAATTTTTGTCTCTTAGACTGATTTGGAACATTCCTCCAACTTCATTTGGCCATGAGGAGTGATGTCCTTTATTTCAAGATCTATTTCTTATTCATCAAGATTAAACCCATGCCAATTAGACTGATTTTCTTCTTCTTTCATGTTGAATGGAAGCTCATTTATTCAATAGAATACCTCATCATCACTCCCTAAAATTTAATCTTGACTAGAGATAATTGTCCTCTCTTCATCAATATCATCCTATTCTTTTTCATCCTTACCCATTTGCTTATTGTTATACTATTCTAGCTAATCATACTCATCCTCTTCTTACAACAAGTCTAATTTCTCATCTTTCATAGTAAAAAAAGGCTCACAAATAGCATATTCTTCCTCTTTTCCCTCAAATGACTCATTCTATTGCCCATATAACTAGCTCACTTGCCAAAAAATAGGTACACCTTAGAAGAGTTAAATGGTGCTAGGACATGGGCTAAATTGTTATGTGATTTTAAAGGGTTTTTTGAGTTTCTCTTAAAAGAATAGGATTTTGAGAGGGATGTTCCTAAGGGATAAAAGACTAATTTTTCACATTTATAGGCTCTCTCAAAGGATGGGTACATCTAAAACTTGGAATTTTTAATCAAGGATGATTATTTGAAATATTAGAGGGTTTTCCTTGTTTGAAGCTTGTGATTTTTAATGTGGAATCCCCCCTTTTCATAGGTTGATATGTACTTTTAGGATTAGCTTGTTTGAAACTATAGATAGAAGGGGTTGATTGGGATTTGATTCTTTGGGATTTATTAAGTAGTTGACATATCTACTCATCCTTAGCTACAATTTGTGTAGTCAAATATTCCTCATCATACGTTTCCTTCCCCCTCATCTCTTATTGATGGATGTAAGCTTGATAAACAAGTTTCTCCTATTGCCTACTACACTCAAAATCTTTATAGATCTCCCTGATATATTGTTTGAATTATATATAGATATCTTTGATTTTTGGGATTTATTAGGAGAGTAATAATGTTTAATGGTAGCAAAATAGATTTCATAAGGCTATTTGGAAGCATGATCACGCTGACTTAGAGCTGAGGGGAATGCATAAGGCTGATTTTTCTCATGCATGATGAAGGGGAGTGTAATATTCATGATATGAAGATGGAAAGTTGTAAATACCCCTAAACCTATCCATGTAAGAGATGTTTCATGGGGGTTCAAATTTTGCAAAGTATTTAAAACAAAAATGTACTAAAACAACTAACCTTTTATCTAAAAAGGATACTTGGGATGCTAAAACAAACTGAAGTAGACTTGAATTTCCCATTATTTTTTTATAAACTACCTCCAAAGGCTGATATAATGAAAAACAACACCAATTATTATCTAGTATATGACTATAATGTCCCACTAAGCATGCCCAAATAGGTTATCAATCTAAAGTTGCACCCTTTGGAGAAGTGGTTTCAAGACTTCTCCCTTCAGTTGATACCCACTCCAAGGATATGGGTGACAAATAGGTGGAGTAAACCACAATAGTTTTTTGGTTACCCTAGTGGATCACCTTAAACTAACACTAACACTAACACTATTTAAACTATAAGGAAAATAGAGAAAGAGAACATAAGGCAAAGAGTTAAAAGAAAAAAAGGGGGTGATACATGAGAGTAATTTTATCTCCTCCAATTTCTCTAATATCAAAATGAACTATCTTATACTAAATCTCATCATACAAAAATCCAAATTGGTCTTATCTTGCATTCGTATTTCATATAGAGGTATTTTTCCATTTCTAGGATTATAAGGGATGATCAATAGGTCTTGTAGTAAATATAAATATATTAGAATGATGGAGAGAGATATATAGAAGGAGATCATTATAGGTTCATGAATTTTATCATTTCATCATGATTTTAGTTATAAATTTGAAAACAAGCAATGAGAATCCATACTCTTACTCCTCTTCAATGCATTAACTTGCTTGATGATCTTCATTGGAATGTGGCATAGAGAGATCTATCTTTAGAATATTTTAATTTTGTATAGGTATGAACATGATAAAATTATCCAAAAACCTCCTCATTTTTACAAATAATAGTATAACATGGCCTCTTTTGATCTCCATGAAGCATTAACTATCCCACCTTTTCTCTCTTGCATGTCAATTAGGCCTAAAAATTAACTTTCCTCCCATGATTTTAATAAAATAGGAATGATTTAGCTAATTAGGTAGTTATAAGTGAATTTATAATCTTGATCCAATCCAATTTCAGCCTTCCATGCCATTTTTTAGCCTCTTAATCCTTGGTGAGATCATACTAGCCAGCCAACTAGTCCAATTAGTTCTAAAATAAGGCATGCATGTGGTTTGTTAGCTATAAATATGCATATATTGGCCTAAAAAACTTTATAACACAACAATTTAATTTATGAAACCTTTTATCACCTATGCATGAAGTTTTTATGCATTTTGATCACCCATTTTTGAGTTAAGCCACTTTTGGTCCTATTGAAGACTCTTTTCCTCCATTTTTAGCAGACTTATACTATAATTTTTAGTTTTATCTCTCCTTAGGTAATATATATACATTATACATATTTTAAAATTATAAAATGTTTTACCACACATTTATTCCAAATTTCATAGGTTTTGAAGCTCTAAAACTCAAGTTATTGTCTTTTGTGCACCTAGGATCTCATAGGGTAGCAAGCCTACCAATTTAGTATTTTTTTATATTTTGAGTTTTTTGGGACTATGTGGACCTCATATATCCTCCCAAATATTTTTTTGGATATTTTAAGTCACAAAAAACCTCTAAATGTTTTGTTCTTAGGTTTATAAGCATGTATAAGCACATTCAAGTTTGAGACCTTTTTGAAACCCTATTTTTATGTTCCTTAAGAGTATTTAAAACATCTTTGGATTCTATAAATCTCCATTCACTTCATTAAAACAATATTAAAACATCAAAAAAAAAGTTCATGGGCTCTAAGGGTTTACAAAGATTTAGGACCAGTCTATATTATTAATGATGGTTCATATATCGTATGCTCTCATTCTTCCTCCTAAAAATTTTAGAAAACTATTTGAAAACCCTATTAAGTTCCTCCATTATCCATGTATCACCATATTGGAAATAGAACATGATTATTCATACCTACATAAGCTTGAAACTTTAGTGTTTTGGCTTTGTTCATGAATTGTATGCATTGTTTATCCTTCTCAAGCCATGTAGGTAACTCTAGTAGACTTGGATATGATCATATGATATGTAGAGGAACATCCTTACTTGGAATTTTTTTCCAAAAAACTATGCCTACAAATATTATTTATGTTTAAACTTGAATTTTTGAACATGAGAGTTATGTTTCTATATCTCTTCCATGATTGAGACCTACCACCAACCAATATTAACCTCAAAACCCTCCCTTTTAGGGGTAATTAGGTATTGCAATAAGTTTTGACTTAAATATCATGATGAAACACTCCCTTTTAGATGAGATAATTGTCTCACTAAATACATGGGGTGTGTTGAGTGGAGTCATAAGGAGGTGAGAAGAGGCATGAAGATTGAATACATTCAACTTTTGCATTGAAAACATGGTCTTAAAGAATTATGGAGAATTATGAAAGCCTATAATGACTCATGAGGAATTTTTAATGTATTGAATTCACTTCAATACATGAATCTTTAATATATTAACAAAATAATCTAATAGAGTCCTTTTTATTTCTCTTCGATGTTGCACCTCTTTTAACATTGAAAACATGCTTTCCAAAAGCCTTTTTGAGGGTATCATGACTTCTTGAGACTCTTTTCATGTATTCCCTCCTCATCATGCTTTGGTGAAATAAATTTGACACAAAATCATAGTAGAAAACATTCATAGCTATTCATTTAATAATAAAATATAACCATATACTGTCAACATCTCTTACAACAAGAAGTGGTGATTATATCATAATGAGGGTTTACGAAACTTGACAACATACTACAATCCCCCTTTTTAGACATTTCTCATTGAATTAAATTCAAAAGACTCAAATTTAAATGACACTATATGATACTTTGACAATATTTACATTGATGTCCATCTTTGAGAACCTCTAGTTATGAAATAACACTTTCAAAAGGTTACAATGATTCTACATAAGACCATGATACACTTTTTGAAGGAAAACATGCCAACCTAAGTCTCCAATTTTACCTAAGGTATCACTAAAATATATATAATTTAATTTATTTCAAGAATTTCATAAGTAATTGCTTTTGAAATAATATTCCCCTCTCCATGTGTCTGAATGTCTTAGGGACCATGGGTATCTACAATATCCAACAATATGTTTGAATGAATAAATAATGAATATAAAATTCATCATGCTTAATTTCACTATCTGTTGACACTTGCATTTTCACCCCTGAGGATATTCCTAACTCTCCTCATCCAATTAGCACCATGGAAACATCCCTCTTTTTATGGGTGGTAATGTTGAGAGATGAATCTCTAGAAGGGCTAGTTCTCTTGATGCACTCTTTGAAGCTCTTCTTTACCTATCAACTTGTAGATGAAAAGGGATTAGGAAAATTAATAAGAAAACAAAAAATGTGATGCACCAAAGTATAATATCCTCCAACTTGACTAAAAATCTACTACTTAAAGACAAACAAAGCTTCTCTCACACAGAACTCACAACTTAGGATGCACTGTCACATTAGTGTTCCATATGTTAGATTCAAGAATTTATTTTATACTTAGGATGGTAATGGATGATTCCATTAAGGTATAAATTAATAAACCACTTCTAAGACACCTATACACTTATAAAATAATACTAATAAAGACCTGTAATAATACCTTTTCTATAAATTGGTAGAGAATCAAGAGTGACATGCTAGAAAAGAAGATATTTTACTTGATAAGACCAATAATATTACAATTAATACTCAATAATATATAATTTGAGTTAAAATTTAACTTTTATATTTCTTCAAGAGTATTTTAAGTATAAATTTTAGCTAGAGTTTCCCCATTAACTAATGAAGGTTGCTAAAAAGAGCCAAAAAATACATATTTATAGCTTTTGAGAGAGAAGCAAATAAAAACAAGTACAAAGGAAATTTTTACATGTTTAAACTTGATAAAATAAGTTAAAAATGCATTAATAAGATATATTAGATGAAACATGAAATTTTAGGAGGTCCAATTGTCCATACAAGCCATGAAAATTGTGAAAAGTGGTATAAAACTCCTTATTTGTGTATAAAAAATTGCCTTAATAATTTGCACCTATTTTAAAATCCCACCCATAACTATGGATAGGTATAATTATTTGGATGAGAGGGTAGGACTTCAATCATGTAATTCTATGCATTGGTTTTGATCCTACTCATTTGGAAAATCTTAGAATGATGCAATCATTATCTACAATCTTAAAACTCATTATTTCAGTCACCCCTCACACTTGGCCTAAAATAATTCTTTAGTTTCACATTAAAATTCATGAGAGGGAGTTAATAACACCTATCAATCTCATCCATATCCTTAGAACCTTCAATTTCACCTTAAAAGGGCACCTAATTGAGGTTTCCACACTTTGCACCCTTGTGTGCATTATGCTAGTTTTGATTGGCTAATATTAGAGATTTATTTTTATACTTATAAAAATTTTCATAGGATAAAATGACCATATTTAGTTTTAATTTTTCCCTAACTTCCTATCAAACTTGATTTCAGCTTTTGAAACATCATAGACCCTGCAAAACATTAAAAATGGTGAGAAAAACCACATTTTGCATACTATTCATATAGTTCTATACATCTACTTGAATTTTTGATAACCTAAGTGATTCATATACATGATTAAATATGTTTCATTTCCAAACTATTTAATTATTTTGGCTCTCCAAGCTCATTTTCCTCATCAAGTCATAACTAGGGTTTTAGTAGGGTTTAGGTAGTTCTAGGTCTTAAGATTTATTCATAAACCTTGGATGTTTAACCTACATAGAAATTCAAAAATATTTATGAAAATGGACCCTAATAAATTCCCTAAATACTTTTGGTTCCCATGCATATCCTTAGAAAGTATATGAGTTCTTGAAAGTACCCATCGAACTTATTTTCTTCTTGTTTTTCATGTTTAGATTGTGTCAAGGCTAGAAATTTATCTATTGTAGGTTTATTTATAATATAAGAGATAAAACATGTCTATTTTAATATTTTTATCATGTTTCAATCAGACAAATATCATTCCAAGGATTAGAAATGAAGATATACCTCAACATGGTTCTAGGTCTCTTAGAAGCTTAGTGGGTTTAACACACACCTTTCTAGTTTAAACCACTTGAGATGATATAACATGTTTTTGATAGTTTCATGTGAATTATAACACTAAATTAATATTAAAAAACTATATAAAAAACCTCTCTAATATTCATTTCATCACTTTTCCTCCCTTTTGTCAACTTGGCCTAGTGGAACCATGCCAAATTGGACTGTATGCATGCACAACTAGGTCATGCTGAGGGATTGGATCTTGTGTGAGTTATTTAAATAATTATTAAACCTTTAATACACATCAAAAAAAATATTATTCAATATCCCAATGCACCATCTTAGATCATTCACTCATTTTTCCATCTTTTGCTTGGTAGACCAAAGTTCTAATTTTCCTAAGTGGCTGATCTCTAAGACAAAATAGAGATATATATACCTATTCATTATGGAAAAATGAGAGTTTTTGGAGTTATATAAGGTCATAATGATAATATATACCAAATTAAAGTGTTATAATACCTCATTATGTACCTAACCAACTCAATCTATCCAAAAAGGGGCTAAAACCCCCTATTTTCCTACACTTTTGCCCAAATATCCTTATAGATCATCCTTACAAGCTCATTATATTCTCATATGATTTTTATACATGATATAAACCTTTAATTTTTTATCATATATATTTTAAAACTATCCAAAACCTTTTCCTTTAGCATATTCCTTACGCTTACCCATTGAACCAAGAGTTTCCTAGCTTGTTTGTATGGACTGTGTGCCATTTGCCAAGTGAGAAAGAGTATTGCACATATTTTTAGGGTATTAGGTATTATATGAAATAAATTTTATCATATTTAATCATATAATTATCAATTAAACTTTATTTTCACCTCTTAGATAATCTATGCTCCATCTTCTTCCTTTAAATCCAAAACCTTACCTTGACTGTAATAGTCCTTATTCTAACCCTTGCAGGTGTTTTTAGGAGGTTATGGGTATGAATTAGGTATTAAATTATTTTTTAAACCTTATTTAATCCTTAAAAAAATTATTAATCTATTTTACCACTTTCTCAAGCTAAAAGTGACTTGAAACCTCTTTTAAATCCATTGTCTTAGTCCACTGCCTGTCAAACTTGCCTGACTGAGCCACCTTTATTTATTAGGCTTGTTGAGGGTCATAAATGTTTTAATTAGATAATATGAGTCTTATCATCACCATTTTGGAGTTTTTTATGAGTCAAATTTATCATGATAAACCTCCAATTACCTTACAAGCATTTAAACTTTCTCTGACTAAGTCAATCGTAAGGACTAAGACACCTATCTATAGCTTATTTCCATTACCTTCAAGCTTGAAATAATGTTAAAATTACTATTTAAAAAAAATTGTAGTAACTTGGGGATTATCACATTCATATTATCCATTTATATCATATTTACAATGCTCAAATGACAATCACCTAAGCCCTTTCCTATCTTAGTCCCAACAGGCTTGTAAGTGGTGATTTTACCCTATGTACGGATAGGGGGCATGCAAAGGAGTTCTAAAACATACCCTATGACATACCTATGATGATTCATAGGTTTATGATACCCCTTAAACCATTTGTAACCACTCACATATGGAATATATACCTTATTTTCCATTTGGTGAAGAAAGGTCACTCTTTGAGCTCAGTCCTATAGACCAAATTGAGGGAATTTAGTGTGTTTGGGAGCCACTTTGAGACCCTAAAAAACATGTCACTCTTTATTTTTTTAACCTTAACCCTTGGATTAATCCTGGTCCATATTATAGGCAATCAATTTCAATAATTAAAATTCCTTAAGATTGTTGGTAAACTTGATGTAGGGTACCAACCAAAACCCTTGGGACCTCTATTTTCCCTTTTTTGAAACTAAAGGCTTGAACATAGTCTCTTGATTTTTAAAAGTTTTTTTCAACTTTATTGTTCCAACCTTCACCTTTGAACAAGTCCAAAAAGGCAAAAATAACATGCCATGACTTAAATTAGGCTTTCCCATCATGTTTCAATGCTCATAATGGTCTCTTCAATTCTCTTCCCAACCACCTGTAGGTGGGTATTTGACACACCACAGTGATGTATAAATACACACCATGAAACTTAATCATGAATATGAACTTTTATTCTCCAATGAAACACTCTAATACACCTTTATGCATTATTCAATAAGTTAGAGTCTATATCAAACCTTTCACACTCAAGGATGATGTCAACATAAGTCTTGTAAATGTAAATCTAATTTACAAGGCAATGAGAGTGAGATTGAGTAGTGATATGCTTATTTGAACATCTCCTAACAGCTTAAATTAAATTTTTAGTATTAAAAATGATAACCTCTATAAATAATACCTTGATAAAAACTTCAAAACACCCTCCATTATGTGGCAATCACTTGTATGTTTATGGAGTTCAACAAATAAGGACATTACATGACTAAGATAACTTGGGAAATGAGAACATGGTAAATTATATGCCTCATTTAATGTGAAAATTGGTCCTTATTCAACCTCCAAAGTCTTGAAAATTCAAAAAATATTCATTTAGAATGTAACCAAGCTTGTGCACAAAATTCAAACTGGAACTAAGCTTGAAATTGGCAAAGAGAAGAAAACAAGCTTGTAAGCTACCCAAGGAATGTCATGGTGAGATAAAATCATGGAAATAAGTAGTGATATGACCTATGAAATTATAGGACACTCTTTTCAAGTTGAAAAATTCACTTATAGAAGAGATACACTCAAAAAATTAAAGCACTCCAACTGAAACTACACATAGTGACACCCCCTTGCATGATAGACAAAATTTGGTCATCCAAAATTCATTAATCATGAAAAAAATAATTGATACCATATAATGAATAATAAAAAATAATATGGATCCAACACTAGTAACTGGTTCATATGGATCAACTCAAACAAGGCTAAAACTTGAAGCGTGCACCAAACAGTTATCAAACTTGCATAGTTAACTTGTTAGAAATTTTTCATAAATAAAAGAAGATAATTTTTCAATTTAATTATATTAAATTTATGTTATTTTATTTTAAAATAACGTACTAAAATCATTTTTTCTAAAACTTCTTGTGCTTCCCGTACTGAGCAAAAACCTAAGGGTCACTGGAGTTTGCCAAGAAGAGCAAAAAATATGTAGAATGGTTTTGGAATTCAAGAAACTATTACATATCAAACCAATAATGTAATTTAGTTTTATAATAATGAAGATAACCAAAAATATCATTCCCATATGTTACACTTCCCAATAATATGTACAAGTGCCATTTTCCTTCTTTTTTAATTGATTTCTATAACTTTAGTTAGGGAAACTACAAAATTCTGACATAACTTACATTCTTGACATATAAAATGACTCCTTTGACATTTTAAATGAAATTATGACACTTAAAAACCTTGGGAGGCATGCCAAATTCATTAATGACTCTTAAAATGACATAAAATGACCCCAAAAGGATAAATTACCTGATGCAACAAAAACCAAAGCTAATGTGACCTCAAATGACATCATATAACAAGTGAAAATTCCTATGAAAAAAAATTAGGACCCCTTAAATTGTTTAAAATCAATTTTTTTTCGTAAGGGTGCCCAAATTTTTTGACAAGAAACTAGAACAATAAATGAGGACCCCTTCAAGTGTTTAAAATCAACAAGGAAAGACACACGATAAAACTCACACTTGTGCATAAGCACTTAGGGAACAAAAGGAATCCAAGAAACTATGTATAAGGAGAGAGGATAACTTTAGTAATAATGTTTGATATATATTTAATTGACTAGGATATGAAGCTCTTCTCCATCCAACCTTGAAAGTTGGAAGGCATTATGTTGTTTGCATTATGTGATCATATATGGGCCACTCTACAAAGAATCAAACTTTGAGTGTTTTTCAGATTTAGCTATATCTTCATCCCATTTTATTAAAATGAGTTTTTTTATAGGTTTATCTCTATCTTCATCCCATTTTAGGATAATATCTCCCTCCTTAAATCTTATTAACATGGATTTTTTGTCAAAGTATCTCTTTGTTTGCTCTTGGTGATTTATCATAGTTTTCATAGCTTGATCTCTTGTATCCTCAAGCTCCATCAGCTCACATAACCTAAATTCCATTCTCTCATTATCCATCAATTATATCTGATAGGTGATGTCCAAAGCTTTAAACTCAAGTGAAATAGGTAGTCTAACTTCCCTTCCATAAACAAGTGTGTATGGTGAGTTTCTAATTTCTCTTTTTGGGGTGATCCTATCAACCCAAAGGGTTATCTTCAAATTGGAATTCCAGGTCCTCTTGTTCTCCTTCATTATCTTCTTTATGATCTATATTAGATTCTTGTTCTTAGACTCATCTAGTCCATTCCCTTGGGGATAATAGTTGGAGGAGGTGCTAAGATAGATGTCATGCTTCAAAGCCCATTCACTTGTAATTAATCCAAAAAAAGACAATTCATTATATAAAACTATTGTCTAAGGATCTCCAAACCTCATTACTATACCTTCATAGAAGTCAAGAATTGAGTTTTCATTTGCCTACTTGAGAGCTATAGCCTCCACCCATCTTGTAACGTAATCTGTAGTAGTCAACACCCACTTGTGACCATTATTAGAAGGTGGATTGATTAGGCCTATGAAATCTAAACCCCATTGTATGAATGGTTTCTCAACTTGGTTTGGATGAAGAGGCAAGGTATAAATATTTTTTTTGCCATAAAAAAGATCATAATTATTTCATTTTCTTACCCAAGCATGGGTATCCTTAAACAAGATAAGCCAAAAGTATCTATCCCTCCTAATCCTAGTAGTTTTGGTTCTTAGAGTGAAGTAACCACAAATTGGTCCATCATGAAACTCAAATAGTAATTTGTCAATATGATCTAAATTAATATACCTCAATAACACACCTAAAATGTCTTTCCTAAATAACACTCCATTAACAAGTATATAAGGAATGGATTATAATCTAAAGTACCTTCTTCTAACTCTATGAAGACCTTATGGACACTCACCAATTTTAATAAAATGAATCATTTATTGTGTCTAAATCCTCATGGATGAATGTAAAACTATAATAGGGTCATCATGAAGTGCCAAAACAACCTCCTTTTTCTCCTTCAAGTTTGAATCAATATGCTCACATAACCATTTTCCCTTCACTAGCTTGGTTATCTTGATTTCCACATCATATTCCATCACTTTTGTGATCCAACCTACCCTCTTCTCATTCAAATCCCTTCTCAGAATAAATTACTTGACACTAGGATGAGGCACAAATATATGAATCTTATTATTTCATAACATGTGCCTAAATTTATTTAGTTTCCTAATAACTGAAAGCACTTGTTTCTCAACATATGTGTATCTTACCACATAGCCTTCTAAACCTTGACTAAATAAGGTAATAAGTTTCTCTAAATTTTCATAATTATCTTGAGTAAGCATGTAAAAAATTACCCCATCATTTCTAAAGTTATAAAAAATAAAATCTTTTGAGAAATTAGTACTTTTAAGGGTTGGAGCTTGGGCAATGGCTTGTTTGATCTCTTCAAAACTTTCCTTCCTCCTTGTCCAATTGAAAAATTCATCTTTCCTTAGCATGGAGGTTAGAGGCTTGAAAAAATTAGAAAAATCATAAATGAAACTCCTTGTGAAATTAATTTTCCTAAAGAAACTTTTCAAACTTTTTTTTTTGTTTAGGCAAGGATAAATCCAATATGGCACTCACCCTTTTAGGATCAATGGATAAGCCTTTCTTGGAAACAATGTGTCCCAAGAGCTTGCCTTCATGAAAAAAAAACAAAAAATTATTTCGGTTGAGAGAGATTCCAAACTCTCTACACCTCACAAAAATATACCTTAAGTAATTTAAGTGATCATTTTCATCCTTGGAGAAAATTGTTACATCATCAAGCTACACCAAAATTATATCATTGATTAGTCCTTGAAAACCCATATGCATTGCACATTGAAAAGTATACCCAACATTAGACAATCCTATAGGCATATATACCCCATTTAGTATTAAATGTTATCTTATATTGGTCACTTTCCTTTACCAAAATCTGATTATAACTGAAATACCCATCTAAGAGAAAAAACCTCTCACTACCTACCATAACTTTTAGAATTTACTCCATAGAAGGGAGGGGATAATTATCTCTCAAAGATACTACTCTATTCAAGTCCCTAAAATCCACACACAAATTTATCTCCCCATTCTTCTTCCTAATAGGGACTAAGTTGACCAACCAAGATGAATGCTTGATAAGAAAGATGATTCTAGACTCAATCAACTTAATATGAGCTCTTTCTTTATGAGGGGTTCAATCTTAGGATTGATTGGCCTTCATATTTTCTTAATAGGCTTGTAATTTTCATCTAGTTCTATGGTGTGTTGAGCTAGGATTGGATCAAAACCCTTCAAGTCACTATACTCCCATGCAAAAACATCAGTAAACTCCTTACATAACTCGATGAAATCATGTTTTTCTTGACTAGTGCATACCTTACCAAGTGCAAGTAAATTATCCTTAAATATGTCTACCTTATCATAGTTTTATTTCTTGGTATACATACTTACCTTATCATTATTTAGTTATTCATCCTCACTGAATATGATTTCAAGAGTAACTAGGCCTTTAGGAAGTTTGTTGGACTTCAATTGGACAATCTAGCCTCCATATTTTTGCTATCATTTGGACTGATTTGTAGGAGACAACTCAGCTTCCTCTTGTATAAAAATATCTATTTTTTGGTCACTATCAAACACTTTCCAATTAGTGACATTATTTGGTATGAAAGGTCTTATGATTACCTTTAGATAAGGCTAGTTCATATCCTCTGTTTTACCTTTTAAAACATTAAATTGATCTCCAATATCTACCAACCTATTAGCGTGATTGTTTTCCTATCTTGGAATATATGTGATGTTGAAAATATTTAAATATTCCAAAATATCCCAAACCCTATGGTTATAAGACTTGAGAAAAGACTTATTGGTCAAATTCTACCCTTTAACTTGGTTCACAACTAGCTCACTATCACCAAACACTTACAATTCTTTGACACCTATTTTGCTTTCCCATTTAAGGCCATGAATGAGGGCCTCATATTCTTCCACATTTTAGGTATAAGATAATTGAAATCCAAAAGTGGAGTAATATCTTTTTTTGGATGGTGAAACCAACATTGCTCCACCACCTACCCCAATCTTGCTTCTTGACCCATCAAAGAAAAGATGCCACAAACCACTCACATTGTCACATAACTTCACTAAATTTGGTATGAAGGAATCCTCTTCATACATTCAATATAACCCAAAACTATATTCTTCTATGAATTTGAAAGGATAATGTTCATAATGTCATTTCCCCACTCATCTAGATATAAATAATAAACTCCTTCTAAGAAGATGTTGGATATTGATCTATGTGAAGCTCATCCTCATCAATGATGGCATAATTGAAATTTTATACACTAGGAATATAAGGTTCCAAGTTATTATTATGGATAGTTTTTGATTCAATCTTCACTTTAGCACCATAATTTATCCTAAAAACCATGTAGGACCAATTGGCTACCAAGTATCCATCAATCTTAGTTGTAAATTCTTTTCACAAATAAAGAGAAAAGTATGGGGGTAGGTTTACCACAAATACATCATGATTGATATAAAAAGTGGGACAACCATTTAAAATAAGATTAAAATATTTGAATACTCCCAAGGTCTTTGTAGGTGACCCATCTAATTATATAACTCCCTTTGCCACTGGTTCATATTTGAGGCCTAGTTTATTTGCTATTGCCTTAGGCATGACTGAAGTTCTTGATCCACTAGCTATGATACAATTGTGGAATAATAAATAACCAATGATTATAGAGAAATAGAAAAGAGGAGTCCTATCAACTTTCTTTGCTTGTTCATCAATGGGTTGAGTTCCATTTACCAAGACAAAATTATAATTACTAGCTTGTCCAACTTGTTTACTTACTCCTTGTAATTCCTTTTGAAGTAGATCCTTTTATCCAAATATTTTAAATGAATCCCACAATGAAAAATTCATATGCAACTTTTTCATCTGCTCTACAATATTGATGGAAGGAATACTCACCTTAGGAAGATCTTTGGGACCACTAGCACCTTGTGATGTAGCTTGTGGAGGTGGAGGCATATGAGATAGCCTTATGTTTTGAAATCTATGATTTTTTTGAAATTGAGGAGATGAATTATACCTAATCACCATTAGAGATGATGTAGGTGTCAAAATAGGTCGTTGATTGGCTCTTTGATCCTCCACAATAGCCCTCCTTTTAGATCTAGTTTTAGAAGATACACTAAGATTGATGTTGCTTGGGTTTGCCAAATGATTAATGGCACAAAACTCTCCCTAAAATTGATTGATGAGAGTATAATTATATTTAACTTGGCCATTCTCCACCACACTTTTCATTGATCCTTCAAAATTTAAAACTTGGAAAGATTGATTACCTTGTATTGCCATGGTTAGGTTGTGCGTTTCATTTACATAAGAAAATTGTTCTTGATTTTGTTCAAAAGATGGATAGCATGGCTATTCTTGAACCAAGTTATTTTGAGTGGGGAAAAGAGATTTAGAAGATGAGGGAACATTAGGATTGTATCTTTGATAAGGTCTAGTATGGGTGATTTGACCTTGTCCTTGCATGTTTATTTGAAAAGGAGGTTTATTGGTTTGCCCAAAGTGATTTTAGGATTGATATGGCCTCTAACCTTGGGCTTTTTACCTTTTGATGGAAACCAAATCATTAGTGAAATTTTGGATCAAAATTTTAACTTCATGGACCTCATTTTGAGGAGCAATATCAGACCTTTCTTGACTATGCAAAGAGCTAAAATGGGTAATGTAACCTGTCTAAGAGGTTGTAAATTAGGGAATAGTGGTATTAGTGCTCTAGGAGCTATTTTTACTTCTTGGAAAAGAAAATTTTCAGCATTGATGGCTATGTCATAGGTATTAGGAAATGTATTTCCACCCATAGATTGAATCATCATGGAAATGTCACTATTCAATGCCCTTAAGTAGTACAATAAGGCATAGTTTGGAGTAGGCATCACAAGAGCTGGGATTCTATCCCATTTATTTTAAAATCTAGTGTTAAAATCTTACATCAATTCTTGTGGTATCCTCTTGATATTATTTAGTTTCTCAACTAGTGATAGCTGATCACTTTTCTCTTCAAACCTCTTAGACAAAATGTCTCCTAGCTCATCCCATGTATCAATGGAGTTGTGAGGTAAATTCCCATACCAATCTAAGGATTTTTGTTAGAAATATAATGCTAAAAATCTGATAAAAACATTATCTTGAGTAATGTTATGAATTTTACAAAAGTTTTCCATATTTGCAATATGCTTAATAGGAGTGGTAGGACTTTCTCCACTAAAGGATGAAACACTCTTAAGGGTTGCTCCTAGAATTTGGTCATATTATGGAAGGTTTAATGGAGACAACCTAGTGAAAGCCACAAAAGGGAAAGGCTTTTATATATTGGAGTGTGAATCAAGTGTATTAGGAGTTGAAATCAACAAGAACCTGGAATTCTTAAACACAAAATCTCTTGAATAAGGATGGGTGTTTATAAACCTAAACCATCTAACATAATATAAGGGTAATTACACAAACTCAAAAGGTAAACATGTAGTATTAAACTTAGTGGTCACCTTTAGCATGGAAAGTAGGAACTAACCATCAACAAAAGATTTTAAAACTTCAATGGAGTCACCAGGTACTTAATGTAGATGTTTTTATAGCTACAACTATGCCAAGACCATTACCAATCTTGGATAATATTATAGTAATTAGAGTCCCATTAGGCATGAAAAAAAAATTGACACTTGGATTTTCATCCATAAGGAGATGCCTAACTCTCCTTATCTAAGTGGCACTATGGAGACATCCCTCTTTTTATGGGTGGCAATTTTAAGAGATGAATCTCTAGAAGAGCTAGTTCCTTCGATGTACTCTTGGAAGCTCTTCTTTACCTATCAACTTGTAGATGAAAATGGATTAGGAAAAGAAATAATAAAAATAAAAATGTGATGAACCAATGTCTAATATCCTCCCACTTGACTGAAAATCTACTACTTAAAATCAAACAAAGCCTCTCTCACACAAACCTCATAACTTAGGATGCATTGTCACATCAGTGTTTCATATGTTAGATTCAAGAAGGTATTTTATAATTAAGAAGGTAATGGATGATTAAATGAAGGGATATAGTCATAAACCACTTATAACAAACATTTATACTTAGAAAATAATACTAAAAAAGACCTATAATAATACCCTTTCTATAAATTAGTAGACAATCAAGAGTGACATGCTAGAAAAGAAGATCTTTCACTAGACAAGACCAACAAGATTACAATACATACTTAATAAAAAATCATGCGAGTGGAAAAATAACTTGTATATTTATTAAATATTCTTTAAATTAAAAATTTGTCTAGAGTTTCCCCATTAACCAATGAAGGCTGCTAAAAAGAGCTAAAAGAATGCATATTTATAACTTTTGAGAGAAAAGTGAAGCAAAGGAAGTCCAAAGGTCACTTGGACATGTTTAAACTTGAGAAAATTATTTAAAAATGCATGAATAAGAGATATTAGATGAGACATGTAATGTCAGGAGGTTCAATTGTCCATATAGGCCTTGAAAATTGTGAAAAGTGGCATAAAACTACTTGTTTGTGCATAGAAAATTACCTTCATAATTTTCACCTATTTTAACATCCAAAAAATATATATGGATAGGTATAATGATTGGGATTATATTTAAGGCCTTCATTTATGTAATTAAATGCATTGGTTTGGATTTTACTCATTCGGAAACTCTTAGAATGAAGCAATCTTTGTTTATAGTCTTAAAACTCCTTGTTCCAGTCACCCCTCACACTTGGCCTATAAAAAATTTTAAATTTCCAATGAAAATACATAATATGGATTTAATTAAACCTATAAATATCATCCATATCCTTATACCCCTTTATTTCACCTTAAAATAGAACCTAATTGAGGTTTCCACACTTTTCACCTTTGTGTGCATCATGCCAGTTTTGATTAGCTGAAAGTAGATCTTTATTATGGAAAATTAGAAACTATTACATAGTATAAAATGACAAAAAATAGTTATAATATGTCCCTAACTTACCATAAAACTTTAATTCACCTTTTGAAACATCATATACCCTACAAAACACAAAAAATGGTGAGAAAAACCATAATTTTCATATTGTTTATATAGTTTCATACATATCCTTGCATGTGTAAAACCTTGAGTGAGTAATATACATTATCAAATAGTTATAATTTCTAAAATATGTCATTATGGTGGCTCTCCAATCTCATTTTCCTCATCGGGTCATAACCAAGGTTTTAGTAGGGTTTTAGGTAGTTCTATGTCTTAAGCTTTGTTCATAAAGCTTGGATGTTGAACCTAAATATAAATTACATAATATTGATTCTAAGGTAACCTAATAACTTACCTCAATCCCTCTGGTTCCCATGCATATCCTTGGAAAAGGTATGAGTTATTGAAAGTACCCATTGAACTTGTTTTCTTCTCATTTTGATGCTTAGATTGTGTCAAGGATATAAATTTATCTATTGTGGGTTTATTTTTAATAAAATATATAAAATATGTATATTTTCATATTTTTATCATTTTTAAATCATCCAAATATCATTCCAAGGATTATAAATGAAGATAGACTTCAACACAGTTCTAGGTTTCTTAGAAGCCTAGTTAGTTTAGCACACTCCCTGCTAGTTTGAGCCACTTGAGCTTATATAACATGATTAGGATGGTTTATTATGAATGATAACAATAAATTAATTCTTAAAAAACAATAAAAAAACCTATCAAATATTTATTTCATCACTTTTACTCTCTTTTGTCAACTTGGCTTAGTGGAACTATGCCAAATTGGACTGTATGCATGCACAACCATGTCACTTTAAAGGATTGGAGATTGTGTGAGTGTTTTTAAGAATTATTAAACCTTAAATACACATAAAATAATTTATTTTTAATATATCAGAGCCCCATCTTAGATCATTCACTCATTTTTCAATCTTTTGCTTGGTAGACCAAAGTTTTGATTTTCCTAAGTGGCTGATCTCTGAGACAAAATAGAGAGATATAACCATATTACTTATCAAAAATGATAGTTTTTTGAGTTTTATAAGTTAATAATGGGGATATTTATCAAATTTAAATGTCATAATCCCTCATTTAGGTACCTAACCAACTCAATCTATCCAAAAAGTGGCTAAAAACCCCTCTTTTCCTACACTTTTGCCCAAATATCCTTATAGATGATCCTTACAAGATAATTATATGATCATATGATTTTTATACATGATATAAAACTTTAATTTTTTCTCATGGATATTTTTAAACCATGTAAAACCTTTTTCCTTTATGGATTCCTTATGCTTACCCCTTGAACCAAGGGTTTCCTAGCTTGTTTGTACGGACTCTGTGCCATTTGCCAAGTGAGAAAGATACTTTGGAATATTGGGAGGGTATTAGGTATGAAATTAAATCCATTTTTTCATATTTAATCATCATATTATTAGTTAAAATTTATTTTCACCTCTTACATAGTCTATGTTCCATCTTGTTCCTTCAAATCCAAAACCTTGCCTTGACTGCAACAATCCTTGTTTTGACCCTTATAGGTGTTTATAAGTGGTTATGGTTATATATTAGGTCTTAAATTATGTTTTAAAACCTTAATTAAGAATTAAAATCCATTATTAATTTATTTTACCACTTTCTCAACCTAAAAGTGACTTGAAACCTCTTCTAAATCCATTGTGTCAGTCCACTACTTGTCAAACTTGCCTGACTGAGACACCTCTATCTATTAGGCTTGTTGAGGATCATAAATGTTTGAATATATATAATCAGTCCTATAATCACCATATATGAGTTTTTTATGAATCCTAGTTATCATGTTAACCCTCTAATGACATTACCATCATTTAATCTTTGTCTAACTGAGTCAATCTTAAGGACTGAGACTCCTACCTGTAACTTATTTCCATTCCCTTCAAGCTTGAAATAATGTTCAAATTACTATTAAAAACATATTTGAGTAACTTGTGGATGATTAAATTCATATGAGCCATTTATATCATATTTCTGATGCTCAAATGACACTCACCTAAGCCCTTGCCTATCTCAGTCTGTACAGGCATGTAGGTGATGATTTTACCCTGTGTATAGATAGGGGGAATGTAAAGGAGGTCTAAAACATACCCTTTGACCTCCCTATAATGATATAATAGGTTTATGATACCAAATAAACCATTTTTATCCATTCACATATGGAATATATACCTGATTTTCCATTTAGTGAAGAAAGGTCACTCTTTTAGCTCAGTCCTATAGACCACATTAAGGGAATTCAGTGTGTTTAAGAGCCACTTTGGGACCCTAAAAACATGTAACTCTTGATTTTTTTACCTTCACTGTTGGCATAATCCTGGTCCATATTATAGGCAATCAATTCTAATCGTTCAAATTCCTTAAGAATACTGATAAGCCTATTATAGGGTACCAACCAAAACCCCTAGGACCCTTATTTTACCAATTTTTGAGACTAAAGGCCTGAACACAATCTCTTGAGTTTCTAAAGTGTTTGTCAACTTTCTTGTTCCAACCTTCACCTTTTAAAAATTAAAAAAAGGAAAAAATCACATGCTATATCTTCAAGTAAGATTTACCATCATGTTTTAATTCTCATAATGATCTCTTTAATTCTCTACTCAACAACCTGTAGGTGGGTATTTGACACACCAAAGGGAGTTATAAATTCACACCATGAAACTTAAGCATGCATATGAAATTTTATGCTATAATTAAAAACTATAATAAACATTTAGCCATTCCTCAAGAATTTAGAGTCTATTTCAAACCTTTCACACTTAAGGATGATGTCAACAGGAGTCCTGTAGATGCAAATATGAGTTGCAAGGTAGTGAGAGTGAGATTGAATAGTGATATGTTTGTTTTAAGGTATCCTAACACCTTAAGTGAAATTATTATCCTTTTAAAGGATAACCTCCATTACGAACACCTTGATAACAAATTTAAAATAGCCTCTGTTACATGGCAATCACCTATATGTTTATGGAGTTTAACAGATAAGGACATTACATGACTGAGATAGCTTGGGACATGAGCACATGGTTAGTTATATGCCTAATTTAATGTGAAAATATGTCCTTATTCATTCTAAAAGTCTTTAAAATTCAAAACACCTTCATTTTTGTTTTGTGTATAGGGTGACCAAGCTTGTGCATGAAATTCAAACTAAAACTAAGCATGACATTGGTAAAATGAAGAAAATAATTTTGTAAGATACCTAAGGAATGCCATGGTGAGATAAAAGAATGGAAATAAGTAGTGATATTAACCAATAACTTATTGTACACTCTTTTCTAGTTGAAAAAGTCACCTATAGAAGAGATATACTCAAAAAATCAAAGCACTCCAACTGAAACTACACATGGTGACACCCCCTTACATGATATAAAAAATTTGGTCATATAAACTTCATTAATAATGAAAAAAATAATGGATACCATCTAAGGATTAATACAACATCTTATGGATCTAACACTGGTAATTGGTTTGTACGTATCTACTCAAATAAGTCCAAAACATGAAGGGTTCACCAAATATCTGTTAAATCTACATAATTAACTTATTATCTATTGTTCATAAAGTAAATTTAATAATTTTTCAAGTTAATTATATTAAATTGAATGTATTAGAGTGTAAAAAATCCTCCCAAAATCAATTTTTTTGAAACTACTTGTGCTTCCTGTAATAAGTAAAAACCTGAGGATCACTCCAGTTTGCCAAGAAGAGCAAAAAATGTGTAGAATGGTTTTGGAATTCAATATACTATTAATTATAAAACCAAGTGTTTAGGTGAGTTTTATAATAATTAGGAGACCTAAAAATATCATTTCCATGTGTCACACTTCCGAATAATTTGTACAAGTGCCATTTTCCTTCTTTTAACTAACTTTTGTAACTTCAGTTAAGGAAACTACAAAATTCTAACATAAATGGCATATAAAATGACTCCTTAGATGTTTTCAACGAAATTATGACACTTAGTCACCTTGGGAAACGTTAAAAATGGATTAATGACTCTTAAAATGACATAAAATGACCCCAAAAGGATAAATTAACTAATGCAACTAAAACCAAAGCTAATGTGACCTCAAATGACATCATAAAACAAGTGACAATTCCAATGAAAACAAATTATGACCCCTTCAAATGTTTAAAATCAAAAATGTTTTCCTAGGGGTGCCCAAATTTTACCAAAAGTAAAATTTGTTCAACACTATCATTAGTGGAAATAGATGATCTCTAAACCATGGGAGGTATAAGTCATGTGTAATTACTAATAATCCCATATAATGGGTTTGGACAAGGAATATGTAGAGGGGAGGTTAATCTTTTCTTATTCCAATAAATAAAACTCAAATAACACACCACAAATCCTAACACCTATAGCCTAAACACTAGGGAGATCTTAGGTAATAATCATTCATATGAAACACAAATAAAACATAAAATAAGTCACTCTTATACATTCATTGGAGCTCCAAATAGATTGTTGAAATGGCTTGCTCAACTTGTGCATCAAGAAATCTTCATCAATGGATCTTTCTCGGATTCACCTTTTCTTTTCACCTTAGCTTTGATTTCCTGGATTAATATTTGGGCATGGTAACATTACTTCCATGAGGCTTATGGAGTAAATCCTTCATAATAACTCTACAATATCCAATCTTTGGAGGAATTTTGTCATAATAAATTTACACTAAGAGATATTTTTAAAGATATTTGTGCATAATAACATTGTACCAAAATAGCTTAGAATTCAATAGGCATGGCCTTATATTTATAGCTTAAAGAATTAAATCTCACTCAAGGTGAGTTAAGGTTGAGCTTAAACATGGAATGAGTTAAAACTAACCCTAGGTGAGTTGAGACTAACTCCAGTTGAGTTAATAGTTGTCATGTAATTATTATTTTCAATTACTAGGCATGGTTCTAAAATTATATATTTTGGGATATTTTGAAAGAGATTTATAACTCATAAAGGCAAAGATGAAAAGGCTTGATATTTTGATTTTTGGAATTTTCATTTGTAGATATCCATTAATTACAAATGCATAATTCAACTAAGAATTTAATCTTTTTTAATTAGTTAATTTTATTTTATTAACATTTTTTCTCTTTAAATATTTGATCAAGTTCCCCTCTTAATGGGTCCATAAGACAAATTAATAGTTATTATGCTACAAGGTGATTATGGATGAATTTGTGAGAGGTTATTAGTGAATATGGTAGAATACCCTAAATCGGGATGCCTTAACATGATTATGAGTGTTGATGAATGATGCATGGATTAAATTAGGATGTTCAGTGATTTTTAAGATTAATTTTTAATGGCTAGTAAGAATCAATATGAAGTCCATTTAGAAGTAAATTATGACCAGATTTGGGTGTCTATAGTTTTCCCCTATTTGGGAAGGTGTTGCAAGCTATAAGCAAAATAACATCTTCTCAAAGAATAAAAAGACTATTCAGAAGGAAAGAAGATAATGATTGAAGAAAATATCCAAACAACATTTGGGAATCTTATAATGATGGCCCCTTAAGGGAGTGGATGACACATATGATTTATGGATGGTCCCCTAAAAAGAAACAAGAAGAAAAATGAAATTAACCCATGGGTGAGATTAATCTAATTGAGATAATTCTTGCACATTGATTTAATAATTATTGATTTGCCTAAATGTGATTATAATTAGTAATAAAGGTTTAGATAGTAATTTTACCAAAAGTGATTATAATCAGTAACATAGGCACATTCCCTAGTAGGGAAGATGAGTTTAAATAAGTATTTTCCCTCTGGTAGTTATAATAATTAATATGACCTAGATCAAATAATGATTTTTTATTGTGCCCTACTAGGACAAAATTGAAAGAATAACTCAAGGATATACCTATCACATAGATTAAATATGAGTGGGCACAAATGTAGATGTGATGGTTGAATGACTTAATAAGCCACAAACAACTAGGCACATGAGGATGACCAAAGTGATGAAATAGATGATTGGAAGAATAAAGATGGCCGAGCTAACTTGAGATATGTCATGTATCCAATCACTACCTACATAGTCTAAATAGACCTCAAGCTAATGTAGTTCACCTTCAAGTGGGAGTAAATATAAATAGGGATATAATATAAGAATAATAATTTATAAATGTGAATGATTCAATTGTACCTAAGAATGTAGATATGCTTTTCCTTACTAGCATTGATATAACTAAAATGGTCAAGGATTTGATTTGATCGAGGAGGTGGGAGGGTTTACCAAAGTTACCAAGGAGAATTTTTTTATGGCTCTATTTATTATAAGTTTTTCTGAGTTGAGTTTTGTTAAAGCATGTACTAGTATGCATCATGATATAAAAAACCATTATAACTTAATTGGAATATGAATAAGGACTAGATCCTAGTCCAATAAACAATTGAAAATAGTTCACCAATGATAAAAACCATGATGAAAATGTTGACATATGAATAAGGATAGACTCAATAATAATGCCCATGGAATCACCCAATGAATTCATATAGACTAATTCAAGGCACAACAATGAAATAAAATAAATGGGAAATAAACAAACAAACATAAAAAAAAGCAAACAAACACATATAAATCTTGAAAGTGATAGAAAGCATCATGTCATCAACCAAGTCAATATATACATGTGAAGGCTCAATGAAAGTATAAACTTGTGGTGCCCTGAAGCAAGGATACATGCAAAGGGAAGGTCAAAACCCCAATGATAGTGGAATGGATTAGAATGAATAATATATTTTGACCTAGTAGGGTAGATTGAGGATGACTGACTAGGTTAAAATAGGATAAATGTTTCTGGATTTTTGAGGCTTTATATCTCTTTAGGAGATTATAAGTCTATTTTCTAATGTTTACAATTTTAAAATGTTATAAATGTTTTTTGGAATTTTATAAGTATATCAACCAGATTGAGAATTAAGAGATATAAAATGGTCCAACTTGTAAAATGGTGAGAGCATGACTTAGTTTGATTGAAAAATGGTGAGAGTGTTGTCTTAGGTGGTGATTGAGGCTAACTACAACCTAAATCGAGCATGGCCTAAATAATCCCATTAAGACCTCAAGTTGCTATAGCTATGCCTACGCAAAAAGAAGTGAGATCTAACTAGGTAACATAAAGTTCTCAAATTAGACAAATGGCAAGGCAAATGATAATAGTAATGGTAAGGTGATGAAACAATGCATGGTGAAGGTTTTGTTCTTAATTTATGCATATGAATTTATAATTAGGAAACAACATCATAGTTAAATGAAACTAATTTGCCCATAGGTGTTTATAATTAGTAACACAAGGTGGAATACTAATTTTCCCAAAGGTAATTATAATCAATGGTACCATTGAAGTAAAAATGAAATATGTAATATCTAGATCCACTGTCATACTACCTTCATATACTACCTTATAAACATGTAATTATGAAACTAATAAAACTAGATTAGAATCCCCTAACAAAAGGTGTCTAAATAACCAATGGAACCAAGGATAGAAGATGTTGGGTATCATGGCTAAAAATAAGTTTGGTCAATAGTGAAGGTATGGTATAATGGTATAAAATATGACATTATTCAAGGAAACTGATGTTAGACAATTGGATATAATGGTAATAGGGTTTCCCCAAAGTGAAAAGGTAAGGTAAATGACAAGGTATGAAATAAAAACAAGGCAAAAGGAAAATGAAAATGACAAGGAAAAAATAAAAATCAAGATAAGGCAAATGTGTAGTAAATGATTCTATTGTTCTCACTGATCTAGAGATGCATGTCCTAATCAACTATGATACAACTAGAATAGTCAATAATGTATATTACAATCCCACACCTATTTTGAATATCTATTTTGTCAATAACCTACTACATATTTCGACTACGTTAATTTTTTTATGATCTTCATTGGTCATTGATTCTATTTTCTTCAAACTTCAAGACAAAATGTCTTCATAACCTATACAAAGGAAAGTGTGGTCAAGGATGGTAAATATAGATAAATATTAGATGATAAGTCTGATTTTGAAATGTAAAGGTAGATGATAATGGAATGTATAATAGTTAATCAATAAATCAAGATTGGTATTTTTAATAAAACATAATGTTTTTGATTCTAGAATCGACATAATTTTGATTTTGATGAGGCCAAAGACTTCTAAATATGCTCTCTATAGGACCACTATAAATTTTTTTATTTGAGCTTAAGAGTAGCTACCATTTAATTATGATGTATATTGGAATTTGTATTGATGTTATCTTTAATAATACCTTCATCAAGTAGTGAATAACTATTATGCTTAGCTATTGGTGCCTCAATGAGGTTTTCACCAATGAAGCTATATTGATTATCCCATAGCACCTCTGAAAATGTTTCACTGAGGAATATTGACTTTTGACTTTGATTATCTTTTAGCACTTCAAATAAGGTTTCAATAGAAGATGTTGAGTTTGGACTTTGATTTCCCCCTAGCTCCTCTAGAAAGGTTCCACTAGGATATTTTTCTTTTTCTACATGAATTTGGTCTTGGTCCCCCTAATATTATTTAGTTGATATGTCACAATGGATGTAGTTGAACATGGCGTGATTTTATCAGTCCTAATCAACACTTGTGGGAGGTGGAATGTCAATATAATGGCTAGGTTGGGTTGTGATAATAGCATGTGGAATGGTAATGGAATGTAAAGAGGCATCACAATCCTCATAGAGGATAATAAGAGAATTTGTGTTGAATCTAAAGTAATCATCCTCAAAAACTTTAAAAGGATCACAAATGTATTCAAATTGATATGTAAGGAATGCATAACCAATATTGTAACAACCATGAATGTTTTCTAATTTTGAATATGAGTCTAACCCAAAGGAATCTAAATTTGATGTTGAGACTAATGTTGATTCTACTTTTTATGCTAAATATGATGTTGGTTTAAACATAGAACCTACCTTCAATGTTGATTTTTCATCTGGTGTGGATGCTACTACAATGATGTCTTGTTGAATGTTTGATATTACATAAGTAAAAACCTATGATCGTGTAATGGTCTATTTGAGAATAGATACATCTAATAAGTTTTTGACATAGATTGGCTTATCTAGATGAAGTCCCTTAAAGAGAGGGAACAACTTGAGGGGTGCTCCATAAAGACTAGTTTGTCAAAGTGAGACTCCTCATCAAGGGGAAAAAGGTCAAGAGATAACTCCAGAGAGATTATCTTATCAAAGGGAGGCTTTTTAAAAATAGGAAAGTGGTTAAGATACTAATTTTCTTAAAGTTAGTTACAATCATTAAGAAATGACTCAGCAAATACTAGCTTGTTAGAGTGAGACTCCTTGATAACAAACAAAAGATTAAAAGGGGATTTATCATAGGTTAACTCATCACAAATAAGTATTTAAACAAAAACATAATGAATTTTTTGGTTATTTTTTCCTTGGTTTATAATTATTTGTAAAATATTAGTTTTGAACACATATTGGTCTTTGAATGATTGGCTTTGTTGGAGAGGTCTCGATTGGCTCTATGGTGGCTCAAATAATAGCAAGGGTTTTATAAAGTGGGGGATGGTTGGAAATGGATGAAGGATGATTATAGGTTTAGTAATTATCTATTTGTACATAGGATCATCTCTGATGGTCATAGCAAATACTAGTTACTAGTCTAGGATAGTAACTGTGACCCATCTAGTCATAATTATACAACTTTATTGGGATAACAAGTTACCATACTTGGAAGGGCTAGGCATGGTAATGGTAGGGTGTTGTGACAATTGGTTGATATCATGAGCCAAAGGATGAGAGTATATAATGGTAATGGTAGGGCATTGAAAACCTTTGTTTTTATTACAAGCCAAAGGATTAAATCCTAGAGTGGCAATGGTAGGGCATTACAAAACTAGGTGGCTCATGTAGACCAAAGGAGGATTAATGGTATAGGTAGGGGGATCAAGTAACATTATCATTAAAAGGGAAAACTTGGTATGTTAATCAACTCAAATAAGGTGTCACTGAATATTGTGCTTAAGGATCTTGGTTGTGTCCCATAGATTGAGTATTATAAGGAGGATAAGGATCAATCTCAAAAACTACATCGTCACCATAGGGGTCTTTAAATAAATCATATTTTTTTACCATATTATTATAACTTATATTGTACATGGCTCCAATATATGTGCAATGAGACATATCCAAATCAATAATGAACTTTTCACAAAAATTCCTAGATTTCTAAAAACTTTAAAAAATATTGTCTAAAGGATAAATGGTCCAAACATAGTCTAAATTACTCTAAGTAATGGAGCTATATATCCAAAATGATCAATGGTAAAACTTGGTATAAAATATTCTAACCTCAAATATATAATAATGTTAAATTTATAATACAAAAGGTCAAGTGGATGAAATAAAACTAAAACTCCAATATTTAGGTAAAAAGTTTTTTAAACTAGTCTAAACTTAATCTAAATAAAATAAAAGTTGCTATATCTTTTGGAAAACAAAGCAAAAAATCTAGGCTCAAAATAAGTATTGCTAGGTCTTTTGGAAAAGGAACAAAATGTAGACTTTAAATGAAATTAGGTCTATAAGGCAAGAGAGTTCATCTAACAAATTTGAAACACTTTAACATAAAATAGGCATTCATCTTTTAAACACACACTTGATCATTCAAAAAAAGACATTGAATTTTAGACATGTGAAAGATAGACTATTTCCCTAAGTCTAGGACAAATTAATAGTTTTTAAATTGAATAAATAATATAACTTAAGTTACACAACCCAAAATTTAAAGGAAAATGCTCTAAGACAAAATTAGATGAGGCCTAGATATGAACCAAATAATGTTTGTATCTAAACTTATCAAGGCTAATTTCAAACTCAACTTAGAAAAATAGGCTTCCTAAAATTAAAAAAACAAGCTAAACAATAATGAATAGCATGATGACACTAGGTATAAATCCCAAAGGCATACATGACTCTAGTTTTGAAAGTGGAATTTGGACACAAGGCAATAAGTAACTGAAATAATTTAAGCAACATAATGATGTTATCATGATATAAAGATGTGACAAGTGGTTTTTTTCAAGACTTTAAGACACAACCCTTGGAATGAATTAGGCAGCATAATGACACCCTTTTTAAACAAGTGACACAAATAAAGGTTTTGTTGGCCAATTTTGGCCTACATATAAAACCTTGCCTAGATTGATCAATATTCTAGAAGTCATGGTATGGAGTAAGAATCTAAGTAGAATTTTGGTTGAGAAACAGGTCTAGAAATTAGTCTATAATTGGAAGTACAAATATATAATAAAATTCCAGGGGTTTGATGGCATTATGGGAGATGAAATAGGTTTTATCAAAGTCTCATTAGTTCTTAAGAGCTTTGAAGGGAGAAAAATGACTTGCATAAGACTAGAGAATCCAGACCATCATAACATGTTATTCAGGAATGGGTAGGTTAGTAGGGTTGTGTATTTAATAAGTACACTTGGGGAGTCAACCAAAACCAAAGGATCACATAGAGATGACAAATTTCATGCCAATAATGTCCCATAAAAATTTGTTATCTTGATGAGTTGTTTATCTCAAGATATAATTCTTTAGAGTTGGACTAATAGAGTGGGATGTATGTGGGGACATCAAGTTAAAACAATGGGAAATATCCATTTAAATTAAAATATTTCAAATGATCATGAGGTTGAATGTATATATAATGAGTGACAAAATCTCAGGTGACTGAATCAAGATCAATGGCACACAATAAAAATCTCAAGTCAGTGGGCCCAAGAGGATCTATGATTCACATTCAATCATGCAATCAAAGATTGGTAAAAATATTAAGGTAAAAAATTTAGAGGATCTTGAGATTGGATACAGGGATGAAAAGTGGCATGATCATAATGAATCAAAATATCAATGGTGCCAATTCTATCAAGCTGATAAAGATTGATGATGCACATTAAACCTTATAGAGGAAATAAATGGTGCATGTATGGTCAAAAAGTTAATGACATAGATTGAATATGAGTTCATCATGTGGTGAAAGCATATTAACTGGATGAAACTGATAGTAGGATCCTAAAGATAAATGTGTTTCTAAAAAATGGCATAATATAGAATGCAAATTGTAGATCAATGACAATGATGAAGGTCAAAACTAGGAGACTTCTAAGGAAATCAATGGAGCTGAGTTGATCAAGTCCCAGAAGGTACAAGATGAGGACACATGTCTAAATCAACAAATAGCCATAATTTTAAAATATAATAAATAGCATGGTAAGGATTCCATATAGGCAAACACATCAAATTAAAGGGTTTTTTGAACTTAGGTACATGAATGCATAAAACCAAGATCAGATACAATCTAGGTTGAACTAGAGTGGATATTTTAGAATCAAATTTCACCACTAAAGCTTAGTAGAGGTACAAAAGGTATTTTAGGGCCTAATAGAGATCAAAGGTTGGCAACTAGATGTTGGGATGAGATCAAGAACCTATGAGATCTTCATTGATATTAAGACTATAGAAAAACTAATAAATGGGATTGGTTTTCATCTATAGTAAGACCTATACTCAAACTTTCAAGTAGGGGAAAATATAGATCAATTATGAAGGAGTGTCTAATCTTAAAAAATATTTAAACCCTCAAAAATTAGGTACCTATATCCACTCAAAAGAGATATAGTCATGGTTCTGTTAGGTTCATGAATCTAAGGGTTTTGTTCTTATAATTAAGCTAGGTTGAAGATGGCATAGAGTTCCATGAAGGAGATTTGGGGATTGGAAAGTGTATTTATAGCATTCAATTATTTTTAGGTTGATTTAAAGATTTATCCTTCATAATGGATCATTATTCATTATTCCAAACAAATTCTTGTCTTGTAGTCTGCTTCTCAACAAATGAGAGGGTTTAGGGGCTATTGAAACAAATGAAGGCTAATTTTTCAATAAAAGACTAGTTATGATTTAGTCAAAAGTCAGTTGAGGATTCATTAAAGGAGGGTGGAAACTAATAAATGATGTTTTTATTATGTGATCCTCCACTCTCTCCCCCTTTTCTCCTATATCTCCCATTTCTTCTAGATTGTAACTCTCTCTCACATTTGATAAGAAATTAATTCTCTCATTTTTAAAGATAAAGAGAATATCATTTGATAAGGATAGACCCTATAAAAATTTGTATGAAATACCTATTAAATAAATAAAATAATTTATTTACCTATCTCTTACCTCTGAACTATGTTTAGAAAGCTTGTGCTTGATGGCAGAGAATCTTCTATGTCCATTATCTTTCTTTCTTTCTTGTTTTTAGGTGTTTATAATATAGTTACAGGTCTAGAATTGTGTTATTTATACCATTAATTTAATCTCCATGTGAGTCTCATAATTCCTCCTTAATTCATTCATTTATTCCTAATCCTAATTAATGAAACACTTACTCAATTAGTTAGTTTTTGAGATTGTATGTTATAGTATTGTCTTATGCTTCTTTAGTGTATGTTTCATGCTTATGTGAGTTCTCATTTAAATTTAGTGCATGAAATTTTTATATTCCTTAGTAACCATATTACATATTTATAAAAAAATTCCAAGTAGGAACATTAGTTTAGGTGATCCATCAAGAGGAAGTTAGCCTTCTCTGGAGGTTCAACCCCACCATAAGATACCCACAGCCTAGGGTTTTTCCCGTTGTTTAGGTCCTCTTACTCAAACCTAGTCCAACATGGGAATGATCATAGCCTATAGGTCACATAATATTGGGTTAGACATCCATAAAATGTGGATTAATTTTACGTTTATCACCTATAATAAACTTAAACTAAATTCTTGTTAGGAAAAGGGGAGAGAGATTAACAATAATTTATGAAAGCATGTAAAAGGGGGATAATGTACCAAATATTTTGATCCTTATAATTTCATGGGAAACACTATAGGACACATTAAATACTATATAATATCACCTCAATCACTCTTTTATCAACCCTCACATCATTATTTCATAGAAATACATGGACTAGCTATTGACCTGTCGTGGGAGGGTAGTTATCCACTTCCAAACTACCCAACAAACTATATATGCACTTAGAATGACCTATTAAAACTACCAAAAAACTTCATGAAGGTGAGAAAAATTAGACAAAGGAAAGGATAAAATATATTCATTTAACCACATCAATTAACTCATGAAACACACTTTGATTCAGCTTGCAAATGGAGGAATTTAATATTTTATTGCATCAAATAGGTGTTATAGTACAAATATTGGTAGAGTTTAGTCATGTAAAAGAGAGGGATAATTTTCAAGGCTTATAATCCTATATTTATAGTAGAATGATATGAGAGAGATGAGGATCATATGTAGAAGGATGGAGAAGGGAACATAATGACCAAGATTTCCAATCATCCAATGGTGATTCAGTTAGATAGGATCATAATGCTTAAGATCACTTTTGGAAGGTGACTAAAATAACTGTATAAGTACCTTTAAATTTATTTATATCATAAATTGATGATAATTATGGTTAAAATGGTGGGATCAAGTCATTTTTAAGCTAAATTCTAGCATTGTTTTAGTTATAATAGTTGGATCAAATTGTTATGATCTTGTTATGAAATTGATTTCTCCTTACTAGTTTGTTTATGGTGTGTAAGAATGGAGATAAGGTTCATAATCATTTAATTATTTTTGGTGATGAACCCATATAATTTTATGTGTCTACCTTCATGGTATCCCCTTGAAAAATGTGCTCTAGTTCAACCTTGACCATATTTTATCTCCATTTAAAGTCTCAAGTCTTCAACTTTTGATATTGACCATTGATCCTGATCTAGGTTTCTAAAAGTGTGCCACCTAGTAGCTCTTCATTAATTCTTAATATTCAGCCATCAAATTCATCTAAACCTATGCTTGTACCACATGGTGGATTTTCATTTGATCTGAGCTCCTTCACCTATACACCATTAATATTATTTGCATAACTCAATGTGTAATCCTGATCTTTATCAGTAAGATCAAACATGCACTATTAATCACCTTGTTCACCATAATCATGACACTTAGTAAAATTGAATTTAATATTAAGATCCTATGACTCTTTAACCCTCAATCACACCATTATATCATTAAAACATGATTTAATGTGCACTATTGATCTAACTATACCCACTAACTTTATCAAATTGATACTCACTGTTAGATCTTGACTTGGCTTCTATAATTTGGACACTTGTCTTCACTATGTTTTTCTTGGGTCTGACAACTTTTTGACTTGATTTTTATCATTTATAACTTTGTCATGATTGAACACATGTCATTAGATCTACCTAGGCCCACTAAATTAAGCTATTACTCATATGTCATTTGATCTTTTTATTTGATTAAAAGTGGCTTCACCAATTGGCAACTCTACATTTGGGCTCAAGATCCTTTGAGTATTTTAAAATCAAATGGTTAGTTACCATGGATTAATTTTGATGTCTCCATGCATGTCTTATTCTACTTACTTAACTTTGAAGGATTATATATGTAAATGGAAATTACACCAAGGTACAAAACTTGTAAGGAATCATTAGGGCACATAAGGCATCATCTTAAGGAACTCTTAAGACAAAGCTAACTCACAAGGAAAAATGTAATGATATGCTAATTTTCAAATGATAGGGTGATAATTTGACCTGTAGGGGAAAATTTGACAATAGTAGCTTTATTGGAGAGAGCCTGAAGAACCCTCTCCAAGGGTGCAAAATAATGTTACAATAATTTTAGATATGCCTAGTGGGACTAATTTTCAAAGAATATTGGTCAATTTTGATGTTGGTTTGATCAATTTTTATTAGTTATAACTCTACATATAATAGTATCTAGTGACTCTAAATGCAACACTCAACATTCTAGTACAGAATAATAGTTATCTTTTATGCCAAAGGTGACTACAAGGTTAGATTCTAGAGGCATTCCTTTTGAATTTTTTGAATTATCTTTAGACTCACTAAAAAGGTTGAGGTTTGTTAATAAACATCCATATAAAGTAATATTTCCTTCTAAACCAATTTCAAAGTCTACCCCTATAGAAAGATCTTTGGTAGACCCCTTTCATTCTATGGAAATCTATAGAGCTTTTACTTTTTTGGCTTGTAATGGATAGAGTCCTTTAGACCTCTAGCAGTATGATCCTATCCTAGTAGTAGCTCTTAAAAGTGTTCCTTATTTCACTGGAGACCAATCTACAACCCCTTTTGAGCACCTTAGAGATATATCCAATTTTTTTCAATATTCATGATATAACTAAGGAAAATGTGGCTATTAGGTTATTAGCCATCTCTTTTAAGGGTAAAGATTTATAATGGTATAGAAACCTTACTGTAAAATCTATAACATCATGGGATTAGTTAGGTGATTCATTGTGTAAAATATTTGAAGATAAAAGTGACCATTGGTCACTTGTAGAACAACTAACCACAATTAAGATGGATCTTCATGAGGTCATGCAAGAATTAAATACAAGGTTTTAAAAGACATGGGATAGGATCCTAATCTTTATTAGGCCTACCCCTAACTTTTCTTTCCTTTACTATCTAAAGGATATTAATAGTGATATTGTAGTAATGATACATTCTATGGGAGGAAACACATTACCAAATGCTTATGAGGTGGTAAAAAGAGAAGAGAATTGTCTAGTATAGTCTGAAAAGCTTACACATAGACCACCAATCCCTTTATATCTTGAGATTCAACCACCCCTTATCACTATTCTTCCCCTTTCTACCATTCATTCTATTCCAACACTTACTTTCATACCTACACCAAAGTAGGAAAAAGATTATATTAGTCAATCTAGTGATTCCCAAGAAAATAATAACATTCAAGATCTTAAAGGCATGTTTCAATCCCTTGGGAGTGATTTGGTAAATGTGAAGAGGTATCAAGCTCAATTTAGTAGACCTTATAAAACTTCATATCAGCCTCAACAGTAATCTTATCAAGCTAATAGGCCACCCTACAAAGGGAATTTCCAAGGATCATGACAAAAACAAAGCCAAGGATAAGGGCAGCCTAACTATGTTATGTAAAATCATTATAACCCAAATAATATAATAATATATACTACTTTGGTCCCTAATCATAAAAAAATTGCTTAAGAAGTTGAGGGAACTATGCCTTGGAATTAATCTTTTGGCCAATCCATTATCCCAAACACTAAGTTCAATCAAGATTTCAATTAGCAATGGAATCAAGGTGCAAGCTATGGGTATAATCAAGCCCTTATGGCTTAAAGTCTAGAAGTACCTAGGATGACAAAACCAAAATAGCCTCAACAATACTAATGGCCTAATGAAGAACCAAGCTAGTTGGGTGCTATAATGGTTAATTATGAGTAAAAAGAATTCTATGAACTCAATCAATAGGTTAGTTTTATCCAATCATAAATTCTAGTGGTAGCTAATATAAGATTAATAAAAAAGGAATATGGATGGTAACCAGGAAGCAATCAAAGAGATTCCTACCATTACTCCTTTGCTATCAAAGCCATAAGAACTTGCTGTTGCTCCAATGGTCCCAATAGATCCAAAGAATCAAAATCAAGGGGATGCATTTTTGCCCCCAAAATCAGAAGTTCAAATTACAATTATGGCTCCCAAGGCACAACTAAAGGTTGGTGGTTTACTCATCAACATTTTTAAACAATTGAAGAAACCCAATGTGAGTATGCCAATGTAGGACATGATTTTCATGCCTGGATAGATGGATATCCTTTATTAAGTATTAATGAAGATCAATATTTTATATAAGCCACCAAACAGAGAAAATGTAGTTATCACCAATGAAACTAAATAACCCAATGAAGGGAAATAAAATAAAGTGATCAAGCCTCCTCCCTTCTACATTTATATGATCATTGGTGACTCCTTGGTTCACAATTGCATGGTTGATAGTGGAACAAGCACTTCAATGATGCCAAAGTCAATAGCATATCAACTTAGTTTGAAGTATGAACCCAAATCTAAGGGAGTTTTTTAGCTTGATGGATATTCCACCATACCATCTAGCATCACTAAAGGTCTAAAATTTACCTTGTATGCTTTTCCTAGTGTCTCAGTGGCTCAAGATGTGTTGATTCTAGATGTGCCTCCTCATTTTTCTCTATTCTTATATAGATACTTCACAACAAAAATTTGGGGTTATTTAGTAGTAGATTGGTCCTACATGTCTTTTAGAAAAAGGTATGGGAGCAAAGTATCCATAAAATTTGAGCCTATTACTTAATTTCACATTAAAATTTATGGGCTAGATAGCTCAAACATAAATTATACCATATTATATGAAGATAAACTCCTTATTGTTCAAGAAATAAACACTCATCCTGAGGAGATACAAGATATGTTCTTAGATGAGTTATGGAGTGATAATCATCTAATTAACCCTTTGGAAGGTGTTAAAGAAAGAGATATGGGAGTCTACCCCTTACATGAAGAGATTGAATCCATGTCATCCCTCACTAAGCCATAATAAGATGCTAGTGGTTTGTGGAAATTGGTCTTTGATGGTTCAATGAGCAAGCATGGGGTGGGTGCATGTGCAATAATAGTCTCCCACTCTAATGATAAGTACTTCTCTTATATATTTAAATTCAATTGTTCTTGTAATGTAGTATAGTATGAGGGACATGGCCTTAAATAGGATAGTAAGAGAGGAATTAAGTAGTTATAAGTGTATGGAAATAGTGATATGATAGTGCATTAGGTTAGAGGATAAAACATCACCAAGAATCCTTTGATGAAATATTACAAGCATAGAGTGTGGGGAATTCTTGAGGATTTTGAGGCCTTCAACATCTAGAAAGTGTCAAGGAGAAAAAATCATCATGATGATATATTGGCCACTATAGGAGCTTATTTTGACATCTAAAATGAATTGTAAAAGTCCAAAGTGTAACCACATATTAGAGTGGTAGTAATACCTTCAGCGCCAGATAATGAAGTTCATTGGTAGGTCTTGGATAGTGATAAATAGATTGCTTATTTTTTTTAGCAAGAAGAAAAATTTTCCTCATTGAAAAAAGATAGAACTCAACATTATTATGATGACCAAATTTTTTAACTAAGGTCTAACAATCTTCCTAAAGGGCTAGTCACCCTTGATGGCCTTTTTCGTGAAGGATACCATATGAGGAGAGACAAGGTAGTGATGTCAACTAATGAGGAGAACCATGAAAGAGTTTTTATCCTCAAATATAAGATCCTCAAGCTTGGAAAGGTAAGAACTAAGGCTAAAAGGCATGCTTTCATTGAGATTTATAAATAATATGAAGACATCTTTGATTCAAAATATAGTGACCTGAAAGGTTTTGACCCTAAGTTAGCCCAACACACTATAGAATTGGAGGTTAATGCTTAACCTATCAGGTAGAATAAAATGCCTATCAAACACAAAATTGAATAAATTATTATGAAAGAATTTATCAAATTAACTTAAACTAATATCATCTTCCCATTAATCACTCTTGATGGGTAGCCAACTTAGTGAATGTAAGGAAGAAGATTGGGGAAATCAGCTTGTGTGTTGATTTTAGGGACCTAAATAGGGTCTCGTTGAAATATAATTACCCCTTACCATCCATATAGAAACTCCTTAAAATATTTTTTATTTCATAACACATCTCTCTTTTGGATGGCTATTCAAGATACAACTAGGTGCTAGTAAGAAAAGGAGATGAATGCAAGACTACCTTCACCAAAAAGTGGGGCACATATGGTTATGATAAGAAGAATTTTTTATTTTAAAATACTATGGATAATTTCCAAAGGGAAATGGACATGTATTTATAATGATTTCTAAATCAAATGGTGTTGGTATACTTAGATGACATCACAGTTTTCTCCAAGAAGGCTAGTGAGCACTTAGATCACCTAAAATTAATCTTTGGAAGATTTATATAATATGAGATCTATTTGAATCCCAAGAAATGTGTGTTTTATATCTATGAAGGAAAAATCTTGGGACATATTGTCTTAGAATAGGGATTATCCATTGTCCCTGATAGAATAAGTGTTATCTTGGCACCATCCTTACCAAACCATAAGAAAGGAATCTAGAGCTTCCTTGGGAAAATAAACTTTTTAAGAAGGTTTAAACTTGGTTTTAAAAACTTTGTCAAAAATATCACTACAATGATAAAGAATAACAAAGTCTTCACTTGGTCAAATGAAGGTAAAGCAACATTTGAGGCAATTAAGCGAGATATAGCCCAAGCACCCTCACTCATGAATCTTAACTTTTCAATGGATTTCATATTATACACATTTTCCAATATTAATAATATATCAGCTATGTCAAATAAAAAAATGGTGGAATTGAGTAGTCAATTGATTTATTTAGTTAAGGGCTTGAAGGATATGAAGTGAGGTACACATTTGTAGAAAAGTAGGTTCTTTTAGCTTTGAAAATCCTCAAAATTTTCATACCAATTATCTCTAATAGAATGGTATATTTGATGGTGTCTCACCCTAGAGTGAGGGACTTCCTTCTCAATAAGGACTTGAATGAAAAGAGAGATAGTTGGATTACCAAAGTCATGGAGATAAAGGTCACTCAGCTAGTGAGAGGCAAAAAGTTATGTGAGCATATGGTTGATGACCTTTAATAAGATAAAGAAATTGTTTTGGTGACATAAGATAATTCACAAATAGATTCACCTCCACCTCAAAATAGCTATCTCTATGACATGACACATTTATTGGTTGTGGGTGAGTGCCCACTAGGTATGGATAGGGTAAAGAGAAGGTATTATAGACTTTAGTCCATGCCTTAAACATTGGTTAATGGGCTATTACTTAGAATATATCTTAATGGAGTGATTATTAGGTGCATTGATGATAATCAAGTGTCAAATCTATTAGATAAATTTTATAATGGGCCTATAGGAGGCTACTTTGCTCTAAGAACTATAGTAGCACAGGTGATGAGAGCTGTTTATTACTGGCCCAGTGTCTTTAAAAATTCCTATGCATGGGTTAGGAAATGACAAAAGTGTGATCCTTTTGTGTGTAAGAAAATATTGGTATCCCTTCATCTTAACCCAATATAGTTGGAATATCCCTTCATGTAGTAGGGTTTATACTTCATAGGAATGATTGATTCACCTTCTAATGGAGGACACAAATGGGTGCTCACTACTATTGATTATTTCACTAGGTGGTTGGAAGTAATTTAACTTAAAGAAGCTAATGAAATAACAATGTTAAAATTTTATGATATCATAGTGTGTAGGTTTGGTGTACCAACCAAAATAATTTTAGATAATGCCTTAGCATTTATTGGCATGAGAACAAGTGAATGGGCACTTCAGCTAGGTATTTACCTTAGTACATCTTCCAATTACTACCCCCAAGGCAATGGACTAGAAAATTCAACAAACAAGAACTTAACAAGGATTATCAAGAGGACTATAGAAGAGAACTAGATATTATGTCATGCAAAGCTAAGGATAGCCTTATGGGTTGAAAGAGTGACTCCAAAAGTTGATATTGGTTATTCACCATATGTCTTAGTATATAGGAGGGAAGCCAAGTTGACCATATCTCTTGAGCTACCTACCTTGGAATTATCCCATGAGTTTGAGTTGATGGAGAATGAGTCTATGAGTGTGAGGATGACAGAGCTCATGGATCTTAAACAAACCAAGGATCTTGCAATGAAGACACTAGAGTCACATCAAACTTTGGTCAAGAAAACTTTTAACAAGAGAACCACAGCAAGGGACTTCAAAGAAGGGGGTTTATTCCTCAAGTGGGATTTAAATAAGTCTAAGATAGGAAACCATACCAAGTTTTAAATCTTTTGGAGTGATTCTTATGTTATCCATAGATGTAAATAACATAATGTTTTTTAGCTTGCCCAGTTAGATGGAGAGGTATTACCCATCCTGGTTAATGGCATTCATTTAAATCCTTGCTATTAAAGGAGTTTCTAGCCATTGTCTAATATTGTATATGTTAGAGTATATTTTTATTCTTCCATCAAAGTGCCTCATGCACATTTCTTTCAGTTGTGTGTTTCCATTCCATAAGTGCTTTGGTCATAGTGTTTATTTTTTTCTTGTTGTCTTTTTTAATTCAAAGGAAGGTTTTAGAAAGGGACAACCTTGTATCAATTTAATGATAAATTTGAGAGGGAAGAATTGAGACTCCATGCCCAATGGATAGGATAAGGCTAATAATATATTTCATAGTAGGCATGTAATCCTAGGATGTTGCCAGATATGCTAGCCAGTTTATGCCTACATATAAAACCTTGCCTAAATGGATCAATGTATTGAAGTCTTGGAATAGATTAAGAAGCTAAGTAGAGTTTTGGTTGAGAAGCAAGTGTAAAATTAGGTATATGATTTCAAGTAAAAGGATCCAATAGGTTTTCATGATGTTCATGAAATTTAGGGAGCATGAAGCATTTTTTTCTCAAAGTTTCATTAGTTCCTCAGATCTTTTAAGAGAAAAAAAATGACTTGCATAAGCCTAAAGGAGCCAGACCATCATAGCATGTTATGTAGGAATGGACATGTTATTATGGTTGTACATTTAATAATTAAACTTGGGGAGTTAAACAAAACTAAAAGATCATAATTAAATGATGAATATCATGCCAACATTGTCCCCTGTAGATTTGGTATCTTGATGAGTTATTTATCTTAAGATATAAGTCTTCAAAGTTGAACTAGTAGATTTGAATGTGCATGGGGAAGTCAAGTTAAAACCATGATAAATATCCATTTTAATTCAAATATTTCAACTGATCTTAAGGTTGAATGTGGAGCTAACACATAATGAGATCTTAGGTGTCTGAATCAAGATCAACGACACATAGGTGAAAGCTCAAGTCAATGAGCCCAAGAGGATCTAAAGTGCACATTCAATCATGAAATAAAATATAAATGATGATTTTAAGATCAACAAGTCAAAATATCTTGATATTGGACACAATTTTTATAAGTGGCACTATCATAATGAATCTAAGGATCAATGGTGAATGTTTGATCAAGATGATAAAAATCAATGATGCAAATTCAACCTTGTAGAGGAAATTAATGGTACACATAGGGTTAAAAATTTAATGAGATATATTAAATGTGAGTCTACCATGTGGAATAAGAATGTTAATTATATGAAACTAATAGTAGGATCTTGAGGATAAATGTAAGGCTAATAAATGGCATAATCTAAAAAGTAGATCATAGATCAATGACAATGATGAAAGTTAGAGTTAGGAGACTCCTGAGGAAATCAATAGAGCTCAGTTGATCAAGTAATAGAAGGAAAAATATGAGGTCACAAGTCCAAGTCAACAAGAATTCATATTTTTTAAATATGATAAACAACATGTCGAGGATGCCATATAGGTAGACATGTTAGATCAAAGGGTTTTGTGAACCTATGGATGTGAATGCATAGAACCAAGGTTAGATATGATCCTAGTTGAAGTAGAATAGATATTCTAGGATCAAATGTCACCATTAAATCTTAGTATAGTTATAATAGGTCTTTGAGGGCCTAATATAGATCAAAGATTGGAAACTAGATATTGGGATGAGATCAAGTACATGGTGGATCTTCATTGATTTAAAACTATAGAAAAATCAATAAATTGGATAGGTTTTAATATATAGTAATATATATACTAAAAATTTAGAGTAGGGGGAAATATAAATGGACTATGAAGGAGTGTCCAATCTTCCAACATAGTTATACCCTCAACAAGTAGGTACCTATAGCCACCCAAAATAGACATAGTAATGGCTCTATCTAGTTCATGGATCCAAGAATTTTATCTTTATAATTAGGCCAAGTGGAAGATGTCATTGATTTTTAAAGAGGATATTTAGGGATTGGAAAGTTTAGTTGGCGTATTTAATTATTTTAAAGGGTGTTTAAATATTTCTCCTTCCTTATGGATCCTTACTCTACATTCCAAGTAAATTCTTGTCTTCTACTATGTTTCTCAACCAATGAGAGGGTCCAAGGTTTATTGGGACAAATGAAGGTTAATTTGTTGATAAAGGACTAGTCCTAATTTGATAAAAATGTGGTTGAGGATTCATTAAATGAGGGTGGTATCTCATAAATGACTTTATAATTATGTGATCTTCCTTTCTCTCCCCCTTTTCTCTTATATCTCCCATTTTATTCCAAATTGTAAAAATCTCTCATGTTTGATAAGAAATTGATTCTCTCATTTTTAAAGATCAAGAGACTCTCATTTGATAAGGCTAGACCTTATCAAAATTTCTATAAAATACCTCTTCAAGAAATAAATGACTTTATTTACCTATCTCTTGCCATTGAAGTGTGTTTATCAAGCTTGTGCATGATGGCCTTCTGAAGGAGAATATTCCATGTCCATTATCCTTTTTTCCCTATTTTTAGGTGTTTTAAAGTTAGTTGTAGGCCTAGACTTGTATTATTTTTACCATTAATTTAATCTCAATGTAAGTCTCATAATTTCTCCTTGCTTCATTCATTACTTCCTAAGCCTAGTTCATGAAACACTTATGCAATTACCTAGTTTTTAAGATTGTCCGAGCTAGTATTGTCTTATGATTCTTCAATGTATGTTTCATGCTTATGTGAGTTCTCATTTAAATTTGGTACATCACCTTTTTTTCTTCCTTAGTGACCCTATTCCCTCTTTAAAACCCTTTTCCAAGTAGAATCATTAGTTCAGGTGATCCATCAAGAGGAAACTGGCTTTCTCTAGAGGTTCAACCTTGCATAGGATACCCAAAGCCTAGGGTTGTTCCCATTGTGTAGCTTAGCTGGAGAGATCTTGAAGAAACCTCTTTAAGGGTGAAAAATAATGTTACAATAGGTTTTTGATAAATTATTAAGGCAAATGTGTGATGTTGAATAGATGGAATAACACCTATTTAAACAAAGGAGTGATATATAAACAAGACTTATTCTGGACATGGTACAACAAAAAAATAGTTATAACACAATACCATGTAATTAAAAAGTGAAAAATGATATAAACACCTAAGCATAATGCCCTAAATCCTCAAAATAATAAGTTTTCATCGTACTATTGAATTCTATCTATGTAATTGCTCTTGAGAATATTTTAAATTGTTAATCGAAAAAGTAAAAGTACATGAAAAGTATGGTTTTTAGGCCCCTCTTCTCTCAATATTTAGTATGATTACATGTAACTTTTAGATACTTGAATTTCATCAATATTATGTCTATGGAAAGTGGGATTTTATAAATTATAAATTTTTGCTCATTTATAAATGGTCCCATATGTGTGGTAAACACTAGGGCACAATCATGTCATTTGGATCCATGTAAACCAATTTGTTGTGAAAAAGGTCTTGTCCTTTTCATAACCACTACATCAAATGCTTAGTCAATGTAGCGTGTTGTTTGAGTTTCCACTACATTCTAAGGTTGAATACCACTAACAAAACTTGTTTTAACTTATCAAAACAAGTATCCCATTGGATCACCATAAATTTATATATCGCACAGTGTAGCGGGGTTGAAACAATGTTGGAAGATGAATTATTTGGTCAATGCTTCCATAGAGAACCCATGGGGAGGTGATGAACTCCCGCTCACAAGCCAAAATGCATGAAAATAAATACAAGTGGAAGGACTTTAGGATCAGTTTTGGGTTCAACCAATGGGGAAGGCCTTAAAAAAATTCCTTCCATGCTTTTAGACCAAAGTGACAAATGAAAAGAGTGATTGTTTTTAAACACCCAAGTTTTCTAAAGGGGATGGGGGGAGAGCATACATGCATCACTCATCTTGATAAACAAACACTTCAAAAAACAATCATATAAAAACAAATCTTATGAGTATGTAACTAAAGTTAGATTTTATTTTATGGCACCAAAATGAAGTTTGATCCCCTTGGCATTTATTGTTGAATTTTTTTGAAAATAAAAAATCACTTAAGTGAAAAAAATTAAAACACCAATTTGAAATGTGAAATTTATAACTTAAAATGTTTTAAATGTCTCCCTCTTGGCCTTTGGGTCCTTCAAAACACATTAGGGGGTCCTTATGCTTAGAAGAAAAACATGAGTGAACAAATGGATTTTCAAATCTAGCTCTCGAGTTTCTAAGATTTTCCATAGAGTGAAAAATCATATAAAGATAAAGCAATACTGAAACTATTCCTATCAAAAGGAAATAATTAGGATAATACCATAACTTGCATAAAAAATAGAGTATTAACACAATATCACTACTATCAGGACAATAACATAGAAATAAAGGCAAAACCAAAAAAATTAAATAAATATCATAACTCTACCCTATGACATTAAATGGTTAGTAGATTGTAATAGTTAAGTACAATAATGCAAAAGTTAACACAAAACTACAAAAAATTTGGTGATATAATGACTTGTGAAGTTGAGATATTACAATACTATGATGTTTAACACAATACCATGAATTTAAAAGTTATGATATTAAAATATCATGATTTCATCAGTAAACATAAAATAGTTATAAAAAATCACTATAGTTAAAGATAAAACCATGATAGTTAATGCAATGTTGCAATTGTAAAGTGGTAATATTGTGCAATATCATGATTTAAGAGAATGAAAACATGACTGCACAAAACAACTTCATGATTTCTATAAAAATTTCCTTGAGCCTTTAATTTTCACCTATTTTCATTAGCAACCTTGAATTTTTACATGAAAATTGTTATGATAATGCCCTAAAAGGTCTTGGGAACAACTTTATGAGATGTATGTCCCATCGACCATGCCAATATGTGGAGAATGAATATGTAGATGAGAGGCTAGTATTGTGTTAGTCCAAGAAATAAAACTCACATAACACACCAAAAATCCTAACACCTCTAGCCTAAACACTAATGAGAGATTAGGTAATAAGCATGCATATGAAACACAAATAAAAAATAAAATAAATCACTCTTTTAACTTAATTGGAGCTCCAAATGGCTTGTTTAAATGGTTTGCTTAGCTTGTGCATCAATAAATGTTCATCAATGGAGCTTTTTTGGATTCACCTTTCTTTGATTCCTTGGATTTCATTACTTGGATTAAGATTTGGGTATCATAACATTACTTACATGAGGGTTATTGAGTAAATCCTACATAATAATTATACAATATCCAAGCTTTGGAAGCATTTAGGCATAATAAATTTACACTAGGAGATATTTTTGAATAATTTTGTGCATAATAAATTTACATTAAAATATCTTAGAATTCAAAAGACATGGCCTTATATTTATAGCCTAAAGAATTAACTCTCACCTAAGGTGAGTTAAGGTTGAGTTTAAACATGGAATGGGTTCAAAATAACCATAGGTCAGTTGAGACTAACTTAAATTGAGTTAGTAGTTGTCATGCAATTATTATTTTCAATTACTAGTCATGTATCTCAATTTATATATTTTAGGATGTTCTAAAAGAGCTTGACAACTCATAAAGGTAGTGATGAAAAGGCTTGATATTTTGATTTTTGGAATTTCCATTTTTAGATATTCATTAATTATAAATGGATAATTTAACTAAGAATTTAAGCTTATTTAATTAGTTAATTAAATTTGATTAGCATTTTTATCTTTAAAGATTTGATCAAGTACCCCGATTAGTGGGTCCATAGGCCAAATTGATAGTTATTATGCTGAAGGGTGATTATTGATGAATTTTTGAGAGGTTATTATTGAATATAGTAGAATAACATATATAGGGATACATCAACATGATTATGGGCATTGATGAATTATGCACAAATGAAATTAGGACATTTTATGATTCCAAGGATTAATTTGTAATGGTGGGTAGGAATCAATCTGAAGTCCAGTCAGAAGCCAATTTTGGATAGATTTGGGAGTCTACAGTGGGTGCCCATAATGTAATGGAGGATAATGTGCATTAAAAACCATTTAGACTTCTATTTCTTTTTTATAATGTTGTTTTAGAATATTATTAGACATTTTCTATTTATATTGCTCACGATGTTGTGAGCATGATTCTTTTAGAGGATCCTCAAATTTAAGTTTTGGTCATCAATAATATCTTGGATCTTGTGTTTTAAGGTAAAGTATCTTCTCATAGAATTCCCTTGTCTTGTATGATAATCATACTAATCATTGGTATCATATCCATTGGGTAGAGGTCAACTCATATCAACCTCGATAAGATGAGGGAGAAATATAAGTTGACACTCTAGTAACTATGGAAGTATTGAATCTAGGGACTCAAGTAAACATGCAAATTATATCCTTATTACATTTTATAAGATAAGAAAAATATGTTTTTGAGAAACTATGTTAATGGTGGTGGTTGTTTCCTTTTTAGTTTCAAGAGGTTTTTCCTTATAACATGGTTTAATAATTAATTTGGGACTATATGTAGATGCACCTAGTGTGTTTACTACATACTTGAGCTTATTCAATGACAAGCTTCATTTAATGGTCCTATATAAAATGGAATAAGTAATTAAAATATTTGAGATTGTTAAAAGAAATGGACTCATGTAAAGGATTATGTAAACTCTTCTTGAATATATTTTGTAACTCTTTTTTTTACCATAAGATTGCTCATTTTGGCTAGAATTATCTTATATATCAAGACATATTAATTCATAGTTTAATTGGTTCCTTATTTGATTTTGGAAATTTAAGCATAGGAAAACTTTTTTATAAATATTAATATAAAAGTGTGGTAAAAATCAGTCTACAAGAGGTTTGAATGCTTTTACAGATTTTAGAGATAAATCATAGAACCCCCTTAAAGCATAGTCTTTAAGACTTCCTAGAAATAATTTGGTCAAAATATTTTCATTAGAAGCATATTCAATGCATGACACATATAAGGTTTTAATATGTTTTAAGGATCACCCTTGCCATCATAAAATGTGAACTTATGTGTAACAAATCTAATTGGCAAAGGGTGTAAAAAGATATCTAGTGCAAGTAGGTTATGCAACACATCTTGAAAATATATAACATGAGGGGATTTTAAATCATTTTGTTTAATGTTTATAACTTTATCCTCAGAGTTATTTATAACTTGAAGGAGTTATTTAACTATAGGCCCAATGGGATTTAGATTAGCAAATCGAGTAGTCACCAAATGGGATGAAAACATGTTTTGAGTAGTAATAGGCATTGAAACCAGTATTTGTGTTGTCAAAAATCTTAATTCCATAATATATTCATCAATAGTGGTTTCAATAAACACATAACCCATGACCCCACTATATGTATTAAGTTGTAATGTGTTTAAGGGGAGGGATGTTTCCACTATAGTTTTGGAACTTTTCCTTTGATTATAATTTTTAAGATCTCATCAAGATCTTGAAGTTTTTTTTTAATACACTCATGAAACAATGAAATTTCATGCACTTGATCATGGTATATTTGATCATTTTAATTTGTTTCATGGTTTTCATTATTAGAATCTTTTTCTATGATAACCTTATTAGTATGTTTTTCATTATCAACATGGATATCATCAAGATCCAAAGTATGAGATCCCTCATTTGTTTGAGACATCATGGATGGTGGTAATGGAATTTCAATATGTTTAATAGGCACACCTAATAGTATAGGGATACACATAGGTTACATGATAAATAGTAGATGTAGGAAAAAACTATAGTAATCTAAAACCTGAACTAGTTTAAAATACTAGGAATAAAAAAAATTACATTCAAATGAATTGGGTTCACCAAATATTTAACCTTAAAATTTTGATCCAAGGTGATCTTATCATTAACCCTATATTTTTATTAAATATCTATATAGAAATGAAGTGAAACATGTGTGAAAATCAAATCTATAATAGGGTAATTAGATGTTAAACTTAGATATAAGCATACATTGAATTTATTATGTTGAGATAGTCTAAATATAGAAAGTAAAACTATGCTAGATATATAAATTATAAAGAATTTATATGATTATATTATTATGATTAAAATTAAATTATATATACAGAATAGGTGGAAATCGTTATGGAAGGAGATTCTAGAATAGTCACGAGATTATAGATCTGATGCTTCTGGTACTTTGGACACTAATTTTAGCCTGGGATAGTTGTATCAATGTTATTATCTTGGTTAAATGAAAGTGTCCAATAAAAAATATCTATTGGAAAAGGATGTGACCACATGGATTATTCTAGGTTTTACTTCACCTTTGATATGGTGAATTCGGATCTGGTTCATGAACTATTTCTCCTTATGAAATGGAAAATCCCTAGCTATCCATCTTTATTGTGCTCTTTGGGAAAATGGGTTAGTGGACACATGATGTTAAGATGAAACCAAAGACCCTAGTATCATAAGTAACTACCTAAATATCCAATAACCCAAAATAGGGTCTCAATCTCATATAGTTCTCCCCTATGTGTTGGCTTGTGTGTGAATCATACAATATATGCAAATCAAGTAATATAGTGACATATCTTGTAACTTGGGAAATTAGGATATTGGCTTACTCATTTTGTAATTTATACTTATATATGTCTTATACCTATTAATGGTATGTAAATATGGAATATTTATTCAATTAAATTCTCTTTGATAATAATACTTAGTATTATTCCCATGTTGTTAAGTGAGGAATGAATAAGGGTTGATATTTTATTTATATCAATCCCTTTGAATTAATAACTCACATAAAATAACTTAGAATGACCATTAGGATAAATTTAATTTTCAAATTGGATGACTTTAGGTCACTATATACTTGAATCTATATAAGATAGTAGCATTGACACTATTGTTTGTACTGAATGTTATTGTCCAGGGGATAGGAAAGTAGGTACATGTTTAGAACTTGTAGATATGGAAGATAAGTACATTTTAATCATTATAAGAAAGATATAAGACCTAGGTCATCAACATTAGAGTAATCAGACTAAGATATATAGGCTAAGGGGCACAAAATATATAATATGTGAGACATGCAAAAGTGGGAAAGGTATATAACTAAGAAGAACAACTAAGGTCTAAGTTTATCAATTATATAAGCTTGAGATGTTATATAATCATAAAATATCATCTAAAATTTTATATAAAATATGATTCACAAGCATACATGATTGAATGCAAAACATACATTTTTCCATATCTAGATATAATTTTAAGTTATAACACTGTCACATAATCATAATTTTTTCACAAACAAAACTAATCTACCAAAACAATAATGCACCATAATGTTGTTTGCTTCTATGAAACTAATCCTAGTGAATAGAAATTATCGATTCATAAATATAAACCTATCACAAGTCTCCTATAACTTGATTATATCTCATCAAGTTTAGTGGAGGCATATTCCTACATAGGTTATATCATTATTTGGATATACCTATTATTCGTACTTTAATTTAATACATTACACAAAATATATTGCTATTTCTCACTTACATTCACATTGTTATATTAATAAATACCCAAATTTATAAATATATTATCATTAAAAATTTCTTATATGTATTAATAACACATATGCATTGACTATTTTCATTTTTTCTTTCACACTTCATGTCTTGTGTGTATCTAACTAGTTTAGATTGTGGACATTTGAACATGTCCTTATTTTTAAATCTAATCCTTATTCTTGTATGTTTTTATGAGTGTCAGTGAAATTTCAATGTCCATTTTATGTGGCCCCTTGGATTTATATTATGTTCTTGATGTGATTTTATGTGTACTCTTTGTGTTTGTGAATCTTGACCTTGACACTTGTTTGCTTTTTTTTCCAACATTTCAATGCCATGATGGACATCAAGTATTTTATCCATTTCTTAATGCCATGATAAAAATCATGCATCTCCCCCAGAGTGGCTATATTAAGATTTCAATACTTAGTTTTGGTCAATTTATCACCACATGCTTAATTTTTAACAACTATTTAGACATGAAATTGTATATTATTGGATTATACATGTATATTACATTACTATATTCTAAAATTATCTATGATGATTCCATGATATCAAATGTAATCATTATTACTCTCATTTTCACTCTTCTAAATAACATCATTCATATAAATTTTTATTTTGCGTTTATTTATTATTAAGGATTAATAAAACACCTCAAAAGAGGGGGCATACACAATGGCTTGTCTTAGACACTAAGATAAAAAAATCCATTACACAAATAAAAGAATAGATAATTTACTTAGTTGATCATAGTTGATACCCAGATTGTACCCAAAAATTCATTTCAAATAAAAACACTCCATTTAGACAAGGGTACATGTTTTCCATGTCTATAACAAAATGTTATTATCCTAGCAGGTAGTATATAGTGATTTATTGAATTTATCAAAAACACATGTAGTTATAACACAATTTTCTACATGTATCCAAAAGACTTTCAAAATTATACATAGTTTTTCACAAACAAAATCTTAGAATAGGGACATCATGCACATGTGTTCTACAATATCATATAAGTTGTTTCTCAAAAATTCACTTGATATATCAATATAAAAATTAGTATTCTTAGATATCATATTGGGGCCATGTGCATGACACATGACCACCTCCTTACTCATTTTTAGAATGAGTTTCATAGATGTATTGACAACCTATGTCATTCTCTACATTGTAAAAAATAGATTTATATCATACTATATTTTTCACCATTTTTTCACCATATATGAATCTTATTCCATTTCAAATATTTGTCTCATGTTTTTGTACCAATTTTTTCACTAGAATAATCTATTGGAATTCATAGACTGATTTCAAGCTACTCTACCCACCTTAAGTTTTCAAATGATGAAATCAAGTCTAACTTTAGTTTTTAAGAACACTCTTTTAAGTGAATACTAGGGAATGCATATTCCAATCCAAGTTAATCAATGAATGATAAATTTACAAGTGTTCTACCATCTTTATTCACTAGTTTTCCACCAAAAAACAAATAGCTTGCATACCCAATCAGGTGTAATAATTCATTTTTATTATATATTTAATTTTTCTTGTCTTTAATTATTTATTTTATCTAAATCAAGGAACTATTTCATACATGTTTCATTATAGGTTATTTATAAAGTATAGTTCAATGTATGGCCTAAATTTAAGACAATTATTCATAAGTAATTTTAGGTAATAATTTTTTTTTAAATTTTAATCTATTACTTTCACTTTTGTTGCATTACTAAAATAGAAGGGGGGAAATTTAGACACATAAACTAACTATTAATGCTAAATAAATTCACTTGTGCACATCTTCTCAAACACACTTAGCTTAGGCTAGTTTCATAATCATTGAATATCCTACACTTATATGTGGATGACCCTTATCTATTAATTAATTCCCCAATCTGATATTCCTATTTCAAATTCCAAATAACCTAAGTTCATCCCTAGAATAGTTTACACTTTTATCTTAGCTACATATACTATTAATACAATTACACTATTTTAGGAATATTATACATACAAATAGAATCTAAATCCATCAGTCACATCCTCCAACCAAATAATAACTCTTTTTCTAAAATTAAAATTTACCTAATGGATTGTATTTCATGTTTCATGAGCCACATATTAACTAGTAGAATTGAGCTAATTCATTAGAATATTTATTGTACATTAAGATAAAATTCCCAATTTTCCTTATTATGAGTACATATATCCCTAGTAGCACTGAGCCAAGTCTGCATACACCCTAAATTCATAAGTCATTATCAAAGTGCATTAATCACAAAATGTTACACCATAGTGTATCATTACATCAGTCTTTGACACACACCATCATAGCATGGGATAATTACATGGAGTTTGATACGTCTTCAAAGTATTGGTATGTATGCTACACTTTACATAGGGCATGTTGAGGTCTATCACAACTTCAACCACTAACCCAATTTCCATTTTATCCATTATCAATCATGGTCTATTGACATAGTCTTAAAATTGAATAATATGGTACACATATGTTTTTCATTTTATAAATAAATAAAAATAACACACACAGAGCTTACATGTCATAATACACATGTAAATTTTCACACAAAGGTAAAACATATAACTAGACACTAGTGCTCCCTACATATAATAATGTAGTGTAGCTAGATTTTATTAGAGATGCCTCATCAATATATCTAATGATTATATACTCCTAATTCATAGTCAAGTCACATAATCACATAATCAGATCTGTAGTCTCAATCTCAACCATACATTCTTGTTTTCTAGCTAAGTTATTTCCTTCTTGAATTTTCCGCTTTCAGAATATTTCCAAAGATATCAAATTTCTAAATAAAAAACATTTAATTTATTTCTTATCTAAAAATTATGATTTTATAAATAAGTTTATCATAATTAAAAATTAATCATTTCTTTATTTCCCTAACTTTTGATAAACCAAAAATTGTGATTAGAAACTTGTAAAATTTGGTTTTACATTTAAAGGATTTGATTACTATTTTAATTTTGTATAAGATTCATTATTTGAAATTTTTATGTTAAAACTTGTAAGGTATCTAAAGGAGGATTGAAATTGGGATTAAGATTTTTATCTGAGTTAGGTGGAGAGTTCCCAACATTGCCCTTGGGAAGAGGATTTATAACATAGGTGTTATTTGCCTTCAGTGGTATAGTAGATTAGTGATGTTTGATAAGTCTCCCATTCTATTTTATAGTATAAATGGTTTTATCATAAATGTTATTAACAATATTATTTGGATCTCATAGATCTAAATTTTGGATAATTTAAAGCATGCCACATTTTGTAGTTCTAGGTTGAGAATGGGATAAATTAAACCATGAATAATTACCATCAATGGTGGGTGAAATAGGAATGAAGAGCCACTTATAAATAATATTAATGGGTTGAAGTTAACTAGAAATATTTTAAGAGGAGACATTTTGATGAAAATTTTGGGGTAGAAATTATTTCATTTAAATTTTCACTTAAGTTCAAAAGAAAGAAGTAAAATAAACTTGATACGGGTATGGTTTAAAAACCTATTTGTTTGTGCATGCATTGAATAAAAATATTATGAAGAGATCCTCTTTGGCTTGGGAGGAATACCTATAGATAAGAAAGCACTAAAGTAAATTTGTTTGTTAGATAGATGGTTAGGTGGATTACCTAGAGATAGCTAGATCTCAAAAGTGAGAGTTTCCTTAGGGGATATCAATCCACACATTTAAAAAAATCAAGTTGATAAAGCTAGAAAGAAGGTACTTACATCAATAATCAAGATGTACTAAAATGAATACAAAAAAACTTGCTAGAAAATAGACTAGAAGTGATCTACATAGTGTTAAACTAGTTATTACTAGTGCTAATGGGTTAGGGTATGATTTAGAAAATATAAAAGGGGTCTATGAGTGGTTAGAAACATATAAAAGTGGACTTGATTGGGTGTGGGTAAATGAAATTATGTTACTATTTTTTGTCCACAACTGACTATTGGTGGTTGGGGTAACCATCAGTGGTTATGCTTGACTATTGGTGGTTGGGATCCAACCATCAATGGTTGACTCTGTATATATAGGTTTGATTAATAGATGTTAAGATTATATAAATAGATTCTAAGAATTAGGAAAGGGATAAATTGATTGTGGAATGGAATAAAAGCATATTAATTTTGATAAGCAAGCACTTATCTTACTAAAAGTTAGTTGGGTGGGTGGTTGATGTAGTTAGCCTATTAGTGGAATATGGTTTTATTCTATCAGAGTAATGATACCTGAAAGCTTGGCTGAGAGGTGACAACAAGTTGGTTCTTAATAAGATAGCTAATAATTCTTAATAATGATACTGACATTGATTGATCTGATTAACATAAAAAAATACTCTAGAATGCTTACGCTCTTAATAATTATTATAGATGGATTTGACCTCTGAGACCCCTCTCTCTCTTATAAGTATAAGTAAGAGGTGGAAGTGAAGGTATAACTGGGTCATCTAGATATAATTTGTGCATGCAAAGGCTCACAACACAAATTAGATAAGTTATATTTAAAAAAGATTTGGTAGAGCTTACATGCTCTTGGTGAGAAGGTGGATCGTAATATTTGATTGTCAAGGGTCCCCAAGGCTAACCATCAATATTCACACTAATTTTTGATGGTCAAGGTCCATAGGGATAGGGTCCTAAAGGCCAAGGTTATATAGTTACATGAAACTAAGTATAGATTGGTTGGTTTAAGCCTAATTAGCTTAGGCTGGTCCCAAGGGGGGCCTAGGTTAGGTCAAGGGGTATCTTTGACATTCAGAATTATAGGTGTGTGGATTTTTAGTGTCTACATTTTTATATTTTTTGTTGTGTGGCTTGTGTGAATGAGCTATAAAATAAAAATAGAATATGGGTCAAGGGTTTGGTTGGCCCAAGAGTGGGAGGAGGTGTTCCCGCTCAATGTGAGAGCTGGTGAGGTGAATTTGAAGTGGGTATAGGTTTAATAAGTGATAAATGTTGAGTCATGAGGTGGTGATATGAGGTCAAGTATTTAAAATGCAAATGTGTGCACAACATGCAACAAAAAAGAGTGATAGCCAAGATCATGCATGTAAAAGGTTGTAAATTTTTGTAAAAATAAGGTTTAGTGCTAAGGATAACTAACAAGTGAACCCTGTAACTTTCTAAAGGCATGAAAACTAGGAATACTCATAAACACAAGTATCCTAGGTGATCTCTTTGTATCTAGTGGGTATCCAAGGCCAGAAATGCTCCTTAGGAAAACACAAAAGGATCAAGTGTTGTGGGTATCTGAGGTAGGAAGTACTCCCAGTGAGACACAAGTGGGTTTGTATGTGTGAGATGGTGAAAAAATGCAAAAGTGTCAACATGTCAAGGTTGTCACTAGGTTAAAGGAATAGGAAAAGAGTGTCACAAAATTATATGCTAGATGGGCCAAAAGAGAGCAATGATTAGGTGGGAGAAAGTCATCTCCAAAATTAGGCAAGATTTTGAGGTAAATTACTTAAAATGTGGAGGTTGTAGGTAAAAGGTGAAATTGGGTTTTTAGCGTATCCTAACCATCAATAGTCAAAGTCCCTGGAAGGTGACCTTCAATGGTCACCCTAACCATTAATGGTCAGGGAAAACCCTAAAATTTGAAGGGGTAAAAGTAAAAAAATAAAAGGCACTTTGTCATTCTTATTATCTTGCTTTTTTTGACCAAGATCTTGGTGATTTTGATGCTTTACAAGGAAGGTTCATGCTAAGGTGGGTGTTGCTCATTAGCTAGAGGCATGTGGTAGATTTTATGGGTCCAGGATGTAAGAATCATGAGGATGTGACTAGGCACATACATGAGGGTTCAAACCATGTAGGAGGCCATGAAATGAGGTAAGGGTGCACTAAATTGTTATATAGCTTTGATTTTTCTAGTTTTTATGTGTGTATGGGGGGGATTAGGTTTGTAAATTTATTTTTTGGGCCTACATGCCATAGGTCACATTTTGGGGGTTTTAAGAAAATGGGGTGGGTAGAGTGTCATATTGATAGGGTGGGTGGGTGATTTGGGTAGCATGTGAGCTAGTTAGAGTGCTTAGGCTATTTTTATTTTAATTTTAATCATTATTTTAGGATTTAGGGGTTTTGGGTATTCTAGTCCTAGAACGCCCATAGGTAACCATCAATGGTCGACACCCTAAAAAGTAGGGGTCTTCAATTGTTAGTATTCAACATGAATACTTGTGGCTAACTAGGATGGGGTAGGGTTATTAAAAGTGTTTAGGGATTAGGTATGGTTTTTAAGGTTGAAAATTTAATGGTTAGGGTTAAGGTACATATTGAGGCCTAATGTTTGGTCAAATAGGTTGGCTATAAGAGGTAGATGGGTTATGGTTATGTTTAGGTAAAATAGGTTAGGGTTAGGGGTACATTTAAAATATAGGGTAGATAAGACTAGTTAGGGTCTAAGCCAAGTATTTTGATTTGGTGCACGCTCAAGAGAAGATATAAATGCATGATGATGTGTCACAAATATTCCCTATGCTACTAAAGGGGATGACTATTAATGATTGGGCATATATGGAGGTAGTAGGGATAGATTGGATGAGGCACTAATAGCACATGCCTAGGGATGCATCCATGATAGTATCATTTATTAAGAGATGAGATCCCACTACTCATACCTTTTTGTTACCGACTGGGGAGATGACTATTCTCCTAGAGGATATCCATAAGATCACTCAACTCCCACTATGTGGTGAGGTGATCTACCACATTGAGCAACATGAGCAGGATGAGTATGTTGAGTATTTATATGGAGATGATAGATACCAAGTCTACTGGCACTCTAGAGGATTTAGTTATACAACACTATACAAGAGGGATCCTAAGGAGAGGACACTTATGATGAATGTGATGATCATGGTTATTACTTTGGGGTTAAATATTCTAATAGAAAGAGATTCCCCTATGTATTACTTATTGTTTTATTTGAGATATTGCTTGGGAGAACAATATTTTGGTGGGTCCCAGTGTTACTATTCCAAATTTACTAATAGATCTAAGGATTCAAACATCACAAGAGGTATGGAATTATTGTGGGCATCATTTTTCACTACTAATATTATGAGCACATATAGGTTTTGAGGCTTATGGGATTGCCATAGATGGGGTAGACATATATGGAGTTCCCTATTAGTTTTATTAGGTAGAGGGATGACTATGTTGAATCAAGGGCCAAAGGTGGATCACATCACATTGAGTAGTTCAGGGATGCCCTAGGTGGATTGGTAGCTACATACATCACATGGAGACCATACCTATAGTTCCCTATATGGCTAAGCTACATGAGGGAGACCCTCACTATATGAAAATATAGGTGGATAGTGGGATACCAAGAGGGTGAGGTTGAGCTAATTCCCTTTGATTGAGTGTGGTGTCAGTTTAATATGTTATAGGGTTATTAGGTCTACATCCATGGTATAAGAGGGACTTGGAGGTTTAGTTACTGATGCCCCAATAGTTTTGGTTGGTGGCTTTGAGAAACTTCCTATTAGGGCTCCCATAGATGATGTAGGGTATAATATGGATACATGGCTTGGTACCAACCTATCTATGCAATTGTAGATGTGGGTGGAGATGATAGAGGGGAGGCATTTATGCCTATAGATCTAGCTGGGTAGGTCAGATACATAGGGGTAGCATTGGTCATGGCCCAGGCTCAAGTATAGGATCTATAGGGATAGGTGGCCACATCATAGGGTTATATTTATACATGAAAGGGTTATTTCAACACCATTATAGGTGAGAGAGATCTACTCATATAGAGGATTAGGATAGCTACAAAAATAGTAGGAGGGCCATTAGACATGGTGACCTGAGCATGCTATCTAGATACCATGGTAGAGCTTATATATTATGAGGTGATGGTATTAAAATAGCTATCATAGTCTATGAAGTATGTAGAGTATAGACTGAGCTTGGATGGTTGACCATCGATAGCTACTCTAGGTTAGTGGGTTTCTACAATGGGATAAACAAGGATCTTAGAGGGGACCACCACTAGGTACAAGTGTAGATGGGGCCAATAGTAGTGGTGCAGGCCCATGATTATGGTCAGATATGTTATTATGATGTATTATTTTGATACCAACCTATGTTTTAATGTATCAAGATGTATATTTTTTTGAGAGAGTTGATACATTGTTACATGTATTATTTTTTGATGATTTGATGTATATGATGTATATTATTTGATGTTTATGTATGATGGATTGTTATGGTTTATGATTATGGCTTATGATTTTGGTTCATGCTTATGGTGTTTCACTTAGTAGCTTAAGTATGTGATGCTAGAAATTAAGATACAATGATCTGATTATACTCATGGTTATGATAGGATATGTTATGGATGGATACATCTTATGGATTTATTTATTGCTATATGGGTGAGATGGGAAATGATATATACCCTAATGTTTTTCTCATTGATTTGGTTTATGCTTGTGATGGTATAATGACATGCTTATAGGCTCATATGATGTGATTGATGTTCATGGTTTGTTGTGATATGTTTACATTGTGTTTGACTCATTGATGGATAGATGATTTTACTTGTTGACATAGTTCATGATTTGCATGCTTTTGATGTGATATTTATTGTTTGTGTGCATAGTGCTAGGCTTACATAAACTAATAAAAAACAAGAAAATGAACATAATGCCTTTTCATTTTTAAAGACTAACATGAAACCCAAATTTAGATTGGGTTAGTGAGAATAATACTTTCTAATAGTTTACATTAACATTCTTAGGTTGATAGATAGGGATCTTGATTACATTGTACCAAGCAAGCTCATAGTCCCATGCTTATGACATGTTTAGGGAAAATGGATGAAATTAGGACCTTTAGTGAGACTACAATGCCTTTTATATAATTGTCTAAGAGGTAGTATAAAAAAGTCTATGTTTATATATAAAGTGTAGACTAATTGATGTGGGAAGTCTACCAAGGAGAGATAATTTTAGCTTTCCAAGATTATTACTTTTATGAGAGTTAATTACAGCTTTCAAAACTGATTTTGTTCTTGTTCTTGCTTTTATTTTTACTTTTTATTTTACTAAAGGTTTAGAGAAGTTGATCAATGTAGGAAACTTCCAAGAAATTACTAGCTTTGACTAATGGTTTATTCATCCATCCTTCAAGGGAATGATCCATGTTTATATGCTTAATTCAAATGCTTCTAATAGCTATCCTTCAAGGGAGTAGTCCACCTTCTATTTGTTAATTTTAGAATAATTTTCAATAGCTATCCTTTAATGGAATAGTTTGTGAATGCTAAGGATGACCCATGATTTGCTATTTTATATCAATTTTTCTAGATTTTTTTTGGCATAGACTTGCTCATACGTGCTCAATGGATTACCTTTATGAAGGAAAAACTAAGTTGACATGAATTACTATGAGAATCATGCCATTGATAGAGCCATGGTATCTATAATTCAATACTAGGCTATAATTAAGATAGATAATCATATGATTTAGTTTTAGTCTATGGCCCCTAAAAAGAGGGAAATGAATATGGTTGCAAGGGAAAATCTTAACTTAGACAAATTATGATTGTGATCCCTATCTAACAATAAAAGCGATGAAAATGTGAAGCATTGAGAGGCTCAAGTTCTTGTTTTCCTTTGAGAGAGGACAAATGATAAGCTCTTGATCTATACTTATGGGTAATGATGTAGGGTCCAAGCTAATTCAATATAAATTTGCCCCTTTTTATTTTCTCCATATTAGTTACATGTTGGTTTTCCTTGAGGACAAGATCTCCAATATTAAATTCTTAGACTTTTAATTGTTTCTTATAGGCACATTTGATTCATTCTTGATAGACACAAAGATGGGAAAGGGCGGTCGAATGATGCTCATCAAGTAGCTCAAGTTGAGATAAATGGTCTCGATGATAGTAATTTTTTGAAATGATATCATGCAAAGATATATAAAGAGAATGTATTTAGACTTTAAGAGGTAATATAGCCTCATCTCCAAACATGAAATAAATAAGTGTATCACCTATATGGGTAAATATTTTAGTATGATATGCACATAAGGCAAAAGGGATGTGCAAGTGTCACTCCTAACCTAAGGCATTAACCATTTTGGTAAGCATGTTGTTAAGGGATTTATTAGAGGCTTCAACTTCTCTATTTGCTTATGGGTTATAAGGTGATGAAAAACTAAGTTTAATACCAAATATGTCACGTAGAGCCTAGAATTGTTTATTTTTCAAGGATTTTCCATTATCAATGATGATCTTATGAGGAACACCAAAATGGTAGATGATGTGATGGGTAATAAATTCAATAATCTTTTCAGCTTTTATAAAGAAAGGAGAATAACTTCTACCCATTTGGTAAAATATTCAGTCATGATAATGATAGAATGATGTCATTATGAAGAGTGGGGGTTGATTTCACTAATAAGGTCTAGACCCCATTGTAAAAAGAGTCAAAATTTGCAAAAATGTGAAGGCTATTTTTAGGTACATGATGTAAATTAGTGTGTTATTGACACTTGACACACTTTTTCACATAATCATAATAGTTTTGGTTTAGGGTGGGCCTATAATAGCCTAGGTGGAGGATGCACTTATCCACAATGAGTCCACTAAAGTGCCCCCCATATATACCCTCATGTGTCTCCTTGATAGTGTGAGAGGATTTTGGACCATAAAGGCAAAAAAATAGGAGGCCATCAAAACCATGTTTGTAAATAATTCCTCCCATAATGGTGTAATAGGAGGTGCTCTGAATAAATGCTTGATGGGATATCCTAGAGAGGCTAGAGGAGACTATTACAAGGTAAATGTAGTTGAAGGTTTAATGATACTAAAGGTCAAGAAGAATCTCTTTCACACTAAAGATGATTGGAGTGTCTAATTTTGTGTCTGAAGGTTTAGTGAGGTGATGGATAATGACTAATAGTTTGGGGTCTGAGTGTGCCAATAGGATTTGAGAGGTAAGAGAAGCCATGGTGTTAGAAAACTTGTTGGTGGATCATGAGGTAGTTTAAATATGGTAGTGTTTGAATGAAGTTAGGAGTTATATAACTAGTTGCCTATATAGTTTCATCATTTCATTCTTACACTGGTAAATGGAATTGACTTGGTTGACCATAAGTTTAGAGTCACCAAAGATATTTATTGTTCTAACTCCTAAGGGGCTAAGGTAGTTTAGAGACCTATTACTAGGGCTTCATACTTGTGACATTGTTGGTGCATTTAAATTTGAGTTTAAATGACAAAGGAAGTTGTTCACTGATAAGGGGGATAATGATGATACCACCCCCATACCACATTGACATTTGAAACCATCAAAAAACATGGTTATGTGATTGGTGAAATCTACTTGAGATAGACTTGTGATTGAGTCATCTATAAATTCAAGAGGGGGAGGTTGGGTGTCTATTAGGGGTATATTGTCTAGTTAGTCAGTAATGACTTGCCCCTTGATTGATTTTTTCTAGAGGAAATCAAGGTCAAACTTAGCTAAAAGCATGAGCCACTTAGCCATACATTGGTTTTGGGATGGTTTGGAGTGCATATACTTGAGGGGGTTGGTATTAGTTATGACAAAAGTATTTTGGTTAAGAAGGTAGTGTCAAATTTTGGTGGCCATGAAGAATACAACCAAATATAGTTTCTTGGTAGGTGTGTTTCTAGTCTCATATTTGACAAGTGTGCATCTAATGTATTAGATAACTTACTCTTTTTGTTTTTCATCTCGATGGGAAAGCATTAACCCTAGGGAATGGTCTATGGTAGAGATAAAGAGGTAGAAAATATGGTCATCCTTAGGAGGTGTAAGGATAGGTGGAGATAGTAGGTACTCTTTGACTGCATCAAATGCCTTTTGAAAATCAATATTCCACTTGAAAGAGATGTCCTTTTTCAAGAGGTGGTGTAAGGGTTGACATGGATTAGTGTTTTGGGAGATAAAATAATGAATTTATTAGAGATTCCCCTACAAATTTTAGAGTTGCTTAAGATTGGTTTGGAATAACATCTCAAGGATGTATTTAATCTTGGTTGTGTTAACCTTGATTCCTTAAAGGGAAATGATGAAGCCTAGAAGTTTTCATGACAAGACCCCAAAAATACATTTTTTGGGGTTGATGTGGATGTGATAGTGGATAATTCACTCAAATATAATCTTGAGAATAGCTAAATAGTCTTTGCAAAGCTCGGACCTTCCAAGAAGGTCATCTACATAGTCTTTGATGATTATATATATAAGGTCATGAAAAATATAGGTCATGGCACATTAGTAGGTTATGTTATTATTCATAAGACTGAAGGGCATCAATATATAATATAAATTCCCCCATGGGGTGATAAAGGCAATTTTATTCTGATATTTAAGGGCAATCAAAATATAATTATAACTTAAGAATCCATCCATGAGAGACAACATCTTGTGGCCTATTGTAAGATCAACAAGGTTGTCAATGCTAGATAGAGGAAAGTCATCCTTTGGGTAGGAAAGATTGATGTCATGAAATTCCTCATAGATACATATTCCCCCTATGGATTTAATGATAAGGAAAATATTTGAAATCCATTAGGGATAATCAATGGGTTGAATAAAGTTGATATAAAGGAGGTGTTGAATCTCTTCTTTGACAAGGAGGGCTATGTGAAGATGCATTCAAAAAAGTTTCTATCTGACAAATTTGGCATCATGATTGGTTATAATTTTTTGAGTGGCAATGGTTGGATCAATACCAGGCATATCAACATATGATCAAGTGAATACAATATTACAGTCTTAGAGGAAAGTAGAGAAGTCTTGTAATTCCTTAGGGGTAAGGGTTTGGCCAAGTTTGATGACATGGGGGTTGTCTAGAGTGCCCAAGTTTATATCCATGGTAGATTCATTCAATATGGTTGAGGTTTTTGGAGGTAAGTATTTATGGATGGAGGAATCTGATGCATTAAGGTAGGTGAGAATAACATCATCATCTTAACATTGAATAGTGTTAATGGTAGAAGAGTCTTCTCCCATGAGTTTAGTATGGATCAAAGGGATGGATATGGGTGCCCCTTCATTATAATAAGTCAGGGGGATAAGGGTAATCATGTTGATGAAAAAAAATTAGGTGGGATGATGTCCTCATCCTCACCCATAGGTGGAAGGGGTGTTAGTCAGGAAGGGGTTTCTTCTTCAATAATGGTAGGGGTAGTTTATTTTTATTTCTTATTATTGGGTAGAATTAAGCTAACACCATGTTTCTCATGAGGCTTTTATGTCTCAATTGAGGTCAACATGTGTGGGTCATGCTCATATAATTTTAAACCAAATCCCTTTTAGGCACATATGTGAAGGTATAGTTTAGCGATGTCTGGGTTATCCAAATAAGAGAAGGTGGAGGTGAATGGTTGAGGGGGAGAGGGAGTGGTGGTAGAATTAAGTGGATTTTAAATTCCCCCATAGATAAAGTGGGTTTGATAGTGTAGAATCCCCAAGGGGGTAATGGCTCCAATGTTGGGGTCATAACCTAGTTGGTGGTTGAGTTTACCATATTCTTGGGGAGTGAGGGCATCAAGGATGAGGAGATGGTATTCTCTAAGGGTAAGGTGTCAGAAGGTAGGTTCCAAAGGATCAGTGGTAGGTATCTAGTTTTTGGGGATAAATGAACTGGTAGATGCCTCAGTGGAAGGGGAATACGTAATGGCTTCAACTTCTGTGCGTGAGGGATTAATGGTGGTTATTTATAGTGCTTTAGATGGAGGTAAGATAATTTTATTGGGTTGATAGGATTTATAGTGCTTTAGATGGAGGTAAGATAATTTTATTGGGTTGATAGGTCATGTTACATACTAAAAAAGGGCTAGGGTCAGCTTGTATGGTAACAACTTGACCTTCATGTTCAAACTTGACATAATAATGATGGAGGGTAGAAGGTATACAACCCATGGCTTAGATCTAATGTCTCCCTAGTAATACATTGTATTTAAATTCACATTCAACCAAATAAAAGAGTTTAGGGAGTATACGAGGTCCTAGCCAAATATGAAGGATGACAGTTCCCAAGGTAGTGGTCATAGTTATGTTAAAGGATCTAAGGATGGATAAAGTTTTAGATATGATATTATCTAATAGCTTGATTTGCTCATAGGAATGAGAAGATATGATGTTGATACTAGCTCCCCCATCAATCATAACCTATTTGATGTGGATTTGGTTGATGTGGACTATAATAAAAAGAGGGGACATGGGTATTTAGGGTGGATAGAAGGTATCTCTAAGTTGTTTAATGTAACAAGGGTGGAGATATAGAGAGCACCAATAAATTCCTTTATAGACTAGGAGTCTCCTGGTCTAATCTTAATGGCTTCTATAGCCTTAATCATGGCTTCATGATGGTGAGGTGAGGTGGAAATGAGCTCATAGAGGCTCATCTTAGTTGGGGTTTAGTGAAGTTGTTTAAGTATGACCCTCCTAATGGATTTAGAAGGGTTATCCTCTAAAGTGCCTAAGATGGTGACTTTGGGATTAGCTATAGACATGGAGGTTTGGATCTGGTTTGGTTTAGGGTGAGTCAGTGGGTACATCCATGGAATGGACACTTTGACCTTACATTTATCCTTTTGTTGTGATCATGTGACTACATTAATTATATTTATGAAGGGGTAAGTTATGATGGGGGTTGGGTAGATTCTCTATCACTTTGAGGTGAGAGTGGGGGATTAGGAATATGTTAGTGACTAGTTATTGGGTGTAGTGGTGGAGGAATAGATGGAAGGTCATTTAATAATATATCATCATTGTCATAGATTTGGTGGATAATATATTAGAGAGATTTATAATTATTTGTGTCATGCCCAGGTGTCTTATGATAGGATTAGATTTGATGGTCATTGTATTAGGTCGGATTTGAATTGAGAGTATCAAAAGGTCTGATAAGAGGTAATGTGAGGTAGGAGGTCTACAATAATCTTTGAAGAATGGTCATATAGGATTATACTAGAGGTAATAAAGTTATAGTTATCATGGTTTGGGTTGGTAAGATGGGCATCTTGGTGGCAATAGGTTTGGTGAGAGATGTTTTAGGTAAGGTGGTGTATCTATTTGATGGTTTTGGTTTGGGTATATTGGTAGCTGGGATTGTTGAGTTTGATAGTCTAACTATTGGTAATTAGGGAAGGATTGACACATCAGATAATAAGTGGGCTTGTGTAATCAACATCATTAAGAAACATATGTTAAAGCGGGGTTCCTTTTTAAGCAAAGTGGAAGGGTGAGGCCCTAAGATAGAGGGCAAGGTAGAGGGAGGTAGAGTATTAGTCATGCATCCCTTCAATGTTTTAATCCTCTTAGTTGGAATAGGTCAAAACCTAGGTATAGGTTTGGGTGAAGTTAAGTCTACTTTCAAGCATGGGTAAACCAAACTCTAAGTATGGAAGGTACCAAGAGTTTTGAAAGTTTTGATTGGTGATGTGGAAGTTGTTTTGGTTGACTAAGAAGGTGGGGCATTGGTATAAGTTTGAATTATTTTAAGAGGTGGTGGAGAGATGATGGATTGGTTGGTTAGGGGCATGCTATAAGTTTTAGGTTTGTTGATGGGGGAAACCCTAACTATTTACAAAAAGTGGTTTGATCCGTGTCCATTTTTATATCCATACCTAACTTTTGAATGAGTTTGGAAAAAGGTTTGTATATTGGTCTAGCCTCTAGGGTAGCAAGTGTTGAGGAGACACTTATGGGTTAAGGAGGAGGGTTGATATCCTCATTTATTTCCTCAAATAAGGGAGGTAATTTTGGGTTGGGTGACCACTCTATGAGTGGTGTTTGTGAAAATTCACTCCCTTTGGCATGATGTCCATAGTTGTTTCTTGGCCTATAGTTAGGGGAGATGGTGGGCTAGGAATGGTTGTTTATTGAGATTGGATATCCAAAGGGGTTTTTGACAATTCCAAAGCCTCTATGAGAAAATCTAAGGAAAAAGGAACTTCCTTGGTTTGGGCCTCTAAAGGAAGCGAAAGTGACTTCAAAACCTTAATAGATGAAGTGGGGGAAAAGCAAGTAGGTTGGATGATAGGCCCATCGAAGACCATATTGACTGTGTGGGCATCATGAGAATATTTAGCTTGTTTGTCCTTGGCTTTGATAGGTGCATAGTTGGTAAAAGGTTTCCTGAAGATGTTAAGATCCTAATTTTGAGTAGCATTGGGATTATCCAATATGAGTTCCCCTTTGTCGATAAGACTCTAAATAACATTCTTAAAAGTATTACATCAGCTAATGTCATATCTAATTACATAATGAAAATTACATAGGTCATTCTAATTTTACAAAGTAGGTTTTGGATGAGAAGAATCAAACTATTATGGAGGTTTGATGGGTGGAAGTTGTATAAGGTTAGCTTTTAGTAGCTTCTCTAGAACTAAGGTATAAGATTCTCCAAGTGGAGTAAATTATTTTTGGTTACTTCAGTTTGGGTTCCTTGTATTTTATTTGGAGGTAATGGGAGAATTTTGTTGATTCACATTAGGTGGAGGGGCAATTTTAAGGATGATGACATTCATGATTCCCCTAGTCTTGGTTCTTGTATTGGCTTGGTTGCCTAGTTTGGAGGAAGAGGTTTCATTGGTCTTGAAAGTAGAGTTCTTATTTCATAACTTCAATTTACCCTCATCTATGGTTTGATTTTAAATCTTGTGTTCCATTGTAAAAGACTCATCAAAAGTTTTGAAGATTTGTACATGTAGTGTAGAAGATATATGTTTGGCTTAGGCTCGAGTGAAAATTTCTATAAATTTAGGTTGAGGAAGGGAAAATGAAAGTTGATTAATCAATCTTCTCCAATGGGTGATAAAATTAGAAATGGACTCAATTTCAAATTACTTGATAGAATATAGGTTCATGATAGAGACCTTCTTGGAAATGTTAATGTAAAAGTGATTTAAGAATACTTGTGCTACTTGGGTGAAAGAAAATATGGAATGCTTGGTGAGGGCACTATACCAATCAAGTGACATGCTAGATAAATATATGGAGAAGGTTTGAAGGAGAAGGGCATCATTGTAAGAAATTATGTAACATACATGCCTAAAATCCCTAAGGTGTTGTTGGGGGTCCTCCTTGCTTTGAAATTTGGTAAATTTTTTAAACTCCCATTGAGAAGGGTAAGGTCTGGTGGGGACAAAAGGATGAATAGGTTTGTTACAAATCTGATCATAAGATAGGATGTTATGAGCCCCTGAAATAAATGACTCAAGGTTGGTCATCTTATCCATGAGAATTTTCATTAGGTTAGTTTGAGATGGTGAAATAAAAGGATTGTAAGGCTTATATTGTGGTTGAGGTTGGGAAATATATTAGTAATTGTTTAGTTGTTGTGAGGCTACCACCTATTGGAATGTGGAAGCTAAAGGTTGGGTAGGGTAGGTGTATGATGGTGGTTGGGTAGTGGGTACATACCCTTTTTGGTTAGGGATGTATCTTAGATTGGGTGGAATAAGTAACTGCTAAGGAATCCTTGTGGATTGGGCATGGGTGGTAGCTATGTTGGTGACAAGAGGAGAGGTAGTAACCTTTGTGATAGTGGGTGGTGAAGTAGAAGGGATAGATACCCCTAAGCTTGGTAAAGGGGTATTGATTGATGGGTTAGGTTTGATAGAGGGGAGATTGGTAGTGTCAGTGGTGGGTACTCCAGTTACAAGTGGATCATGATGGGTTAATGGTTGGGTTTTTCCCAAGGTAGAGAAGTCATTAGTAGGGGTGAAAGGTGTAAGGGTAATGGTTGGTTAGATAGTTTGGTTTTCACCTATAGTGTCAAAGGGGTTAGTAGACAAAGATGCCTAAGTGGTTGAAGGTTGGGTGGTGATCATAGTAATAGGGATACCCTTCATAAGGTGGGATGGCATGCCATAAGGATGATCTTGAGGTGGAGTTAAAATTGGGATATGGTGAGAAGAGGTGTTAAGATAGTAATGAAGGGTAACTAGATTATTGTCTATAAAAATGGAAAAATCCATGTCTCCTTATGGAAATACCTAAGGGAAAGTAGGGCTTACCATTAGATGAGGTGAATCTTCTACCTTAGGGATGTACTCCATAGATGAGGAGGTAGAAGAGGTTGATTTAAGTAACAAGTTTTGTTTTACTAGGTCTCTTCATTATTGATGAGTGAAAACCATATAAGACAAAGGGGAGAGAAAACAAAAACAAACTCACCACTCAAAAAAGAAGAATAAAAGAAAATGATCAAGGCAATCAAGACACAAAATATGAAGTATGTTGAGACTAGAGGTTAGTTTTAATCTCACTTTTGGCTTATGCCTTAATTTATGAGAATGTGTGATAGAAGTTGGATTGTAGATTAGGTACTATAAAAGCAGTCTATGGTTGGTTTTGGGTTATTTAGGTGATAAAAATAATCTATATTGGAATCAATACATGGATTTATATTGGGGCCTACCCCCTCACTTCATAATCCCATAGTGATAAGGGTGTTGGGTGCTTATCCAATATATACTAATGTCTAAGTTTTATACTCAACCAGAGAGCTAAGTTGGTTTTCCCCTTTGTAATGACCTCTAAGTAGGATTATCTAGAATGGGTAAGGTGACCGATAGGTAATGAAATCCCAATTGGGCCTTATTTCAAATTTTTTTGATGTTTGATTGATGAAAGTGGTCTAGCAAGTGTGTGTAACAAAGGTGATGATATAATAAGATTAATATGCTTTAATTCAAAGTGAACTAATGTTAAAATCAAACAATAGATGTATTTTATTTTAATCCCAAAATAAATTTTAGTTTCATTTATGTGCACATATAGAGATAAGAGCATACAAATGCAAGTAAAGACTCTAGGTCCCACCGAGTGTGTCATAATATTTCATGTAAATTTTGACTTAACATCAAAAGAAAGAGAGAGAAAAAATTGATATGGGTATGGATGAAAAACCTATTTTTTTATGCACATGTTGAATCATAATATTTTGAAGAGATCCTCTTAGTCTTGGGAGGAAGACCTAAAAATAAAAACACACTAAATAAAAATTTGTTTGTTAGACAGATAGTTGGGTGGATTTCCTAACATCATCTAGATCCTAAAAGTGAGAGCTTCTTTAGGGATTTTCAATCCACAAATTTCAAATAATCAATTTGATAAAACTATAAAGAAGGTACTTGCATCAATAATCAAAAGGTACTAAAATGGATAGAAGAAATTTTGCTAGAAAAATAGACTAAAAATGATATAGTTAGTTATAAACTAATTAATACTAATGATAATGGGTTGGGGTATGCTTGAAAAAATATAAAAGAGGTTTATGAGTGGTTAGAAACACAAAAAAGTGGATTTGATTGGGTGTGGGTGGGTGAAATAAACTTTCTAGTTTTTCTACCATAGTTAACCATTAGCGGTTGGGGTCTAACCATCAATGGTTGACTATGTATTTCTAGGTTTGATCAATAGAAGATGATGGGATTCCATAAATAGATTTTGAGAATTGGGTAAGGGATATAATTATTGTGAAATCAAATAAAATCACATGAATATTGATAAACAAACACTTGGCTTACCAGAAGATAGTTGGGTGGGTGGTTGATGTAGTTAGCCTATTAATGGAATCTAGCTTGATTCCAGTAGAATAATGATACCTAAGAGCTTGGTTGAGAGGTTATTATGAGTTAGTTCTCAATAAGATGGTAGATAATGCTTGATAATTTTGATGATGTTGATTAACATGCAAAAGAAAACTCCTGAATGCCTGAGCTCATGATAATTATTGTAGATGGATTTGACCTCCTAGACCTCTCTCTCTTATAAGCATAAGAAAGAGGTGGAAGTGAAGGTGTAACTAGGTCATTCAAATATATTTTTTTCATGCAAATACTCACAACACAAATTAGACAAGTTATATTTAGAAAGGGTTTAGTAGATCTTGCATGCTCTTGGTGAGAAGGTGGACCCTAACCATTAATGGTTAGGGGTCCCCAAGGCTGACCATCAATGGTCACCCTGACCATCAATGGTCAAGGTCCACAGGGATAGGGTCTTGAAGGCCAAGGTTATTTAGTTAGGTGAAATTGAGTGTAGATTGGTTGGTTTAAGCTTGATAGGTATAGGTTGGTCATAAGGGCAGTCCTAGGGTAGGTCCAAGTGTATCTTCAACATTTGGAATCATAGGTGTGCAGATTTTTAGTGCCTACAAAAATATTAACAAAAATTGATAATTAAAAAAAATAGTCAGATGGTATTGTCCTAGCCAATGTAGTGTAGAACTAATATGAGAAATAGAAATCTAAATTAAGCTATATGATACAATATTTTTTTAATATTTAAACTATATCATAACATAATATATAGTTTCAATAATACATAGAAATGTATTGGGTTTTTTGGTACATATGAAAAAAGACATAAAACTATAGAGGGGTTGGTAGATAAATTTATTTATAGACACATAATTGCATTAGGTTGGTCAATAAAAATGATGAAAATCTTAAATAAAATGTACGATGATGATGATAAAGGAATATTCTAAGAAAGAAAAAGGAAAAAAATGAAAAATGATATGGCCATAGGTGGGATTAGATTCATGTTGGGATAAACAAAATGTATGTGTATACACAATATTATTATTAACTTTACCACTTAATATCATTTTATATCTTACAATAACCTATCGATTTTTAATATCTCTAAGGGATGGGTAGACCATTGGTGCTTTAGAATGTTATTTTGGATTTGTATCATTCCTACCATTTTTCCAACCACTTATTATCAACACAACCTTCTCATATGTACTTCCTTAAGCCTTGTTTCCTCTCTTGCACCATCCTCTAGTCATTTTCTAGCTTTATTATCCCTTCCTAAGCCTAGAACCCTTTTTAACACTTTACAATATAGAGTCAACTGGGCCAACTTAATATTCTAATTGATATTTATTATTATCAATTAATAATATAGAGTCAATTGATTTTACTTAGTATTATAATTGATCTTTTTTATTATCAATTAACAATACAGAGTTGGACTTAGTATTCTAACTGATACTTGTTATTATCAATTAACAATACATAGTTGATTGGGCTGACTCTATTGGATAAAATTTTAGAAAGGTTTAGGATTAGATTCAACTATATATACACATCCATTTATTTCATTTATTAAGGGGAAGATAATAATAAGTAATATATATTGTGCATTTACTTATCCACAATTCTACTTGAAGATCAAGCTTAGGGTTTCATACTTTCTTTGAAAATATGAATCTTGTCTTACAGAGAAGTATATTAGGTGCATTGATAAGTTATGTATCTTAGAGATAATTTATCCTTGTCATCCTTACATACCACAACAACCTCTTTCAAATCACCTAGGCCAAGGGAGAGATTGAGGCTCGATAGGTTTATATTCAAAGGTAAGTATTCCTAACTTTGTTCCTCCTTTGTAATAGTAGATAGATATGCATTTGTACTTCTCTTCCATGCATTAGGATTATGTATACATTGACATGAGTATATGTATTATACGCATGTTTAATTTTCATGTTTATTACCCCCATTTTATGAAAAAATCTTTAGTGAGAACTATATTAGAATTTTACTTGTTATTAATTTAGTGAATATGAAAACATAGGAACTAGTTCAGGTTACTACATAGTTTTGCTTTACTGGAGGCTTTTCAACCAATCCTAGTGATATTATTTATAGTAAGAGATCCCTTAGGTAGGTCTATTGGTTTCATATTAGTTATGAACATGATTATATAATGTATCCCCAATTAGAAGTGTAAGTAGGATTTATCTTCTCTGAGGTAGGATTGATTTATAGATCTACTATATTTTTCATTGCATACATTGTGGTGAACCTAAAATGAATCTAACCTTTATAGGTTTTATTTCATAGTTTAATTTCCATCATCTTATTATTTTTATATAATTTTGATATTGTATTAAACCAATTAGTATATTTTTAAATTTATATGTGCATATTTAACACACAATGCATCAAAATGACTTTGTTCTATTTGTGTAGGTCTTCATCAAATATAGGTTACTAGATCAAACAGGTTGACACAATACTCTTATTTAGTCCCATATAAGAATACAAGTTTAAATAAGTTAAATCTATCATCTTATTATTTCTTTTATCATTAAAATCAACAAATTAGGTTGAACAGGTTGACTTAGTCTCTATACCAACATCCAAAATAATAAACTATTTCAAATATGTTGACTTAGTCTCTCTGCCAGCATCCAAATCAAAAAACTAGACTGAACAGGTTGAATTTATCATATTATTCTCTTTTTTATCATTTAAATAAACAAACTAAGTTGAATAGGTCATCTTATTCTCTCTGCTATCATCCAAATCAACAAACTAGGTCAAACAAGTCAACTTAGTCATCTTATTCTCTCTATCAGCATTCAAATTTTTACATAACTGGGTTGAACTAGTTGATTTAGTTTATGTAATTTGAAAGTAGTATTCAAATCATTTTAGCACAAATTTTTCAATCCTAATCATCTTAAAACCTACCAAGGTTCCTCTCTTTCTCTCTCTATCACTTTAGTACTTTCTTCAATTCTATTTTACACAAGTTAGCAGTCCTTAAAACTACAACCCTACATCCAACTAGGTTGACTTGTTCGACTTAGTTCTGTAGTTTTTCTTTTGTCTAAGAGACATAGTTGACCTATTTGACTCTATTCTTAAATACCTTTATTATATATAACATCAAAAACCTATTCAAATCTATTTTGTACTATTTTCATATAGTCTATCTTGAACTAACTTTATACTATTTTTAATCAAGGAATTAACAACTATTTTCTAGTAAATAACTCAGACATTTTTTTAGCATTTTGCATGTTTAACTGACATAGTTTAAATAGGTGGTTTTTTAGATTATAATTTATTTAGTATTGTCACTTATTTTTTCACCCCTTGAGGAGATTTATTATCTCTCCTCATCCAAGTGGCACAATAGAAACATCTCACTTGTTGTGGGTAATCAATTTGGTGAGACGAGTCTCTATAAGGGCTAGTTCCCTTGATTCACTCTTTGAAACACACTTTCACTTGTCAAATTTGCATGATAAGGGTTAATAAGAAATATTAAAAAAGATAAAAGGTGATGCACCAATATTTAATTTACATCTATTGATTAAACTTATACTACTTAGAGAAAATCAAAGCTTCTTTCACATATAACTCACAACTCAAGACATATTGTTACATCGATGCTCCATAAGCTAGGTTTAAGAGGTATTTTTATTTTTAGGAGGGTAATGAATGATTACATGGGGTAATATAGTAAATATACAATTATAAAACAATTATACACTAAAAGATAACACTAACAAAGACCTATAACAATTACTCTATTGTACACTTGGTGAACAATCAAGGATAACATGTTATGAAAGATCATCTTCTACTAGATAAGACCAACAAGATTAAGATAAGAATAAATTATATAGCATGGAGTTAGTAAAATTCACTTTTTTATTTATTAAATATACATTCAATTACAAAACTGGCTAGGGTTTCACCATTAACCAATAGAGGCTACCTAAAAAAGCTAAAAAATTGACTACTTATAGCATTTGGGGGAGGGGTGAGACAAGGGAAGTCCAAAGGTCATGTGTACACTTTTAAATATGATAAAAAAGGTTAAATATGAATGATAAAGATATTTTAAATAGACCATGCAAGGTTAGGAAGCACAAGTGTCACCCCAAGTCATGAAACTCATGACAAGTGGCATGAAATTCGCTTTGCTAGCTCAAAAAACTACCTTCATGATTTAGTCATATTTTAATTTACAAAAAATGAGTATGGATATGTTTTATTATTGTAATTATATGGAAGTATTTCAAACATACCTCTCCATGCATTGGTTGTAGTCCTACTCATCTAGAATCTCTTGGAAGTGAGCCATCACTGCCTATAGTCTAAAAAACACCTTTTTCAGTCACCCCTCACACTTGGCCTAAAAATTTGATTTATTTTTGCATGTAAATTTATGAGATTAAGTTTATGAAACTTTTAGACACTCTCCATGTCCTTATCTTACTCAGGTAGACCTTAAAAAGCCATGCACTTGAAGTTATCACACTTTTCACCATCATGTCCACTATGCTAGTTTTGATTGGCTAAGATGAGAGATCTCATAGGAACACTTAATAGTTTTTACGAAGTATGAAAATTATATTATGGGTTATACCAATTATATATATTCCTCTCAAAGTTGGTTTCATCCCTTGAAATTTTGTATAACCTACAAAATGCAAAAAATAGTCAAAAGAAGTAGTTTTGTACCCTATTTATATAGATTCTATACAACTCATCTTGATGGTAGGGATCTTGAATAAGTATTATTAAATTTCCAATCATAATCATAGTCAAAATATTCCATTAGAGTATCTTTATTTCTCCATTTCCCTCTTCAGGTTTAGATTAAGTGTTTAATAGGGTTTAGGCCTATTTTACCCTCTTAGGATTTCTTCATAAAAACATCACATTAAAATTCTAATTAAATTATAAAAAAAGGTTTTTCAAGACCATATCTAACATATCCAACCTTATTTTATTTCCATGAAAATATTTAGAGAAGATATGAGTTTCAAAAGTTGTTCCATTGAGCTTGTCCTTTCATTTGCATAGGCCTAGTAATGTCCTTGAGACAAAAAATGGCTTCGTTTGTGACTTATCTAAAAGTTTAAGGATTTTTCACATATAAATTGACCCTATAAACATTATCCTATCCATATTAGTGATCATTTAAATATATAAGTGTGAATGACTCCCTATTTGACCTTGGCCTAGAACCTTGTCTAGTAAGCCTAACTGTACCCCTTATAGTCTAGGTCATAAAATTGGAATTATTTACATTATAAAATATTTAAAACCTATATAATTACTTTAAAAACATTATTGAAAAATTTATAATGCATATATAATGCTAGAAGTAACATTGACCTCACATTTGGTCTTTAGGCCTAAACATGCCTAATAGGCTTGACTATAACTTTTGTGTTCTAGACCACCCTAATAAGTTTATCCATTTATTGAAATGATTTAAATGTTTTTTAAGATGTAATATAAATCCACAAATATTATATTAATGTTAAACCAACCTATAGTTCATCCTTTTCTCTCCATTCCTCAAGACTGTAGGTTTTGTTCATAAAGGGAGTGCCCTCTGTTTAAGACAAAAAAGAGGGCACTCCCCTATTTTTTCAAACAATGGTAATTATTTCAGGAGATTATTTAGGTTTTAAATACTCTATATACAAATTTTAATCCCTTGGTGAAACCATTTGACCTTCCAAAATCTTTTAAAACCAAGATAGACCAATTTAGAGAGAAATTTGTGTGTAGGCCTTTCCCCAATGGACTATATTTTGCATTATGGAGTCTTTTATCTGCATTATTTCCACTATGAGAGTTAAATAATACTATTATGATCATTATTAAGTAATTTTAAACTCCATTTATCATCTCATCCTTATACCTACCTTCTCATACATCTTGTCTAGTCAAGATTAAATGTATTAATGATTATGTTTGCTCCAAGACAACATACATATATGTGGAATTACATGGCTTGACCTTAAATACAATGTATACAACCTCATATACTTTAATTATGGTCAATTTAAATTTTTTTAGGTATATTTTATTCATATTCATGCTTTATCCACATCAATAAAATTAAATCTTACCCTCTACCCCTTACAATCAACTATAATTGATTGCTTGGGATCTTATAGGTGTCCTCTATATGATCTATGCCTTTTTTTCATGCCTAATGTATTATTTGAATTTATCCAAACCTTTACCTAACTTTAAATTCTCCTTTCATTCTTTTAATTAAGTTTTTCATCAAGGCTATCTAGTCTACTTTCCATGGTGACCCTACAACCAGCCTATAAGGGCACATTTTATGATGCAAAGAGACCTGTAGGTATACATGTGGGGGTATATCTTGTGTCATAAATTTTATGGATAGCCATTTAAAATTATTAGGTCTATTTTCAACATTTTATACCATATACCATGAACATATTCTTATCCATTATCACCTTTGAAAGTAATGACACTTAGTCATTCAAATCCTATAGATAACAGTGAGGAAATTTAGTATTCAAAAGGCAACTTTGGGGTGCTCAGATACTATCTTACATTAGGTATCTATCCTCCATATTTTTCAAATTCAATCTCATATATATATTCAAATAGGTTTGGTAATTTATATTTATTAAAACCTTTGTAAACCCTCTCATATGACATTCATAAAACCACCAGCTACTTTATTTTCACATTATGGGGACTAAATCCTAGAACTCAGTTATCTTATGTTTTGATCATAGTTTACACTTACCTTTGCTAAAATAACTATGAAAATAGGTCTGTTAAGGTATAAATAACATACTAGGATATAAATAATGTTTCCATCTCGTACTTAAACCTTTTTATATGGTTATTTGTCTCTTTTAAACACTTGTAGGTGGTTATTTGCAAATGGGTTTATAAGGTTGTGGCATGAGCTATTTATTATAATGAACTATATTCATAATTGATATTAGACCTCCATAACTAATTTTATGAATATTATTCATGTCCCAAAATCTTGGTGAAGCTCATAAACTAGTTCAAACTTTCACCTTTCCATCTACAGACCTCTGTGAAAGCATATGAAAATATGACATTGACAATGAGAGTGAGATATAGTAGCATGCATTGTGTTTGAATTTTCATGAGATTCATATCCATAAAAAAAATTAAATTCACTCTTAAAACATCCAATATTTTTAAATAACCACTCAAGTCCTCATTCCAACATGATTTCATCATGAAGGTTCCTATAGGTGAATATTGAGTTGTAGCAGGTAGACTATGAGCTCAAGCAGTGAAGATGAGTCTCACTTTAAATAATCATATACATCCTTAAATTTTTTAAATTAAATCCCTTAAACTTTTTATTATTTATAATATATCATAATATCCTCATTTCAACATGAAAACCTCTTAAAAACACCTATTATAGAGTAGGTAGAGATAACAAGTGACTGATTGTGTGGCATATGAGCTTGCAAACTATGAATATTTATTTGGATAATGAATTTTGAAGGTAAAATTAATTATTATATTATTTAAAACATATAAATTAACTTATCATAACCCATTGGATCCATTTACAAAGCATGAAGGTCCTAAAAATGGTGAAACATCCCTCTCATCCTCAATGAGAGAAATATGCAAACTTTAGGTGAATTACTCATCAAAAAAACATGAAACATGAAAAAAATAATGGAGGTAATTTTACAATAGATAACATACTTTTTAGTCAACATCACCAACTATTTTATATATACTTGTCCAAATTGGAGCAAAACCTATAGGGTGTAGGAAATAATGAGTGAAAAAACACAGTCAGCTTGTAAAGGATGGATCATAAAGCATGGTTGACCATTATTCGAAATATTATTATGGAAATGGACATATCTAATTTTACTACCACATTAAAATATCATTTAACTTTAAAGCTCTTCCATGGACCATACCAAGCATGAACCTGTTGATCACTTCTACATGTTTAGAGGGGCAAGAAAGTAACATAATGGTTTTAAGACTTTTTAATCTCTTCCAAAGCATGTAAATAATTAATATGAGTTTTAATAATATTAATAGTCATTCCATGACCTTATCCCATGTGTCACCTTCCCCCATGGGCCATATAAGTTCCAAACTTCTCCTTTTTTCAAAGAAAACTTCCCTTTTTTCTAAATAACCTACCACTTTTTAGTTAGTAACATTTAATAAAGAATTTTTAGGACACAAGGATGTGAAATCACCTTTTAGAGCCTTAAAATTTCCCAAGGAGGTAATACAACTCATTTAATGGTTTATTTATGACCCCAAAATGACTCAAAATGATATATTGACTAATATGACTAATGACCAAGACTAATGTGATATGGAATAACATAAAAAGACATATAATACACCCTATGACATAATATCAGATACCTAAAACATATAAATAGTAAATTTTTTACCTATAGGGGCTCCAATCTGACCTGTAGGGTCAAATTTGGTCCATAAATTAGTGACTCATAGGGGTAGTATGTCTTCTATACTAAATAGACTAGTAGTTTTATTAGTCCATTGGGATTAAGAGTCATATTAAGTATAAAACAAATAAAGAGGACCTAACACTTTACACTAATCTTTGATCAATACAATAACAATGACTACCTTAACGACACAAAACAAAAGACACACACAAAGTAAAAACAAATACACATGTGTTTCATGAGCACTTATGGAACACATACACCAAAATTAAACTAACTCAAACACTAACTAACCTGAGATGAAAAACCCCTCTTGAATCAAAAGAGAAGTTTGAAGTCATTCTTTCTTCATGACATGAAGGAATGAATGTGACATATAGTCTTTTGATCCTTAACATTGATGCCTCCAACTTTTTCATGATGTTTGCCAACTTCATTGGAATGATATTAAATTAAAATGAACTATTATTTCATACAAACAACCTCCAATTTATCATATGGATCCTCAATTACAACCTCTGATGGTGGTTCAATAAGGCATACCTTCTCGATTTCCATAATGCTCTCAAGAAGATTGGGTTTCTTCTCAACTACAAGTTATTTTAGCTCATCAAGGAGATTTGAATAGTCAAACCAGCATTGGTGATTTCCTCCATGTAAGACTATTTATTAACCTTATCATGTACTTGACCCTCAACTTGGCAAGGCTCTTCAAGCTCTTGAAAGAACTTCATTTGTAGTTGCCAATCATTTTTATCCTCTTTATCATCTAAAACCACTATCTCTCAATCTTCTCTTATTGATGTATGATGTCATAAATATGGTTTTCTCCAAGATCCAATGAATCTAAGGATGATTCAAAATTAGGCTATGTTATTGGGTCATCTTCAAGTATAACAACTTCCACCTTCGTCTCAAGAGAGTTTTCTAGGACTAAAACCTCTTCAATCTTATCTTCTTGATGTATGAGGTCATCAAGATGGTGTTCTTCAACATTGATGACCTATTGAGGGATCTCAAGTTGCATTTTAGCTATCATAACCTGAATTTGCTTCTCAAGGTATGTGATATCTTCCATCTCCTTCTCCTTCTTGGTGATGCCAAGATTAGGCATCTTGAAATCATGTGACTTATCCCAATGACACTATCAAGGGGGTATGTTTTCTTATAGTAAGAGTTATGAATTCCTATAAACCAAATTATCCTATTTAGGCTCCTATACCACAAGTTCATCAAGTAAACGGGTGATGGGGTGAGGACAAGATGAATTAGTTGGTGGAGATGGAACATAGAACTCAAAATCAGTTTGAGAATAAATTGCAGGGGATTCTTTTGAGAGATATTGAGGAAGGGGAGGCATACCTTAGGCTAAAATATCTTTTTTTATTCATTCCATTTGATAATAAATTCATTTAAATATTATTGGGTTTGAGTATTCTCTTGAGGAATGTTATATGGGGTATGTTTAGGCATATGATCTTATTTTGGGTCTAAACCTTCCATCATACCTTCACTTAACAATTTCATCCTTGACTCTAACTCTTCAATTCTCTTGGTTAGCTTCTCTTGGAAATTTATTTTTTAATTTCATAGTAATCTTCATGAGTATGGGGATTAAAAGAGGGATAACATGGAGAATAAGAGGTATCTTGAGGAAGGGTGGGAGGGACTTGTATAGGATCAAAATCTTCCTCAACTTCACATTCCTTACCTTGGATTTTAACTTCATTCTTTCCCCATGATTAAAATAAATTATTATAGATTAGGATATTAATACTATGAGTCTCTTATTAATTTATTGATTCAACTTGAGGATTAGATGAAGTGAATAATAAACTTGGGATCTCTTTAGACTTAGATTCTCCACCTTGTATCCAACTTAGAATCTCATATGTAGAGGTCTTTTATTGAAGTGGGGATGTAATGGCAGAGAGAAATGAGAGATTATATACCACTTATTTTTATAATGAGATGTAATTATTCACCTGTATGTTTCCCAACTCAATTTTAATATCAATATTCACTTCAAACACATAGCTTACCTCTTCAACTCCTTTTTCCAACTAATTATGAAAAGGATGACTTTGGTAAGCTTAATTGGGTTGATGAGTAGGAATCATGTAGGATTGATATCAATGTTGGGGAAGTGGATATGAATTTTGATATACTTAGTGAGGTATATCCTCATAAACTCTTATTTTATCTTCCAAGGATGCAATTAAGACACTCATATCTGGCATCTCAATTTTGAGCCTATGCTAATTAGATCTCTCAATAGGAGCCCAATCTCTTTTAACCAAATCTAATGCATCTCTCACCTTATGGAAAATATGACTAGGAACATCTTGATCATTTACCCTTTATGTTTCAATATCTAACATATATTTCTCATATCCCAAAAGATTTTTCTTAAAAGTGGAAATGGATTGATTTGAGAAGTGACTAGGTTGACTAGGAGGAGCAAGATATTGAGCAGGCTGGTTATAAGACTGATAAACTTCATGATAAGGTTGAAAATGGTCATATTTGAGCTAATAATAATCATATTTTGGATATTAAGGAGCATGACAAGGTTTATAATGAGTTCCATAAGCTTGGTAAACCTCACCAACTTGTGTAAAACAATACTCGACACCAAAATCAACCATGAAACTTCATTAGGAAGAAAGAACACAAATAATGACTATAAAATATATTTAAAAGTAATAACTAGGATTATTTACTATCTGATGTAATCTTAGAGTCACCATTGATGTTTAGATAGATGCCTCTAAAGGCTAATTGTTGAAAGACAACACCAAAAATCTTTCAACCTCTTAGACTAAAAGTTCCACTAAGCATGCCAAAAAATATTGTCACTTGGATTTTCACCCCTTAATGAGATGTATCATCTCTCATCATAAAAGTGGAAAATGGAAACATCTCACTTTATGTGGGTAATCAATTTGGGGAGATGAATCTCTAGAAGGGCTAGTTCCCTTGATGCAATCTTTGAAACACTCTTTCACTTATCAAATTTGCATGAAAAGGGTTAAGAAGACAAACTAATAAAAATAAAAGGTGATGCACCAATATTTAATTTTATTTTATTGATTGAACTTATACTACTTAGATTAAATTAAATCTTCTTTCACACATAATTCATAACTCAAGACAAATTGGTACATCAATGTTTCGTATGCTAGGTTCACGATGTATTTTGATGATTAGGAGTGTAATGAATGATTACGTAGGATAATAAAATCATGAACCACTTATAAAACACTTATAAAATAAAATAGAACACTAATAAATACCTATAACAATTACACTTCTACACACTTGGTGAATAATCAAGGATAACATGCTAGAAAAGATCATCTTCTACTAGACAACACCAACAATACTACAACAACACTCAATTTTACAACATTTAAGTAATACAATTCAATGTTTTATTTAGTTAAGAGACATTAAAATACAAAATTGTCTAGGGTTTCATCATTAACCAATGGATGTTGCTAAAAAAAGGCCAAAAAAGTCACTACTTATAACGTTTGGGGGAGGGGCAAGACAAGGGAAGTCCAAATGTCACTTAAACACTTGTAAAGCTGATAAAATAGGTTAAGTATTCATGATAAATAAATTTTAAATTGACCATGCAAGGTCAAGAAGCATAATTTTCACCCGAAGTCATGAAACTCATGAAAAGTGGCATGAAATTCCCTTTGCTAGCTCAAAAAACTGCTTTTATGATTTAGCCCTATTTTGAATGTCCCAAAACTATCTAAACATAGGTTTGATGATTGGAATGAGAGGGAAGTATTTAATACATTCTTCTCCATGAATTTTTTTTAGTCCTACTCATATATAATCTCTTGAAAGTGACCCATCACTGCCTATAGTCTAAAAAACTCCTTTTTCAGTAACCCCTCATACCTGGCCTTAAAATTGGCTTTATTTTTCCATGAAAATTGATGGGATTGAGTGTATGAAAATTTTAAATACCCTTAATGGCCTTATAATTCTTAGGTAGACATTAAAAATACATCCACGTGAAGTTCTCACACTTCTCACCATCATGTCCACTATGCTAGTTTTGAATGGCTAAGATGAGAGCTCTTGTACGCACACTTAGGATTTTTTATGAAGTATGAAATGGAAATTATGGGTTATCCCAAGTATATATTTTCCTCCCAAAATTGTTTCATCCCTTTAAATTACCTAAAACCTAAATAATTCATAAAATAGTCAACATAAGTAGTTCTATACCCTATCCATATAGATTATGTACAACTAATATTAATGGTAGGGAGCCTAACTGAGTATTATACAAATTTCAATCATCATCCTAGGAAAAATATTACATTAGAGTAGCTTTCCATCTCTATTTCCTTCATCAAGTTTAGACTTAGGGTTTAAGAGGGTTTAGGCCTATTTTACCCTCTTAGTCTTTGTTTATAAAAAATTTGCATTCAAATTCTAGTTCAATGCCACAAAAAGGTTTTTTAGGACCCTATATAGCACCTCCAACCTTCTTGGATTTCCATGAAAATCTCTAGAGAATATATGAGCCTCCAAAGTTGCTCCATTGAGCTTCTCCTTATATTTTCATAGGCTAGTGTTGTCCTTGAGCCCAAAAATGGATTCCTTTGTGCATTATATACAATTTTGAGGATTAAAAACATCTAAATTTACCATTTAAACACTATAAAATACATTTTAGTGATCATATAAATCCAAAAGTGTGAATGACTCCCCATTTGGCCTTGGCCTAAAACCTTGTCTAGTAAGCCCGATTGTACCCCTTATGGTCTAGGTCATCCAAATAAACTTATTTAAATTATAAAAGATTAAAAACCTATATAATTACCTAAAAAACATTATTTAACAATTTATAATTCATATCTAAGGTTGAAAGTAACATTGACCTCACATTTGGTCACTAGGCTTGGACATGCCTAATAGGCTTGACTGTAACTTTTGTATTTGATACCACCCTAATAAGTATCTCACTTATGTGAAATGATTTACATGTTTTTATATATGCAATAAAAATCCACACATATTATATAAATGTTCATCCAACCTCTAGTTCATCCTTTTCTCTCCATTCCTCAAGACTGTAGGTTTTGTTCATAAAGGGAGTGCCCTCTATCTAAGAGAAAAATGATGGCACTCCCCTATCTTTTAAAATAATGGTGACAATTTTAGCAGATTATATAGGTTTTAAATACTCTGTCTACAAATTTTCATCTCTTTTTTAACCCATTTGACCTTCCAAAAGCTTTGAAAACTAAGATAGACCTGTGTAGAGAGAAAACTATGTGCAAGCCTTTCCCAAGAGGACTATATTTTACATTATGGTGTCAGGATCCTACTCCTCAATAAGAGCATATATGATTACCTCTTGTATAAGAAACTAAACACAGATATTAACTAGAATGAATAAGTAAATAGAAATATGAAACAACATAGGAAATGAGAGACAATACCCAATTGTATTAATACTTATCCAAAAGGAAATACAATAAAGAAGATGACACTTCTTATCCACACCTTTCAGAAGCCTCCCACACCTCAAGTGTTTACCAGTAATTCTCCTCCAATAGTTCACTCTCTCAATCATGGTCACAACAATCAACTCAAATATAGAGTTGTTGTTCACCTCCACCAGTCAGTAACAACGCTGCCAGTACACCAAGTACACAACCATACTCCAAGTAGATCTCCCTTTCCTTGCTACCACCTACAAATCAACAAACCTTACTTACCATGTAGATGTCTCTACACCTTGAATAACCCTTCTCCTTACTACCCTAAGTCCTTATGATTCTTCAACCAGTACCCCGGTGGATCTTCCAGTAGAACTTGCACAACCTGCAACTCTCCCTGATCATACACACTCAACACCCCTTTGGAACTAAGAGGAACACACCTTGCTCTCTTCCCTCTAAAGGAACTAATATTTGCTCTCTTACTCTCTAGCACACCTTTACAATACAACCCATGAGTCTATTATATAGATCTCATGCATACAATAATTAGACTTTCTTAATTACAATAATTAGACTCGTAACTCTAAGACCAAAAATAGTCTTTACATGCAAACTGCCTATCCAAAAATAGACCAGTCTGGAACCCACATGCAAACTACATGCACACATAGGTTTCCGACATTAGATCTTTCCTGACCAATGTTGGCCAACTCATAACTGATGTCAGTTACTTTTGCACTATAATATGACTTACGTCAGTTGATCAGACCAACATCGGTTGCCCTACAACTTATTCTCCAACTCAGCAACCTCCTTCTTTGTTTGCATTAGTGAAACTTTTAGCTCCACAACCTAACAATCTCCCACTTGGAGATAAATAGCTACACTGTACCTATACCTGTACACCATCTAATTTGTTTCCTGGCTTTTATCACTCCTCAAGCTCAAACCTGAAGACCAACCACCACACAACCTATGGTGTACCTCCTGTCATCCAAGTAACCTACCACATCCGAACCTACAACTCCATGTAGTGAAGACCTTGACCCTATGTAGCATGAATCCCTACTGCTAGTCCCTCTTAGATACCTGAGAATCTACCTTCCCCAAATTGGCTCCAAACTCTCTAACAACTCCCACTGCTTGGGAAAACTCAGGTCTACACTCGACCTCATGTGATTTCGAACATTGTTCTAAGCTCAGCTTGAACTATCCAGCCCTTGGTGTGCTTATTGGTTCTACATCCTGCATATTTAACCCCACCAACATCTTTTTCACATCAGCTCCCATTGGAGATAAAATCAACCTGTGATCTTCCATGTCTCTTATGCCAAAGAATTTTGCTGCTCCCAAATTCTTCATGACATACCTCTGAACTAACCTTACCCTTAGCTCAACAACTCCTTGTATGTACGAACCTGCAACAAGCATACCATCCACATATAGTAATAGGATAATGTCACAACCATCATCCACCCTGGTAAGACAAACACAATAGTTACACTAACATTGACTAAAGCCCTGCTTTGTCATCCACCTATCAAAAAACTTGTACCACTATCCTGCAGCTTCCTCAAGACCATATACCCTTGCTTTCCATCACAGGTATCCATCCACTCTCTTCTTTAACTTGGGAATCCATCCATATTTCAATGCTTTCATCCCTGCTGGCAACTCTACCAAATCTCCCACTTGGTTCTCTTTTGAAGAATTCATGCCATGCGCTCCCACTATTTATGGATTCTACCTGCATTGCCTCTTCACATCTTCCTAGTTCTTGACCATCAGTAAGCAGCAAGTAAGAAGGTGAACAATGAATATGAGGTCCACTTACCCTTTAGTCCTCCATATGGGCGTTTGAGACTCTTTGACAGCTTGCTGTTTGCCCAACATCCGTTCAAGTGACTGATCTCGGCCATCTCCTAATCTGCACTCGACCGATGTCAGCTCCCTATGACTGACCCTATCTATCAACATCGGTTCCCTGACTGATGTTGGTGTACCTTCTATTGACATTAGTTTTTATAAGACTGACATCAGTTCTTACTGCCTGACACCACTAACTCTACTGATCTACACATGACCGACCTCGGTGCCTGTCTTTTCGATGTTGGTTCCTCCTGATCAACACCGGTACATGTGTTCACCTGTGAGTGATGAATTTTTACCCGCAAGCTCTTTTTGGGTCAAAACCCTATTCAAATTAACATAGACTTGCTTATAATAATTTAGTCTGCACAGCTGATCTCTGTCTGTCATCTCCTCTATGAACACCAAGGATTTCAAGTTCTCAAGTTTGTCAAAGATATTTGTCTTCCGCTTAAGAACACGCATTCCCTTCTTACACATGTGACCAAGCCTAAAAAGCCACATCTCTACAATAAAAGGTGAAGCAGTAATATATGTAGATAGATAAAGGATACCTACTTTCTTACCACCGTCTAACTCAAGTGCATTCACTGTGAGAGTTACTGTGCATCTCTCATCACCGAACTTTCCTAAAGAAATTAGACTCATCTCCAAGATTGGAACCTGCATGACCTTATTCAACACCTATGTGTTACCCATATGCAATTTTAGCTTCACTTCCCCTTTGCCAACCATGTGATAAGGCTCACCAACCCATAAATAAATCTCTCCAAAGTCTCCCTAGACATACTCATGAAAAAGAGTATATATGATTACTTCTTGTATAAGCAACTAAACACGAAATTATACTAGAATGATAAGTAACTAGAAATATGAAACAACACAGGATATGAGAGACAATACACAATTGTATTAATAATCACTCAGAAGAAAATACAATAAAGAAGATGCCACACTTCTTCTTCCCACACCTCTAGAGCTCCCACACATCTAGGGTTCACCTGTAATTCTCCTCCAACACTTCACTCTCTCATCACGGTCACAACAATCAACTCAAATATAGAGTTGTTGTTCACCTCCACCAGTCAGTAACAACGCTGCCAGTACACCAAGTACACAACCGTACTCCAAGTAGATCTCCCTTTCCTTGCTGCCACCTGCAAATCAACATACCTTACTTACCATGTAGATATCTCTACACCCTTGAAGAACCCTTGTCCTTGCCTCACCAAGTCCTCATGATTCTTCAACCAGTATCCCGGTGGATCTCCTAGTAGAACTTGCACAACTTGCAACTCTCCCTGATGATACACACTCAGCACCCCTTTCAAACTAGGAGGAACACGCCTTGCTCTCTTCCCTTTGAAGGAGCTAATATTTTCTCTCTTACTCTCTAGCACACCTTTAAAATACAGCCCATGAGTTTATTATATATATCTCATACATATAATAATTAGACTTTCTTAATTACAATAATTAGACTCGCAACTCTAAGACCAAAAATAGTCTTTACATGCAAACTGCCTATCCAAAAATAGACCAGTCTAGAACCCGCATGCAAACTACATGCACACACAGGTTGCCGATGTCAGCTCCTTCCTGATCGATGTCAGCTGACTCATAACTAACATCAGTTGCTTCTGCACTATAATATGACTGACGTCAGTTGATCAGATCGACGTCAGTTGCCCTACAACTTGTTTTGCAACTCAACAACCTCCTTCCTTGTTTGCATTAGTGAAGCTTTTAGCTCCACAACCTAACATATGGAGTCTTTTATCTGAATTATTTCCACTATGATAATTCAATAATACTATTATGATCATTATTAATTAATTTAAACTCCATTTATCACATCAACCTTATACCTACCTTCTCATACATCTTGTCTAGTCAAGATTGAATGTATTTCTAACTGTGTTTGCTCCAAGGTAGCATACTTGTAGGTGAAATTACATTATTTGACCTCAAATACAATGTATAAAACCTCATATACTTATATTAGGGTCATTTTTAATTTTTTTAGGTCTATTTTCTTCATCTTCATTCTTTATCCACATCAAAAAACTCAAATATTGCTCTCTACCCCTCATAGTCAACTTCAGTTGACTGTGTAGGGTCCTATAGGTGACCTTGATATGATCTAAACCTTTTTTGAATGCTTAATTAATTATTTTAAGTTATAAAAACCATGATATAAATTTAATTTCTCCTATCATGATTATAATTAAGTTATTCATCAAGGCTATCTAGTCTACTTTCTATGGTGACCCTATAGCCAACTTGTAAGGGCACATTTTATGATGTAAAGAGACATGTAGGTAAACATTTGGGGGTATATATTTTATCCTAACTTATATGTATATCCATTTAAAATTATTAGGTTTATTTTCACCATTGGATAACATCTACTATGAACATATTTTTATCCACTATCACCTAGGAAAGTAATGACACTTAATCATTCAAATCCTATAGATAATAGTGAGGAAATTTAGTATTCAAAAGGCAACTTTGGGGTGCTTAGCTACTATATTCCATTAGTTATTTATCCTCCATATTTTTAAAATCTCATATCCTATATATATATATATATATATATATATATATATATATTCAACCATGTTTTGTCATATATATGTATTAAAACGTTTGGAAAACCTCTCATATGACATTCGTAAAACCACCAAATGTTATGTTTTCACATTTTGATAACTAAATCCCAAAACCCAATCATTGTATGATTTGATCATAGTATACACTTAAAGTTTCCAACCTAACCCTGAAAATAGGTATTTCAAGGTATACATAACATACTAGGATATCAAGAAGATTTCTATCTCATACTTAAACCTTTCTATATGGCTATTCGGTTCCCTGTTAACACCTTTAGGTGGTTATTTTCAAGTGGGTTTATAAGGTTGTGGCATGAGGTATTTATTATAATGAACTAGTTTCATAATTGACATAAAAACTCCATAACTAATTTTATGAATATTATCCATGGCCCAAAATCTTGGAAAATCTCATAATCTAGTTCAAACTTTCACCTTTCCATCTATAGACCCCTGTGAAAGCATATTAAAATATGGCATAGACAATGAGAGTGAGATATGGCAGCATGCACTATTTTTGACCTTTCATGAGTTTATATATATATATATATATATATATACATATATATATATATATATATACATATGTATATATATATATATATATACATAATATATATACATATATATATACATATATATATATATACATATATATATATATATAGATATATATACATACATACATATATATATATATATATATATATATATATATATCTCAAAACCTATAAATTCAATTTTAAATATTCAAAGATTTTGAAACAACCACTTAGGTCCTCATTCCATCATGACATCATCAGGGAGGTTCTTGTAGGTGAATATTGAGTTGTAGTAGGTAGAATGTGAGGTTAGGTAGTAAAGATGAGTCTCACTTTCAATAATCATGTAGCTCCTTAAAATTATGAAATTAACTCCCTTCAAATTTTGAATATTTATATTATATAAAAATAACATCATTTCATGTGAAAACCTCTTACAAACACTTATTACATAGTATGTAGAGATAATAAGTGAATGTTTGTGTGACATATGAGCTTGCAAACTATGAATATTTATTTTGAGACTAAATTTTTAAGGTAAAATTAATTATGAGAGTATTTAAAACATATAAATTAACCTATCACAACCCCCTAGATCCATTTTCAAAGCATGATAGTCTTGAAAATGGTGAAACATGTCTGCCGTCTAAAATGATAGTATATGTAAACCTAAGATGAATTAATCATCAAAACACCATGAAACATGAAAAAATAATGGAGGTAGTTAAAAAATATAGACACCATCCTTTGGATTCAACATCACCAATTTTTTTGTATGGACTTGTCCAAATTGGAGCAAAACCTATAGGGTGTAGGAAATGATGAGTAGAAAAACACAGTCAAATTATAAAGGATGGTTCATAAATCATGGTTGGTAAATATTATAAATATTTTTATGTAAATATATAAATTTGAATTTAATACCACCTTCCAAAATCAATTGACCTAAAACCTCTTCCACTAATTGTACCAAGCATGAACCTATTGATTACTTCTGTATGTATAGAAGGGCAAAAAGGGAGCATAATGGTATTTTGCCTTTTTATCACTTAAAAATAATTTCAATAACTGATATTATTAGTCATTAAATTACCTTATCTGATGTTTCACACTTCCCCCATGGTCCGTACAAATGCCAAACTTCTCCTTTTTCAAGAAAACTACCATTTCTTCTAAATAACCTACTAATTTTAGTTAGTAATGATTACTAAAGACTTATTAGGAAATATGAGATGTAAAATCACCTTTTATATCCTTTAAATTTCCTAATTAGGTCGTAAAACTCATTTAATGCTCTATTTATGACCCCAAAATGACTCAAAATGATATATTAACTTATACGACTAATGACCAAGGCTAATGTGATATGGAATAACATCAAAAGACATATAATACATGATATGACATAATATTAGACCCTTAAATCATATAAAAATTCAATTTTTTACCTATAGGGGCCCCAATTTGACTTTTAAGGTCAAATTTGATCAAGAGTTACACTATTTTACTCTTTTACGCACACTACTAGATCACTTAACATTCAAAACACATTTAAACACTTATCTTCCAAAGGCATACCTAATTATATTTCATCACCAAGGGGGAAGTTAACTTTTTTTAATTACCAAGTATAAATATACAGTTAATTGTATATATTGGCAAAGCACCTAACATCCTTATCGATTTGGGATTGTGAATTGACGGGGTATGCCCCAATACCAAGACAATACCAATCCATTTCACCCTGAACTACCTAAATCCAACCTTATATTTATTTTTGGTTCCTTATTATAGTTAACCCTCTATCACATTAATTATAAACTTTATTATAACTTAAAAATACTTAGGAATGACCACTTAGATAGCTTTTAATTTTAATTTTGCTTTCTCTTTGTTGATAAGATTCTGTATTGTAGAGATTACACTAACTAGCAGTGGTGAAATATTTGTGTTGTGTGTTCCAATTAAACCAACCACATTGATCTAATTTCTTGTATGTTTACTTTCATATGATTATAAATAATCTTTCCTATTTTAAGGACACTATTATCTATGTCAACATAGTCTCTTACTGACTGATTCACCTTTTTTGCCTATAGTATATAGTCGACTTGTTTGACTTTGTATTCTTGTTATTCAATCAAAATTTTCTCTCTATATTAATATGTCTACTTTGGGATGAACCTATTATGTGTTTGGTCAATTATGTCTTCATTTTGTGTCTTTATGTCCAAATAGTACATAATCGAACCTTTCAATTTTATACACCTTGGTTGATACTATTTTATGTGTGGTAATCTAGTATTATTTCATAATTATTTCATATTTTCAGCCTCTAATTAGTCCAAAACATTAAATATTTAAGGATTTAGATAATAACCTCACTTATTTTATTACTTCAGATGAAACTATTGAATTTCTTCCTTTAACTTTTCCTAATCCAAAACTAATCACTACACAATGTGATACAATTGAGGTCCTTCATCCTAGTCCTCCTCTTACTACCAATGGTGGGAATCCTTTTGTTAGACCCATAAAAAGATCACCTAGCATTATCAATTCCAAAATCAACATGGTTAAACTCAATCCAATCGATGATATATATAATTCTCAATTATTCAAAAACCTTGATGACTATTTACATTCCTAACAAGAATGGTGGCTCTACCAAGCTTCCTTGTTAATCTACCACACTTAGGAAAAATAACACTAATGTTTGGAATATTTATTCTAATATGAATGTTGGGAATAATCCACCTAATACCCCTCCTCCCACCAACACTAATAATCCACCTCCTAACAACAATAATACCCCACCTTCAAATACTAATGCATAAATTGACACAACTCAAATTATTGCACAAATAGTTCAACAAATGAAAATCATGAAAAAACAAATCATTTCCAAATGATGAAAATGAAACAAAATTTATTACACATGATTATTAAACCACTTTGATTCATCATTTCTCAAAAAAATCATAGTTTGCCCCCCATCCTCGTAGATATGACAATGGGAATATCATTCCTCAAACTACTTTGCATAATAAAAATATTCAACATCTTAAAAATTAACTATTAGCTCTAGTCATTTCATCCATAGATATTGGAAACATTTATCCAAATATCACATATGATGGTCCTAAGGACCCTACTATCTTTCTTATGTATTATAGTAATCTCTATAGGGAATGGGTCTAAACTACCACCTTTTCTATCACCAAGATCTTAGACAAAACCTTTATTGGTGATGCACTTGAATAGTATAATCAACTTCCTATAAATTACATCTCAAAACTAGAGTATTTAGTTAATGATGTAGTTAAGGAATTACAACATGATAACCTTCTTAAAAATTACCTTAGCTATTTAATCAATGTGAAGCAACTTCCTAATGAATCTACTCACAATTTCACCAAATGATGGAAGTCTCTATCTTACAAAGTGGACCATAACATGAATGATTATACTCTTTTAAAACTATTTGTTACTACTCTTAAATCTTCCCTTCAATACAATGTTTGAATATTTTCCCCTAAAAATTTAGAAGAAGCCTTAGACCAAGCAAAAAGGCAAGACTTTCTTATGACTGAATTTGAAATACCTCCAACAACTATTGAAGAACCTTTCCAATCATTTTCTCATAACATTGATCCATCCAATCCTCAAAAAACTTAAAATGAAGCATCAAATTCAACCAATTTTAACCCAAACCACCCTTCCTTGAATATAAAACACCTTAAGAATAAATTACCACCCTCTAAACCCATGAGTTTTGATCCTTCCAAAACTCCTCCAAAATGGTACAATCCTAATAAGTTTTGTTGGTGACAGATACTATAGGTCATTATCATGAGTCTTTTCATGATATTCATCAATTTATTCTTGCTTCCTTTCTTGGTCCACATTTCAATCTTGATATTATAACAAGAAAATGCTATCAAGACTATCTTCAAACCTCACAAATTCAATATAAAGAATTATATTCACATCAACATCAACTACCTAATGAATAAAAAAAACTATCCCATACCTATACCTCATCCACTAATGTTTTTCAAACCATAGTATATCTTTATTCCTACACAAATAAGGAAATGATAGTTAAGATGAACCATTTCAAACATATTGTTGCATCCATTGAACCTCAACCTCTTAGGTCAAATGAACCAAAGGAGTACCTAGTTAAAATTATTACTCCAAATCATTTCATACATGGTCCTCATTCACTTAATTTACCTTATTTACCTCTTCATACCTCTCCTACACATCCTATGTCAAATTCAACATCCTTAAAATATAACAAACCAACACATTTAACTATCTCTAAATTCACCTACCAACCCAATGTAAATCATTTTAATGGTTCAATGTTACCTCACTCCATCTCACATGTTGGGCCATCTTTTAATACCCATCGAAATATTCCTTCAAAACTTGGGGAATCTTATGATACCCATCCCTACATCCACTTACCCATTGGGGCATATTACCATGCCCACTCTTATTTTACAATGCATAATAACAAACAAATTCGGCTTCAAGAAATATTTTGAGGCATATAGGCTTGTGTTTCACATGATCATGTTTGATATAGATGTTACCATAGATTTTTATTGATGTGTTTATCTCATGTTTCTTTATTTTTGTGAACTTTATTTATTTTAGTTTCACTTTACTAGCATCATTTTTTCCTTTGGTTCTTTTCTTTTATTACACATTACATTTGGCATTTGTTTTCATTTTGGTTCTTATATATCTCTTTCATTTTTTTATTCTTATGTCATTATTTGCCTTAGTAGATTTATGATTATTTTTCTCCCATTATTTAACATTCAACTCAATTGTTTTCACCTTGTGAGTTTTTAAGTGTAAGACCATGGATAAGACTAGGATATATTCACAAATTACCAAATTAAAATATTTTTAAATAAATTTTTTGTATGACTACTACTTTCATTGGTACTTAACCTAGATATGCCAGATCCATTGTAAGCTAGTATGGCTTTTCTAGTGACATGAATATCACAGCATAGCCATGTCCCTTTCATAACACTATTTTACCTCCTTGTGAGCATCTACGAACATATTCATGATTGTATCACTTATTACATAGATAGATCTCTTATGATCCCCATGTTTTCCGTATTTATTTTCATTTGAGTCTCACATCAGTTAATTTTGTTATTTCACACTTACTTGTGGTCAAGTCTAAGATAATTTAGATGCCTTGGTCTTTAGTTCATTTTCTCTAGTGACCAATTGTAATCTCTCTTATGGTTGTCACCTATTTCACTCACGTTAAATCTATATGGAAGACGAGGAATAGAAAATTCCAAAAGAGTTAAAAGACAAATCATAAAAGAAGCAAAAGGTAAAAACAATATTCAAAGTTAGATCACACTAAAAGACATGATCTATCTTTGGCACATATCTTATATTATTTTAAGATAAAATACATAGTTGGCCTCATGATAGATTCAAGTTACATTAGGGTGTTTTAGGCTAGTAGATTGGGGTAGGAGGTCTCATTATATCATATACTTTATAGTGCCACCTACTTTCTCACACAAGTACACAATATTCACAGTAGATTGATGAATCTATAAGAGGTCCTAAAGAATGGGGAACAAATTTTTAAAAGGTAGCTCCATTTTAATTTTCATGTGTATAGCCTTCATGTGTTAATTTATGTACTACACTTATTATACCAAGCTTTGTGTTCATTAGTCAAAGTGTCCTAAGTCCTTGGTGTTAATAGTTATTAGCCTTTCTCACTTTCCTAGTGTGTCTCATTATTGATAAATATGTTCACATAACCCATGTGGTTCCTCACATTACTTATTTACATCATATTTTACTTATATTCTTCTTGTTGGATAATTATTTTATCTGATCACATCTACCTTATTATGCCTCTTGGATTATAGTTTGTTAGTTGAATTATAAGACCTTGGATAAGACCATGCCTTCCTCATAAACACCCTTACACCATTTTTTACCACACCATCTCAATATCATACTAGTAATGTCATTAGGTGGTTGTCTTTTCTTACATTGCATCTGAGAACAAGAACTAAGTTTGAGTTTTCATCCTTTAGATATTTTATTTTTAATTTATCCATCATGTTACTATTTGATTTTTACAGACATCACTTATATTATATATGACATTTGGCATTTTTACAGGTTTCTCTTTATGTATAACTTCTTCATGTTTGTATTACATCCTGACTTAAATTTCATTTTCAGTCATTTGTGAATTTTTTATGTTTGATTTTACATGTTTATCATACATAATGTTACTTTTCACTTACATATCTTTGTTAGAGTTTTCTTTCATTGATATTTCATTTATAATTTATGTTTTACATGCTTCCCAACATGACTTAGTGTTTTCTACATTACTCTTTGACATTTATGTTTTACATGCTTGACAACATGATTTAGTGTGTTCTACATTCATTTGTCATCATTTTATTATTCATTTTCCATCAATATTTTGGTTCTAACCTTGCGTTAAGAATCTTAATTTTCCATTTTTTCTAATTAACTCATTTCCACTTTAAAAAACCTATGTATGCATGCATTGATTCTATTTTTAGTCTTGTATCCATAATATTTCTAAAATGCAAGTACTGCACTTTCTACGATAAAGACTATGATGTTTTCATATAATCATTTAGCATAAAGTTAAGTTAAGGTATGTATATTGTATTTTTAGTTACTCTCATTTCATTTTAGAATTAATTTTTTTTATTTCATTTGTAATTATATTAGTTTCATGTTTTTCTATGTTCTTTCTCAAAGCACCATCCCTTATTACACTCATGTGACAAGTGATGAGCTTTGAGTGGGGAATATGTATACACACAATATTTTTTTAACTTTACCACTTACTAACACTTTTGTCCTATAATAACCTATTGATTTTCAATCTCTTTGAGTGCATTCCTTAAAGGGTGCATTGAGATAAGGGTGGGTAGACCATTAGTGCTTTAGATGATTATTATTTCTTTGTATCATTCCTACCATTTTTATAACCACTTCCTATCAACACAACCTTCTCCTATATACTTCCCTAAGCCTTGTCTCCTCTCTTTTACCCTCATCTAGTCATTTTATACCTTCATTAGTCCTTCCTAAGCCTAAACCCCTTTTTTAAGATTTACAATATAGAGTCAATTGGGCCAACTTGGAATTATAATCAATAATTATTATTATCAATTAATAATATAGATCCAATTGGTTTGAATTTGTTAGGTAAATTTTTTAAAAGGTTTAGGGTTAGATTAAACTTTATATACACATCCATTTCCATGATTTATTAAGGATAAGAGAAGAATAAGTAAGATATACTATGGGTCTCCTTATCTACCATTATACTTGAGGAAAATGATTAGGGTTGCATACTTTCTTTGGAGATATGGATCTTGTCTTACGGATAAATATTTTAGATACATTGATATATTGTGTATCCTTATATACCATAAAACCTATTACAAATCACCTTGGCCAAGGAAGATATTAGCATTTGGTGGGTTCATATTCAAAGGTAAGTATTCCTTAACTTTCTTCTCTTTTTTAAGAGTAGATAGATATGTATTTGTAATTGTCTTTCATGCATTAGGATTCTGTATACATTAATGTGAGTGTATGTCTTATATTCATGTTTAATTTTCATATTTATTACCTCCACTTTGTCCTATAAGATTTGGAGAGAGATATATTAGACTTTTACATTACATTTTATTAATTCAATGAAAATGAAAACATAGGACCCAGTTAGGGTTACTGCATAGTTTTGCTTGATTAGAGGATTTGGAACCCTCTCTAGTGATATTATTTGTGGTAAGAGACCCCTTGACTAGGTCTGTGGATCCATCTTGGTCATGAACCCAATTATCTAATGTATCCCCAATTATAATTTTAATTAGGATTTATCTTCTTAGAGCTAGGATTAATTTAAAGATTTGTTGCATTTCCCATTGCATATAGTATACACATGTTAGGATGGCCTATAACTATCATCTTTCTCTCAATAGAATATGGATAAAATTAGGTAAAAAAATAGAGACTAAATTTAATTAAATGATTGGGTAATAACATAGAATAACTATATATCTATAATAGGTTAATCTACACTCAAATCTCAAGAGGAAAAGGTTATAAATCCTTACCCTATGACATAAGTTATAGCTATCACTAGGGCTCAATATAAATAAATGTTTATAACAATGATTGTATATGGGTATATCAAGGATATAATAAGGATACCACATGAAAGGAACTGATGAACGAGGGAAATTTAATAAAAGTTATCTATAACATGAACTAATAATAAATTTAATGTTGTAATATCCAACCAATTGGTGATATATGCAACCTAAGGTGATAATAGAAAGCTTAAACAAGCATATATATAGAAAACCTTATTTTGTATATTTATATGATAAGCCACACATAATAATAATAATAATAATAATAATAATAATAATAATAATAATAATAATAATAATAATAATAATCTATTTAATAAAAAGATAAAATAGATCATGGATAAAGATAATTGCCATATACACCTAGTATTTTCACTTTATCAGTTACTAAATTTTATCTTTAATTGGCTTGTTGATACATCAATCACATTGAGTTCATTCCTGAAAGGGTGAACCTAGAATGGTGTGTAAATGGAATGTGGTACTTTATGATAGATTTTGGAATTCTATCATGATTATAATATCACTATTATAAGTTTGACCTCTTACAAATCTCTATTTGTATATCCCTTTCATCTAATTATATCATTTTTTTAGAATCCCTATATCTAATAGTATTAACATGTTTGATACCATGTATTTTATATCATTATCCTTACTATACCATATCATCCAATCCAATATAATTTTGAGTTTGTATTCTAAAATTTGTACTATATTAGCCTAGTTGATTTTGTATTGTGTTAGCTACCATCTTCTAACTTATTGGCATGGATGATATCATTGGCTTAGAGTTTACATTTGGTTTTAGGTATTATACTAGTATATGTATGGGTCACATTTAATTCATATTATCTCATATAACATTAATATGCTCTCTTTATACTCATATTTATAACCTAATGAAGTATTTGGTAGAGTTAATAGCTTAGAACCTTATATTGGAGATATTATCTTATGGTGTCATTGAAACTCAATACAAAGGTTCATTAGGATTTCTTAACTAAGGATATTTAGTTATTCATCTAACCACTTAAGATTTTAAACCTAAAACATTATATTAAAAATATCTACTCTAGCCAAGGGGGAGATTGAAGCATTGATGAGTCCATTTGAAGGTAATTATTTCTATCTATACACTCTTTTATTTACTTTATTATTAGATTATTTATTATTTTATTAATTTAATTATGGATTTATGTGTGTGTATCTTTGTTTAGTCTCTTCCCTATATTGAATAAGACATAATAGACATAGGATTACTTAAATTTACTATTAATAACTTTAATTTCCATAGAATCCCATTTGGCTAACCATTGCTCCTTACACATTTATAAAAATCTAACCCAACATTTAATTTAGTTTGTACAAATTTAAAACCATTTAATTTATTTCATATTTACAATCATATCTAAAACCATTTACCTTTTTTGAGTTCTAGTGAGATAAATATCCTTGTATCATAGGCATAGGCTTTGGAACCATTTCATTTTGACATTTAATTTCTAGGCTATTGTCTATTAGATCTATGGAATTCATTAGTCCTTACCCAATCATCAAAGTATACATAGGCTTTATTAGATTGACTTAATTTGATTCCTAGTCTGTTGAGAAGAAGATGATAATTGTAGTTCATCCTAACCTATGCATACATTATAGTGAACTTGTCAAGAATATTCTTCCACCTTTAGTTTAATCACTTATATGTTTTTAATTTTAAATTCTTATAAGCATCATCAAGGTAATCATTTATCTTTTAGTATAATTGTATGGGCCCACTTGATATCATTCAATAAATTTATCGACTATATCATCCAACCTAGTACATTTTTTTGGGATGAAATTATTTTTATGACTATATAAATTAGTCTGATGTCATCTATTTCCTTGGACTAACCTTATTCAAAATATAAATTATAATTCCATTTACCATTATGTATCATATTATAATTTTTATTGTGAGCCTCAACATTCAAATTTTGCATGTGTCTCTCTTTTATACCTTTGATGACCATCATTTAACATAATTATTCATGGTGAAACTATAGTAAACCTGTCTGATAGCTAAGGATACCAATGATGATCTCGCTACTTATGATGATACATATAATGGGATAGAATATTATAAATATGGTCCTTCCATTTATGATTATCCCTATGAGGATCCATATGCCATCACTCTTTACACTCCTAACATTGATGAAGATCACCATGATTATATTTCCCTTTATTATCCTAACGATCCTTATTATTTAGGTGAAGAGCCCAATGATGAAAATTATAATGGGATCAAATATTATTACTGTGTTCCTACCATTTATGATGATCCCTATGAGGATCATATTTATCCTAAATTTTCCATTTTTTATATGGTTGAAAATCAATATCACAATTTTACCATCTATGATGATGAGTTTGGTGGAGGTGAAGACCTTAGGATGATAACAAATATTCCCATTGATGAAATTTATGACATGAAATAAATTACCTATTATGATATATCTATATCTATAAATCCCCACTACAAATAAATTAATGATGAGCATCATTTCATCGATGTCTACCCACCCTTGAAATTCCTTATAAGGATAATGTTGATCCCTTGAGTTTGACTAGATTTTCTATTTGTGACCAAGTCTAATATGAATCTAGTACCTTAGTCTCAAATCATGATTCACAAAAAATAGGAATAGTCCATGTATATGCTCAGAAAATATAGATAGAGATAGATGATGATACCTCAAGGAATTATATCCTAGTGTGTGATGACAAAACCAATTCATGTGCATGCCCTTGAAAGTGTAGTTATGGAAATGACATAAGTGAATGAATGTTAATGTAAAACCTATCTAATTATATGTAATTTATGGATAAATGGTGAAATTTATTACTTCAATTTAGCTTATGATAGGTATATGAGAAGTGATGGAAAATGATGAAGTGGTTAACTTTCAGGGGAACATCATAACTAGCAATTTGATGATAATCCCATTAATTGATGATTGGTGGTAGTTTATCTACCTAATAACATGTAGATCCTTTTATAAGCCTATAAAATGAGGGTAAATGGTCTAATTAAAGAGGAGTTTATACAAATTATAAATTCTCCTAAATCATTAACAAATTTATTAAGAAAAAGAAGAAATTTGATCTAAATGGAGATAGAGATAATAAAGATAGTCCATGACATTGCTAATGTCATTAATAACCTTTTAATCATGATTTATTAACTAATGGAAAATTTTATTATTGATGTTATTGATTTTTATTGATATATTGTTATGGCAATGGAATACTATTAATATGTTTAGACTAATGTAGTTATTAAATTTAACAATTTCTTATTTATTGAAAGGATGAATAATTGGGTAGAATAGTGTTTCTATGGTATTGTTCATATGTATGGTTGTTTTATGCCATGTGATAATAATATAATTAGATATTACACCCTAATCACTCCCATGTACATTTATATGCACATGAGATAATGTTTTAATTCATTATTACAAATTAACCTCGACCCAAGAGGTTACCCTTCTCTATGTCCTAGGTGAGTGTGCAATGAATTATTTTAGGATATTCTTGTAGAGGAATATTAGAGCTGTAATGTATTTAGGAATAATATGTGCATAGTTTGAAGAGTCTCTAACATTTTGGTTTAATTGTCAAAAATAATAAATTTTTTTTATGCAATGGTAAGGAGACATGTTTTACTAGATTTCATAGAAGAATATTGAGCATTAGTAGGAGTAGTTAGAGGAAACATTATTAAAAACCCACACTGACCATGGAAATAAAGAGATAATGGAATGGGCAAAAAAACAACCTACATAATGTTCTCTATGAAGTGTTCTTTCATGAGTTATCGATGTATTTTCATGCATGACTTGTAGTGTATACTATGAAAAAGTGTATAAACTATGGACATAAATATTCTTGGATGAAATAACATATAGATCAATTAAGGAACATGGATGTAGTTTGCACCAAATATGTTTACATTTGGTGGTTTGAATAATTGAATAGATACATGCTATATTTTTTGTATTGCCATATACCTATTTAGATGAGATTGAATATCTTTTTTATGTGAACCTAGAGGTTCATATTTAATTAAATTGGAATTGATGATGAAGAGGTTGTAATAGATAGTGAGATAGATAACTTCACAATGTTTTGATAAGTTCCTATGTGTGTGAGTGGTGTGGAAGGTAGAAGGTGAAAATGGCTTATTTTATGTGAGGTAGAAGGAAAAATTTATTCAACATGGAAGGAATAGATGAGTTTGATATATGAAGATGAAAGTATGATGAAACTTAATGGAAATTGGTGGTTTAAAATGACCCTAGGTAGAGGGGAGATCCCAACTTAGGAGATGTCATGAGGAACTACATATAATGGGAAAGACATGAAGAATAATCTTGTGTAGAGGATGTGCAATATATGAATTAATAAAAGTGTACCAATGAATTATAAATAATTCTTGAAATAGAATTTAAATCACCCAAGGGGATAGAAGACATAGATAAACTATTGAGGAAGTGACCATTTACCCATTATTTGAAGCACATGTTTAGGCACTTCACCCATAACTATAAAAAACTTACCAAAATAGTATACATCTTTCAAACATAAGAGAGTTTAGAACAAAATAAAGGGAAATATTTGATACAACAAATAGTTCCTTACCACCCAATCAAATCAATGGTTTCAAAACTTGTATAATATTTGGGCTTGATGATGTATGACATGCCACTAACATGAGGGGGTCCATCCCCTAAAATAAGTAGTAAAAAACAAGGTGGGATGTTATAAGCTAGATCTTAGTGATGGGTCAATAAGGAATTCAAGTTAAGGGAGGATCCATAGTACATCTTGTTTCAACACTAATAGGAGGGATGGGAAGTACCCCTATATGAATCTAGAATTTGGGTGCACCTTCAATCCATAAATTAATACAACATATGCCTCAAGTGTTAGTTTTGATCATACCTACTCTTTACGTATTTTATGAAATGTCCTTAATTTTTACTAAGTATTGTGGAGTGGAGAATGCCACATAACATGTTCCCAAGTGCACAAGTATATGGTATGTGAAGAGATTTACAATTTTAGAAAGTGAAATTATTTTTTATTATTATTACATAGATGATAATGCCATAGAACATTTTCACAAGTGCAAACATATATGGATCATGAAGAGAGATACATTTTAGTAACATAATGCAAGTTATTTTTCCATGATTTCTCATGCATCAAGGCCATACCTGGTATCAAAATATTGATACAAACCAATATATTATGGATTATAAACTTTTAAAGGTATGTTTATTGAAGAAATTTGAAATTCTTGAGTTTGAGTAGTAGAGTTTTATTTTTCTAAAGGAGATCATGTAAGATATTAAGGAGAGTGTGTACACATATGATGTTAGGTTAAAGAATCTAATTTCCAAACTCTATTTTGACATTAATCTAGTACAACATGTGAAATAATTAGTTGGAGGTTTTCTTTAACCCTTTCAATGTGGCCTTTTGATGAAAATGTGCATTGAGCCTAAAGAGGCCTTGGAGACAAAATTAATAGCTAAATATATTAGAGGAATGAATACTATAATAAATATATTAATGGAGGTTTATATGACCTTAATGGCATTGCAGTTGTAGAATCTCAAGACCAATAATAGTAAGATTATTGAATTGGGTTTTTATGTACTGACTTCAAGGTAGAGAGTAATAATAATAATTAATACCCAAGGCAAAAGATAATAAATCTCATTTTTTCATTCAAGATATGCCATTAATGACATAATGTGTGAAATTTATCTCTCCTTTAGTTTTCAACCCAAACTAAGGTCTCTCTCTAATTTAATATTTATGATGTCTCTACCCAAAACATCAAAGATTCTAGGGTAGTTAATGAGATAATCGAGGTAAGATATCAAGGCACACAAAAATACACATCATTAACACATGATAAGGTGTATGGTGATTATTAGAGATAACATGGTTAGGCATGCCATAATGTGGGATGTATAAGTGGAATTTACCCTACACACTTGTTATAAGTGTGGATCACCAGACCACTTCTAGCACAACTATCCAAAGTATCCCACTTGTGGGTATTATTGGCATGACAAATTTTTGAATATTACTAGGTTTTAATGCAAAAATAACACATAATAAGAGAATAAAGAAGGGATATAACATGATAAAACTTGTATTTTAATCATAAAATGGAGTCCTAAAAGCACAAACTAATAATAATACCCAAAGGTTCATATAATAACTTGTAGTGGCCTAGTTATGCAACCAATATCTTTTAAAGAGAAGGACAACATGGGTTATGAAATGAAGAGGTGTGAAGATAAAGTGACATGCCATAAACCCCATATACCACCCTATCTAGATGGACTACACTAGACAAAGGTATTAAACAAAGCTATGGATGTCATATAATATTTTCAAGGCACGAATCAACTCACCTAAGACTTGGATGAAAAGATGAGGTAGGAATACCAACCCAAATAATGTAAGGAAGTGATATCATAAACATACTAGGTCTCCTTATTTTTGAGTGAATGATCCAATTGTTAAAGAATATACTGGTTAGCTATATAATAAAATATCCAATTGAAGTACATGCACTAAATATAGTATTAGGATGTGAGGTATGGATATCCTAAAATGTAGGCTAAGACTAATAATTGCTCATAGATGAAGACATCAATGGATGGCCAATATGTAAAATTATAGTAAACACAAGCACTAAAATCAATATCCTCATAATATACACTTGATAATAATATGGGTATCCCCACCTTATTAACTTCACCACATATTTTATTCATGAAAAACAAAATCCGAGCTCAGCCCATGGGAATCATACACAATGATAGTATCAAGATAATGGGAACAATTTTTCATTCAAAATTTAAGGTGATCAAGTTTACTGAGGTAGACAAATACTAAATATTTCTTAGTAGACCTTGGTGTTATTCCAAAAATGTAGATATCCATTTCAATAAGCACTAAAATATCATTAAGAATATAAATCATATTGTTTTGATTCTATTAGAAATGATTAATTACCCCACTATGTTGAGAGTTTTGATTTGGAGGATTAAATCAACATCTAAAATATTTCTACACATAGAGTAGATAACTTAGAACTAACTAGGGATCATATTTTGATCGAGGATGAGGCAAAATTTGCTTCTTATAACATGAGAATTGCATATGAGTGATGGGTATAGGAATATTTTGAATCAACCACCTAAATATGTGGCATGGTAAAATTAATAATTTAGTTATAGCATGGTTAAAATGCATCATGTGCCAGCATAAATCCCCCTCCAAGTAGGAAGAAGATCTATAATTTTTCACACCACATCCAAATTGAAGAGAGTGTTCCATATAATCAAGGTAAAACTTTTTGTATTTTCATAGTATGATGGTTTATAGGTGTTAATACCTTTGTACATAAATACAAAACATGTGTCCCTAAGGAAAAGGATAACATGGCTACCTTTGTGTAAACATTGAGAATAAAATTACATACTCGTGGACTATACACAATCTAAGTCTTCCAACTTGAACTAAGAATAAAAATGACATATTATTTATATTTGAACATAGAAATGAATACAAAAGGTTACCCACATATTATGATGGATTTGATCTATAAATTCATATTCATGAATGTGAAGACAAATGGAAAAGGTGTTGTAGATAGTAAAATTTTATTTATATAGTACCTCAGTAATTTCCTCTTGGAAAATACCTATCATAATTGTACCTTTCAATTATATACCTAACTAATACCAAAAGGCTAACATTCATTGTCTCTTTATGACTAATTTCTTATCTATTAGTATGACCATTGTAATTTTTATGACCTAGGCCTTCTATATTATGCAAAAATATATAAAATTGACTATTATCCTTAACTATTAGTTATGGACATGTAAATATTTTTGAATCTCCCTAAACACTTACAGCCAAATAGACATAACTTATCATTTTCATACAAAGTGTCCAATTCCCAAATGACATCTAATTTATAAGATAAAACATATCTAAAAGTTTGGAGTAAGTGCTTTAGTGTAATATATTTCAAAAATGGATTGGTATGTATACAAGATCAATCCTCATTCATTCCACACCTATAAATCACATACATCTCACATGTCAATATACCAATAGTCACTCAGTCAAGTATTTAAGTGAGTATGTCTACCTATTTGTACATATTTTTATATAAATCATAAGATAAATATTTTTACATGTATGAAGCATTAAAAGATAATCCCATGAGCCATATTTACCACATTATAAGATATGTCATTCCTTGTCTTTACTTATCACTTATTCAACCCTGGTGCACATAAAATCCAACACATAGGATCAAACTACATTAGTATAAGGCCATCTCAAAGTATTGGGTATTTAGGTAAAAACCATTAATATAGGGGTATTTGGAGTCAAAGTGACACCATGATCCCACTAATCCATTTTTACCATAGTCAATCCAATGGTGAAGAGATAACATTTGAAAATTTTCCAAAGAGTGGTAGCTTGTGTCCATGATATGAAGTCATAATAAGAAAGGAAAAGAACCCAAAATACTCTTTTTGGTCACATCTAGATCTATTCGATATTTTTTACAAGACTCATATGATAGAGTTAGGCACTTATCTCGATGCAACTATATGAATCCTATGTAAGCATCTAAAGCCATAAAATAAAAAATTTCCAAAATTTAATGATTGTTATAGGATCATAATCTAGTCTACTTCTTATGTGTTATTATTTAGACCTACATGGACACATTAAACCAAATGAGTACCATTGTTTACAATTTATTAAAATATCTTTCAATAATTATACTTTACTATTTAGTAATATTACTTCTATAAATTCATTATATTGTTTATTTGAGTTCTCTATTATTTATCCTATTTATTAGATTATTTCACCACCCTTGTGTAAAATATAATATAATCTTCTTAAACTTAGTTAAACCCTATATCTAAATTTAGGGTTAAACTTATGGTGAACATTACCTCTATTTATTTCCATGCAACTCCTAGTGTTCTCTAGATTTTTTTAATCTTTCAACTTTTACAATTTATTTTAAAAAAAATTGATGTCTAAATTAAAATAACATATGGATTATTATATAGATTTCATGTTCCCCTCTTATATCACTTTAAAAACTAAGGGTTCACCATATTCATAGGTCCTTTTGAGAATGGTGAACACAACGACAAGATAATTCTACAATCTTTAAAAGATGGACCATGTTTATTATAAATATAAAAATTATAGATCTATATTTATCTTCAATGGAATCCTTATATGTTATTGATCATGTGAATTCATAATTGTGTTCTTTTCATGGTGTTAGATCAAGCTTCAATGGTGGATTGATGACCCTACAATACCAATTTTCCTTCCTAAAAAATGGTTTTTTTACTTCCATCACAATTATTAAGGTCATATTTGTTTTAATTAGATATCGATATCTAAATCAACCTATTGACATATTAATCCATCTCAAACTATTGATCTTTCTTGATATGAATTATTATGAGTCATTGATCATGCCCTTGAATTTTCAACTCTGTCTAAGCTTACCCTATGCGGTAACCTTATGTTTGATTTTAGGATCTTACTGTTAGTCTGTCAACTCATGAACTTATTCCATGTGTTAATATCTTACTTATTCCATGTCTCAATATCTTTAGATCTTTGAATATTTGACTCATCTTGTACCATTAGATCAAGATGTATGATGTAATGTGGAGCATTAGATCTATTAGGGCCCACTATTTTAAAACTAATGGATATTTCATGAGCTTAAATTTGATGTTTGTGATCCCATCAAATGAAATTACTACAACCATCATTAACATTCATGTGACCATCAAATTTAATCTCAAAATTATTTGTTTTTCTCAAGCTTAAACTTGATGTTAGCATGAATGTATTATGTTATAGGTCCATCTTTAGAAGCTTATGACTTGAGCTAAAAAGCTCACATAGAATTGAAACTTTCATAACATGTTCCTGGCATGAAGAACTACTTAGAACTGTAATCCTTTATCTTTTAGGGGATTACTAAGGGAATAAAAAAATGCACAAAAGAGATATTTCATTCACTCTTATGTGATGTATAAGATGGCTTGGCTCTTTAGACTTGATAAGCTAAACTTGGAAGGCTTAGATCTTGAGATAAAAAGGCTCGTCAAGATATGAAACTTGTAGATCATGATCTTATCACTAATGAAATTTATCCTGCATGGTTTGATGGTCACATGAGGCTTTTTGACAATATTTAAAAAATTCACAAGTAATATATTCCATTTTGGTTTCCATGTGAAGTTATTGATGATGGTCTAGATTCACAAAGCTTATTTATGAAATTTAGCACCTATAAATGGACTCTTTGAGGATTGTGCAAAACCTTTAAATGATATTGGTTTTCATTGATCACCATGAAGACCTACCACTTTCATATATGATCTTAAAATGACCCCTAAGACACCAAATAACACAAGGATTAAACTAGACCATGACCAAGACTAGAATGGCATATGAAATGTCATAAATTGAACTATAATCATGCCTTATGACATTATAAAAAACCCATATACAAGATTATAATTATAGGGGGTTCACTGATTTTGGCTTGAGGGAAAAAAATTCAACATCTTTGGTGATTTCTCAAGGGTAAAATGCTTGTTATGCCATGACCAGTTGCCTAATCCTATCTATTGGGATATGGAGTCACAAGTATATAAGCTAGACATATATATTGCCTTGAATAATACATAAAACATAATTAAATAATAGTAAAAAAACATAAATTAATAAACACACATGTTATTAAGAGTACTTATTAGAACACAATACACACAACAAAGGAAACATACACCTATTCTAATATTTACAAAATCGACCTTCAGTTCTCAATAGTACGGTTTAAAATGTATCTCATTCATATGGATAGGCATATCTTCTCCATTCATCCTTGATAATTTAAAAGAGTTAATTTGATTTCACTTGATGATGACATATGGTCTACTCCACAAGGTATAAATTTTTTTATGTCTCCCTAGTTTTTCTCTATCTTCATCTCATTTCAATACTATGTCACATTTTTGAAATGACCTTAGAGTTGAATTCTTGTCAAAATACCTCTTCATTAGTATGTAGGGATTATCCATAGCTTAATGAGCTTTATCTATAGTCTCTTTCAAATTTATTAATTCTATAAATCTCACTTCCATTGGATTATTCTCAACCAACTCTAGTTGATGTGCTAACTCAAAGGTAGACAACTCCTGAGAGATAGATAACCTATACTCCCTCCCATAGATGAGCACAAAAGGAGAATTTCCTATTAACCTCTTGGGAGTTATCATATCATCCCATAAGGTTTTCTTCAATTTGGTGTACCAATATGTTTGGTTATCCTCCAATTTTCTCTTGATTTTAATTAGGGTCTTATTGGTAGATTCAACCAACACATTACCTTGAGGGTAATAGTTGGATGAAGTGATCAATAATATGCCTTTGATATTTACCCAATCAACTATCTTAGCACCCATAAAATCAAGAGTATTATCTAAAATAATAAGATTACCAAACCTTGTTATGATGCTCTCATAGAACTCCAATATAGCACTCTCATTAGATTTCTTCAATGTTACTGCCTCAACCCATCTTGTAAAATAGTTAGTTATTTTGAGTATCCATTTTTGACCAGCACTAGATGTGGGATTTATCATGCCAATGAAATCAAGACCCCATTGTATGAAAGGTTGGTTTACTTTCATAGGCTTCAAAGGAAGATTTGTAAGATTCTGATTTCCTATAAAGAAAGCACATTGTCCACACCTTCTTATCTAAACATGACAATCCTTGAAGAGGATAGGCTAATAATAACCAGCCCTCATGATCTTAGTAGCTATGGTTCTTATAGATAATTGACATCATGTTATCCCATCATGAAAATTCTCAAGTAACACTCCAAACTAATCATTATCAATGCACCTCAATAATACAAAATTGACATTCTTCCTAAAAATCATACCATCCACAAGACAAAAGGGAATATATTACAATCTATAATATCTCCTTTATTATCTACACATATTATTAAGATACTCACCATTTTGGATAAATATGATCACATCCTATGTCCCACTTTGTGGAGGTAATGGACCAATTGATTGGGAATAATCATGATTGAATAGAGCCTCTTCCTTTGAATCATGAAGATATGAAGCTAGATTTTCACAAAGGCCTTTACCCCTTACCAATTTTGTCACTTTGATAGCAAAATCATACTCCAATAGATTAGTTATCCACCCTACCCTCTTTTCACTAAGATATTTGCTTAAAAGAAACTCTTTAGAGCTAGGATGAGAGACCATAACATGAAACTTATTATTTGAAACCATATGTCTGAACTTATTTAGTCCTCTTACAATAGAAAGGACTTTTTTCTCTACAAAGTTTTACTTGACTTCATAATCTTCTAAACCTTGACTAAATAATTCAATTGGATGCTCCACACCCTCATCATTTTTTTTATCAACATGGATAAGATAGTATTGAAGTTATAAAATGGATACAACATGAAGTATTTAGTAAAATTAGGATTCACAAGAGTAGGAGCTTCTGCAATTGCTTTCTTTATGGCTTCAAAATTTATCTTACCCTCTTTGGTCCAAGAAAATACTTGGTTCTTCTTGAGCATATCTATGATAATTTTCACTAAGGATGCAAAACTAGGTATGAACCTCCTTACAAAATTTATATTGCCTACAAAACTTTGAAGACCTTTCTTATGAAATAATAATTATAATCCTAAAATAACCTCTATTCTTTCAAGATCACTAGTCAAATCATCCTTAGAAACAATATGTCATAAGATATTACCCTCATGAATTAAAAAGATGCACTTATTTGGATTAAGAGATACTCCATACTACCTACATCTTTCAAATACTTGCCTTAAGTATTACATGTCTTTAGTAACATCTTTAGAAAACACTATCATATCATCTAGATAAACCATTAGCATCTCACTTATCAAACCTTTTAAATCCATGTCCATTAGTCTTTGAAATGTGGAACCAACATTAAATAGACCAAAGGGCATCTTCCTATAAGAAAATGTCCCCCATTTAGTAGTGAAGGCTATCTTAAACTGATCATCTTCACTGAATAAAATCTGATTATAACCTAAATATACATCTAGAAGAGAAAAATGTTGAGAACCTAAAACCAATTTCAAAATATTCTCCATTGAAGGTATAGGATAGTGATTTTTGAGTGACACTCTATTAAGATCTCTAAATTCCACATAAAGCCTTATCTCCCCATTATTATATCTAATAGCCATGAGGTTGTACACCCATGTTGAATGCTTGATGGGAAATATTATCTTAGATTCAAGGAGTTTGGTAACTTCTCAGCTCATGAGTTACTTAACCTTGGTGTTAATGGGTCTTTACTTCTATCTAACTAGTTAAAATCTAGGTTAAAACTCAATGGTATGGTGTGCTAGACTAGGATCAAATCCTTTGAGGTCCTTACATTCCCAAGAAAAGATATCATGAAACTCTATACACAGCTTAAAGAATGCTTGCTTTTCTAATGTAGAACTTAATTTGCCTAGTTTGAGGAGTTTATCCTTAAAGATCAAGACCCTTTCATAATTATCCTCTTTTGTGGACATACTCAATTTTTACTTCTTCTTTTGATCATCCTCATTGAAGATACTTTCTAAGGTCACCAAACCCTTAGGTATCTTATTTGTTCTTAGTTATACAATTTGATCACCTAATTATTCTTAGAGCCTCCTTTGATTCCTTAAAGAAAACTCAACCTCATTTTTCAAGAAGGATGTAATGTGTTTGTCATTGTCAAACACCTTCCAAGACACTTTATTATTAGGTAAAAAAGGTTTGATAATCACCTTAATATGAGACTATTATTTCTCCTCCTTTATGGTAGTTACAGTATCAAATTGAACTCATATGGTAGCAAGTCTATCAACATGACTATTTTGCTCCCTTAGGTATAATTACATATTGAATGCATTTAAGTCTTTAATAAAATCCCATACCCTATGAATGTATAAAATAAGCAAAGAGTTCTTAGCATCTATCACATTCGTCACCTAATACAAAACTAATTCAGTGTCTCCATACACTTTCATGTTTTTGATTCCTTTGCTCCTTGCTCATTGAAGGCCATGAATCAAACCTTCATACTCAGCCAAATTACAAGTATAACTAAAATAAAAAATGTATGAAGCATAATATTGTTGTTTGGATCGAGAGACCAACATAACACCAGCACTTACACTAAATTTACTGCTTGAACCATCAAAAAACATCTTCCATAGCTCATCATTTTCCCCCTCTTCCCTGACAAGTGGAGGCGTTGGTAATCCTTCTTAATGTATGCAATATACTCCTAGATTTTTTCATCCATGAGAGCATAATGATAATAATCATAAGTATTAGTATCATATTTATCAATAACAAAATCTTCAATGCCTTAAATCTTGGAGGAAGTGCCATTATCTAGAATAGAATCATTTTCTTCATGAATAACACAATTTAAATTAGAACTTATCTCAATGTAAGGTTTAATATGAAACCTTATAAGAATTTATGTCCTAATTATCACCTTGGCCCTATATCTCATTCTAAAATCCAAGAAAGACTAGTCATTTGAGAGATAACCACCTATCTTGCTTGTGAATTCCCTTGATAGGTAGATTATAAAGTGGGTTGGGAGATCAACCATAACTATGTCTTGCAAGATAGGAAAACTAGGACAATTGTGCAAGAAATCATTCAAAAAAATTATTAGTCCTACCATCTTGGTAGGCATACCATCTAATTGAAGGACCCCTTTTCTATGTGGCTCATATTTTAGGCCTATATTTTTAGCTACATCTTTGAGCATGACAAAAGTAGAAGTTCCACTATCAACTATGTAATTGTGTACCAACTTATCACCTATAATGAGGGTGAGGTAAAATAGTGGAGGTTTAACATCCCTAGTATATGTTTCAATAATGGTAATAGGATCATTTTTAAGAGTAACACTAGCAAGGATAGAAGATAAATGCTTTTATAGGAGTTCTTTTTGACTAGGCATATAAAGAACATCACATAGAGAAATGGATGTTTTAGTATTATTCAAAAAATATAAAATGTTTAAAGAAGCCAAACCTAATTTATCTTGGGATTTTTTAGGTAGAGAATTACTTGGAACTTGAGGAATATGAGTAGACCTTACCATATTTTGGCTTGATGGAGATGTAGAAGTATTTAAAACTATTACAATTACATCTGTGTCTTACTACCTTATAGGAAGATTGGATGAGTCTATGGGTATGCTACTACCACATCCAAGATCCTTCCTCTTGGTAATTTAATTGTATATAAGAGAGTTTACTTGATTTAGCACAAAAGTGTCTTCAACCATAAAATTAGTGAAGATATCTCCTTTAGATTACCAATCCTCAATAACTTGCATCATCACCTCATTTTAATTTGATAAGAAGGGAGTAAATAATCCTTGAGCCACCAAATCTTGATATAAATTATCATTGGAATCCATAAATTGGTCTTGATATAAATTTTATCCCTACACCAAATTGCTATGAATTGGTGCATTCTCCCTTGCATTGGTGGTAGAGTTAGGATTGTATGCATTAACAATCATGTTGGGATTAAGATACCATTGGCCCCTTCCTCTTCCATATTATTTACCATATTATTATTGATAGGGGTAAGGATTCTAATGGGCACCTTGTTGCATATTAGTTTATCTATTTAGAGCCTCTAAGGTTAGGAACTTTGATTTTCAATCAAAATTATTTTCTACTGACCTAGGAACAACCTTAGTTTTGGTATTGTCATTAGGAACTTTGGCTACATCTAGAGTACTAGTATAATTATGAGATAAATTAGGAATAAACACCATAGGTGGTAATCTTTCATCTTGGATGATATTATTTTTAGCTTTGATATCCATTTCATTTGCCGCAGGGAGGGTGGAATCTCTCATAGATTGAAGCATGATAGTAATTTTAGTCCTAATGGGTTTCAAGTAAGGAACACAAAAATAATAAGTGGTGTCATGGGAAGAGGAAATATACGCCAAGTATTATAAAGACTTTCTTTGAAGTCATGCATTATTTCTTTGGGTCCCCTTTTTATCACATTAAGCTGATGTATGAGAGAAGCACAGTCACATTCATTTCCAAATCTAGAAGTTAACAACACTCCAAACTCATCCCATGTTATGATGTACCCACCTTATAGAGTCCTATATCAATCAAGAGCCTTCTCTTTGAGGGACATGTTAAGGAGTCTAATGGAAATTTTCTCTCAAATAACATTATGGAAATTGTAAAATTTATAAACATCTCTAATGTGATCACTAGGTGTGATATGACTCTCACCATTAAATGTGGGCACACCTTTCATGGCATTAGCAGGAATTACATCATATGCATGAAGTTGGATTGGATTGTTAGTATTAAATGAAGGCAAATCATGAGGCCTAACCATGTCTTCTTATTTAAGGTATTCAACTTCTTCAGCCTCTTCTTCCCTAGCAAAATCCACCCCTACTTCAAAGGGCAGATTAATCTATGGATACTGAATTGTAAGAGGAATTTTAGACTGAATGGGTGGGTTAATAAGACTAAATGTTCTAATAGAGGATGACCTAGTGAGAACTATGAATGACAAGGGTACATTTATAACAAAACAAGTGGCCTTGAACTAGATTTACCATGAATGATTTGCCAAATGTTGAGTAGCACACCAATTTGTAGTTGATGTTTGTCAAGACCAACACCTTGAAAAGTTGCCTTGAGGAAAATGCATCCCATGAGGCATGTCATAATTTTTATCATCAAATCTTGCACCCTATAATGATTTTTTCAATTTTATTTAAGATTTGGGAAACATGGGAACATCTCTAGGTATGTGTGTGTAGGTATATTGGAAATGAGCCTCTAGATTTAAGGGATAGCTTCCTGAATATATCATGCAATTATTATCACTTAAACTATTTCTTTCTTATGGGGAAAAGAGTTATAAAAATACATAAATTAAACCTACTCTAAAAGAGGTGATGCACCAAAAAATGTCTTCCACTTGACCATCATATTTCTACCATGATGAAATAATGCATAAAAATTAGCCTTAAAGTCTTTATGGGTTCTAACATGAGAATTTAAATATATAAGTGAGATGTGAGTAGATACAAAAATAAAATTCACTAGAGGGTAGATTTTATACTCTAAGAATAATTTTACTCTTGAAAAATCTTTATACATTAGACTACACTTTATATGACATATTAGACTAGGAACTCTTAATCAAACATGAAAGGACAAGGGAAGGAAGGACATATAATTATCACTTTTCATCACCATACATAAATTTTAGACTTTGAAAGTTATTCAAAACTCAAAAACAAACTTGCATTAATGTTCAAAGGAAAAATATGACATTATTCCAGCAAGGCTTTGCAATACATGGCATGTTTTTTTTTAAGGTTAAAATGGTAGATACTTATAAAATTTGAGAGAGATAAATGAGAAAATGATTCCCAATGGGAATAAAAATATTTCAACCTCATTTAAACCATTGTTACAACTACGTCTGTCAATATGATTCTTTAGAACTTCCTAATTGATTTAGGTCATCTCAAGTAGTTGAAACAATTCATTATTCCTTAACTCATGCTCCATAAGTTTGAAATGATGGGATAAAGTGGTTTTGAAATAATTTTTGACATAATTTTAGTTAGAACAATTAGATCCATTTTTTATAAATTTGTTTAGGTGCTAATTATTCCAAACAAGTTTGTCATGGCATGCATAATGGAGAGAAGGTGTCCTTTTCATGGAGTTTGTCCTAGAGATAAAACCATTGGGGTATATGTGTATGCCTTCATGGAATCCTTTGTAATTATAGATATTGTTCTAGTTATATCATGATTTAATTTTACCCCATTCTCATGGGTTCACTATAGATAGAAAAACAATCTTAGACTATTGGTTTTCCTATAGTCATTATGTTATGACACTCTACTCAATGCCTAGTTCATATTAGGTCCACATAGATCCATTATATCACTAAAGAAAATAAGGTTTCACCATGTTTATAGGTGCCTTTTGTAATGATGAACATAATCATGAGACAATGATGAAATATTTAAAAGATAGACCCTATGTATTATAAATCTATGAACCAGAGGTTTGTATATATCTCTAATGACATCCATATATGTTCTTAGTCACATGAATGCATCATTTTTTTATTTTCATGGTGTTAGATCAAGCTTTAATGGTAGATAGATGACCCTAAAATACCCATTTTCATTTATCAAAAATGGTTTCTCAACTTTAATCAAAAGTTTTGGGCTCATCTTTCTTTTAATTGACTATTGATATTTGACTCAACCTATTGACATATTGAACCATCTCTCATTTTTGATCTTTCTTGGTATGAATTACTATGAGTGATTAGTCTTTCCCTTGACATGTTAAATCTATCTAATCTTATGCATATGACATCCTCACATTTGATTTTAGGATCCTATTATTAATCTGTTAGCTCACATTATTATGCCATGTACCAATCTCTCAAGATCCTTGACTGTTTGACTGATATTGTAAAATTATATCTATTTTCCATATTTGGCCTAGATACCAAGCTATGCCCACTTACCAATTAATCTTGATGTATATTTCTTGATTGAACACTCAATTCAAATTGTCTAGATAGGATATGGATGGTGTAGGTAGAGTGAATGGATCCCAAAGCTCATAAACAATCAAAACTAAAACATTGACTATTTCTAAAACTAGGTAGCATGTGAAACTCATATTCTCCACTCACTCAATCCATTTTTTATCCAAACATTTGGCCCTAGTAGTAGGAGAGCAAAAAAAACTATTTAAGTATTTCTAGTTTTCATGCGTATGGACAAATCAAGGAAAAAAATCATATGGGAAGCTTTTTAGGATTCAATATCAAATGGTTTTGCTCCATTTATCATTAAAACCATTCCTTAAAAGTTTGGTGCCTTTAGGATTTTTATACTTTAAGATATGAGTCTACAAATTTGGCTAAAATATGAAATATGTATATGCAAGCATCAAATTTATACCTAAGAAGAATCCATATGAGTTTAAATTTGATGGACTGTGGGACATCAAACACATTTTCACATTTGTCAAATTATGTTTTCATGAACATTAAGTTTAAGATATGAGAACTAGGTATTGGGGGTTAAAAATCCCTAGTAGAGATCTATGGAAAAACCTGTGACTGACAAGTGTCAAGACCATAAGAGATTGGATAAGGTTAAAATGGAAACAGATCCCAATAACCAATAAGAAGTAGAGATCAAGGTGATGGGTCCCAAGGATTTGATGGTCCATGATGGTCAGGGTGTCCAAGAAGTATAACTAGGTCATTGATAGTTAATGATAAAGGAATGAACTTGGATATATTTTTTTTAAGGATGACCAAGCATAAAAAGTTTGATTCGGCAAGTTGAAGAGCCCAAACTTGAGCTTGACCCAAGAAACAAGAGAAGTAGAGATCTATGGACTCAAATTGGACTAATTATTAGGTAAAGCACTATATATATAAGAAAACCAATATTCTTATATTGCTTTACCTCTATACTTAATTTGGTTCAAGATCTAAAGAATAAAGGAGGTGTGAAAAGATTATTTGAAGTCATTCCTCGACATGATTTTATTTAGGGTAAACATGACATGTATTTGGTAGTTCAAAAACTTGAATATCTTTCCCTCATAAGGGGATCTAGTGGAAGATAAAAGGATTAGATTTTGGGAATTTAGAAAGTAGTTGGATAATTCACTTCCAACTAGATCATAACTAGTGCAACTTATTGAAATTAGAATGATCTAGGGCTATCAGAGAAAATTATAAAAATCTCATTCATAATGACTTGTTTCAATTAAACCAAAAGCATGATAGAGCATCTCAAAAGCTAACAACTCATTGGTCATCAAAAGTAACAAGATTTCTAAATTCCCCCTTCTCTCTCTTTTTATAATATAAATGGAGGCCTTGGGGTTAATAACAAATATGTCTCACTTATTTATATAGATAATTATATCTCTCCCTATATTCCTCTCAATTCCTTGTCTTGGTTAGACTAGACTCTGCCAAGAAGAAATTTATAACCACTTGAAGTAATAGAAGGTTGTGTTTTGATTTCACTTTTCTAGTATAGTGTGTATATGTCTAGTTTATGCATGGGGTATAAATCTCTCCCTTATCAAATTATGATCTCACCTAGTTACTAGTTTATCTATTTGTGCATGTCATGTTTAGAGTTTTGCATCCCTTGATATAAGCCTACATATGGATATCGTGACTAGTTAGTGTTTTAATTTGGACCTCTCCTTCATTTCCCTTAGCCCAAACCATTTGATGAACCTCCACACAAATGTATAGTAGATAGTTATATTCTAAACCCAATCTCTACTTATTTCCTTAGTTTTCTTCAAGTCAAGTAGGGAAGATCAATCTATATTTTGGTGCATCACCTTAATATCTTATTGAGGATCCCTCATCCCCTTCTAATCCTTTTCCCAAAAATTTCTAGGCTTATTTTTAGTTTAGGTGAGCATCAAAAAGGAACTGGACTACTCTAGAGGTTCAACCCCTTCATGGGATACCCATAGCCTAGGGTTGTTCCCATTCTATAGCTTGATTGGGGGAAGCCCAAAGAACTTCACCCAAGGTTATGAGTTAAAGATATAATATTTTATGGCATGCCTAATGGGAATCAAGACTAAACCAACAAAAAAATATTTTTGTGTTGTTCTTTGCATACTAACCCTTGAAGGCATTCTACAAACACTAAGGGTGAATCTAAACATCTCTCATTTGGTTTGAGTAGTCCAAGTGCCTAACCCTAATTATTAAGTATGTATAATCAACCATATTCTTATTAATATGATTATTATATGCATCAATATCCCTCTTATTAGATGGATAAAGTTTATAATTTCCCTTTAAATGTCCCTTAGAATGCCTATTGGCCTTATCATGACCTATAACCCCTTCCTACCCCTTATCAAAACTAGACTTACCCTATTACATCCCTATCAAGTGTCAAGCAAGCATTATCAACCTATATGGGGTTGATAAAAGAGATTGGCTAAGGTTTAGAGTTTTCTCTAGTCATCCATACTGATATTTTATAAAGGGAAAGGATTACTTTCTAGTATGTCAAATATGGTTGGTTTGCCCTCAAAAGTGAATAATGGACAACATGTGTGAGTGAAGATGTGGCGATGATAGGGAGTTTGATTCAAGATGTAGGTAGTATATTAGTATCCTTTGAAATTCAATAGGCCCACTTAAATTAGTTTTATGTAGAGCCTTAATCCTAGCTCTGAAAGATCATGAAATAGCCCCCTAGTCCACCTGGTCAAGTCTCATCTTCACTAAGAACTAAGTTGGTTCTTATAGAATAAGAATTAATCATGCAAAGAATAGATCAGTAAAATATATCCCAACTTAGTGAGCTTGGTGTTCAAGACTTTAGATACTCCCTTCCCTTCCTTCAAATTCCAATAAAAATATCCTTCAAAACCCAAAACTAGAAGGATACCCTCATAAGCTATGAGCAAGGAGAACTTCTTTACCCTCTAACCATCTCCCTTTGGGTATGGAAGCTTATTGTATAAACTATGGAGGAGAAGATTAAAATTATAGGTAAACCTGAATAAGATAATGCAAGTGTATATGATGAAGAGATCATAATAGGTGACTCATTTCTTTTAGAGGAGAGAGAATCAATTTTAGACCAACCTTCTTGGAATGGTTTTAACACTAACATGCTAGATCTCGATGAATAAAATCTTTAGGATAAAATTTTGAGTCAATTGGATGAGGAAGATATATTTAGTTCTCAAGAGATACAACTAGAAGGACCATCACCTTATCAAAAGGAGGACTTTTTGAATAAGAAAAAATTCCCACATAGGCATGAGCTTTAATAAGACCATGATCTAATTATGCCTGAGAAGCATGATGATGAAATGATAAAGCAAAAAAGTGAGGTAAAATCTGATTGCTCAATGTTTGTATTAATAAGAGGATACCAAATTAGGTACCTAGATGAGTTATAAGATGCCAAGGATGATCCATCATAGGTTGTCCTCAATTAAAATCATAAATTTGAAGTTCAACAATTAAAAAATTAGCTTTCTCATTAACTCCATGAGGCTTGCACATCTAAGCAATCAAACTGGAAGGGTGAGTTCATTTTTTTTCTTTTTTTAAGAGAAGCATACTGTCAATTTTTTGAAAATATATTAATCCTCCATATTTGTATAGTAACCCTTAAGCATGTAAAAATTAATGTGTTATTGAAAAAAGATATCTACTTTATATAACTGGTTAATGGTTTTGTATAGTTTCATTCTTCTTGGTTAGTTTAGGATATGTTATATTTCATGATTTTCTCCAAGTGCCTTGGTGCACATCTATTTAGTAGGTTAGTTTTTTTGTTTTTGTTCCTTCTATCCTTATATTTCAAAAGAGGTCCCAAACTAGCTCAGAGAAGTGACTCTATCCCTAATGGATCAAACTAGAAAATAGACTGGGTTCTCCAATCATAATAGGCACGATTCCTTATGAGTCACTAAAAATGTTAGCCATATTTGGTCCACATTACAAGATATTCCCACTTGCTAAGTAATATTGATACAGAGTTCTTTATTGAGCATTCAATTCAAATTGTCTATATATGCTCTAGATGGTGTGGGTAGAGTAAGGGATCACAGAGCTCACAAACCTTCAAAACTAAAACATTAACTATTTGAAAATCTAGGTAACATGCAGAACTCATCCTCTCCACTTACTCCATCCATATTTTGTCCAAACATTTGGCCCTAGTAGTAGGAGAGCATAAAAAACTATTTTAGTATTGTTGATTTTCATGTGTATGGACAAATCATAGAAAATTAGTCATATGGGAAACCTTTCATGCCAGCGGATCAAATAGGTTTACTCCTATAACATTAAGACCTTCCCATAAAATTATAGCACCTTCATTAATTTTTCACTTCAATGAATTAGTCTACAAAGTTGGCAAAAATACTAATGACATATATGCAAGTGTCAATTTTATTCCTAGGTAGAATCCATATGAGTTTAAATTTGAAGCACCATGGGATGTCAAAAATGTTCTCATGGATGTCAAATGATGTTCATTTGAATGCCAAGTTTAATCTTTGAGAACTATATATAGGGGTTGAAAAATCCTTAGTTCTGATCTAAGGAAAATCATGTGATCAATAAGTGTTAATACCTCGAGAGCTTATATCAGGTCAAAAGGTTAGTGGATTTTGATAACCAATAAGAAGTAGAGCTCAAGGTGATGGGTCTAAAATATTATATAGTGTGTGATGGTTAGGGTGTCAAAGGATTATAACCAAGTTGTCGATAGCTAATGACAAAGGAATGAGCTGAGGTATTTTTTTAAGGATGACCAAGCAAGATAAGCCTAACTCAGAAAGTTGAAGATCCCAAACTTGAGCTTGACCCAAGAAATAGGAGAAGTAGAGATCTATGGACTCAGATTGGACTGATTATTGGGTAAAACACTAATCTATAATAAAACCAATATTATTAGATTTGTTTTCCTCTATAGTTAATTTGGTTCAAGATTCAAAGCACAAATTAAGTGTGAAAAGATTATTTTATGTCATGCCTTGACATACCACCATTTAGGCCAAACATGATATGTCTCTAGGAGTTCAAAAACATGAAGATATTGCCTTCATAATGGGATCTAGTAGAATATCAAAGGAATAGAGTTCGGGAATTTGGAAAGTAGTTGGATAATTCACTTTTGACTAGATCATAACTTGTCACCTTTGGCAAAATCTTGTCTTCTAGTCTATATTGATAAAATTAGAATGATCTAGGGCTATTAGAGAAAATTATGAAAATATCATTCATAATGACTTATTTTGATTGGACCAAAAGCATGATAGAGCATCTCAAAATTTGACAACTCATTGGTCATAAAAAAAAACAAGATTTATAACTTCCAACTTCTCTATCTTTTTATGCTATAAATGGAGGCCTTAGGGTTAAGAATATATATCTCTCACTTCTTTAGATAGATCATTAGATCTCTCCCTGTATTCCTCTTTATTCCTTCTTTTGGTTAGATTGGACTCTACCAAGATAAAATTTGTAACCTCTTTAAGTAATAAAAGGTTTTGTTTTCATTTAAATTTTATGGTATAGTGTGTATATGTCCATTTCACACATGTGGTAGAAATCTCTCCCTCATCAAATTATCATCTCACCTAATTACTAGTTTATCTATTTGTGTATGTCATGTTTAAAGTAATGTATCCTTTGATTGAATACCACATGTTGATACTATGACTAGTTAGTGTCTTACTTTGGACCTTTCCTTCATTTGCCTTAGCCCAGACCATTTGATGAACCTCTACATGGATGTATAGTAGATAGTTTGACTCTAAACCTAGTCTCTACTTATTTACTTAGTGTTCTTAGAGTTGAGTAGGGAGGATCAATCTATATTTTAGTAAATCACCCTATTGGCTTTCTTAGGATCCCTTATCCCCTTCTAACCCTTTTACAATGAAGTGTTAGGCTTAGTTTAATTTTAGGTGAGCATCAAAGAGGAACCAACCTACTCTAGATTTTCATCCCCATCATGGGATACCCATAGCCTGGGGTTGTTCCCATTTTATATCTTGATTAGGGGAATCCCAAAGAACTTATCCCAATGGTGTGAGTTTAAGCTATAACAAGATAAAAATGTATGATGCAATGTGGATAATTAGATCTATTATGATCCATAGTTTGAAAACCAATGTCTATTTCATGATCTTAAATTTGACATATGCACTCCCATCAAATGATGTTTTCACATCCATCATTGACATTCCCATGTACATCAAATTTAAGATCAAAATGATTTGTTTTGATCAATCTTAAACTTCATGTTAGTGCAAACATATTATGTTATAGGTCTATATATAGAATTTTATGACTTAATCTAGAAAGCTTACATGGACTTGAAACTTTGAAAGCATGTTCCTAGTATGAAGAAATACCTAGCACTATAATATTTTATCTCATGTGGGCTTGATAAGGGAAGATAAAAAAAATAGTTTTTTGTTTAAAAATGAATGTAGTAATTTTATTATTTTATGGAATGTAAATTTAAGTGTTTTACTATCTTTTTTTCATAAATAAAACCTTTTAGGTTTTGAGTTTGAATCTAGGTTATATTTTTTACTTTAAAAAAAACAATTTAAAGCCCTTATGGCTCAGCCATATCATATAATTAGTATTCTCTAGGTTTAGGTTCTGATGAGGTTCATTTTGTTTAAGGAATCTCATTTGTATATTTGGTTATGTTATTTTGGGATATAAATATGCATATTATAATGGGCTATTACTATTTAAAAAGCTTGTTATGAATTTAAAAATGTTGGTTTCATATTCAAGTTTCTATTATGTTATTTTATTTTTGGAAAACACCAGCCTATGCATTTTTAGGCCACAACCATAAAAGTTTAAAATGAAATAATTGAGTTTTATGTGGGGTTTTAATACCATCTAAGTTTTGTTTAAATTATTATTTTCTTATTACTTTAATGTGTTCCATTAATAATTGTACGACTAATGTATTTGATTTGGTCATTATGAGGGTTTTTGACTTATGATGAAAGTTTGTTTTTAGTCATGTTGTTTTTATTTACATTCATGATTGTTTGAATTTAGGTAAATGATTATTATTTTTATTTGGCTACATCATGAGTTTTTAAAACTAGTTTGAATTTAAAGATGTGTATGAATGACTTTAGTTGTTATTATCATTACTAGTTAGTGATAATGATCTTGAGATATTTTTATCATGATTTTTCATTTGACCCTATTGGAAATAATTGAACTATAACTTTAAAGATATCTAATGTTATTTATTTTGATTGGTTCAGTTGACATTATTTTCATTGGATATGTGAGTATGTTTCTTTGTATGAGAACTTGAGTTGAGTTTTAATGTCATTTTAGGCTACTGTAAGTTTGATAATCTTTTCAAGAAAGTTTTATGATATTATTTTGAGTATAAAATTTAGTTCATTTATTGAAATTTATTCAAGTCGCTTATTTTTATTTTGATTAAATATAAATATTTAAATAATATTATTTATATTAAGGGTTACTATCAGTAATATAATTACATTTATTTTAGGTGTTGTCCCGTAATAATGGATTGGGGCTTGCAGGTATGATGCCATAGATTTTACTCTTAATATTCAATCTTAGAATTCTCTAAATAATATTTTGTAGTTAAAATAAATACATATGTGTTAGTTTTATTAATCATGAATGTAAACAATCTTGTTTGAATGTTTTCATCATTTGTTTTTGTTAAGTCAAGCTTAGTAGTCATTGTTACCTTAGTCAATTCTCTCATATGGCCGAAATCACATCCAACTGATGCATGGGGTGGTCTAGGGCCACTTATGGTTTGGCTCATTAGGATTGAAGAGGTGGTCATTTCCAATATAGCATGGAGATTATTGTTTGTTGTACTTATTTTGATTTAATTATTTTGATAGTTAATTATAAATTGACTTAATTCATGAGTGTATAATAATTTAATTAACTATTTTGATGTTCATCATTTATGTGATGTAAAGTTAATATTATGTTTAATTTTCATAATTAGTTTAGTGTATGAAAATTAGTTTATAATTATGATTTGATTTTGATATGTTAAATATCAAATCACTCATCATGTTTTGATTTACATATATTACTATGAACATTCATTATGGCATTTTGATATTGTGAATTTTTAGATACATGACCTAAATTAATTCATGCATTAGTTTATTATTACTTGGAATATTTAGACTTATAATTGAACCTATAAGTGTTATTATTTAAATAAAATGTAGATACATTTATTTTCATAGTTGTATAAGTTCATTTAGTTATCTTATATTATGAATATGTGTTCACGAAGCTTTTTAAAGCTCATATAATTATTCAATACTATCAGTCTTCTTATCTTAGGCTAATGTCATTGAGTTTAGTTAGATAATTGAAATAGTAATTAGTTGATTTTGAAATAAAGTTATAAAATTGAATTGTGAGATACTATGTGAGCATTCTTTTAAAGTGTACAAGAAATAAAAAATTGATACTTTGTATGTAAAAATTATATTTGATATGCCTTCATGTACAAATTAAGGTATTTCCTAATCACACATTGTTATATTATTGCTACCTCCACACACTTGTGGATGACCCTTCAAGGCCTCCTTCATGCTCTTTAATGGCCATACTAACCCATGCAACTCCTGAGTAGAGATGGCTCATCCCTAAAAACTACATGTAGGTACTTGTGAGTAAGATGTTGAACCATTATTGCCTTATTTTGAGGTATGTATGCATTGATTTAATTTTGTAATGCATGTTAATGTTTTATAATGATGAGGAGGACCATATTTACCTTATTTTGTGATTGAATACCGCTATAAATCTCTATAACTCTTGAGAAGACCTCATAAAACCCTAAAATTCCTTAAAAACCTTTATATTTAGAAGTTTTATTGCCTTGATTTGAATGTTAAGGAATTATTAAGGCTTCGTACAGCTTGTAAGTTAATGAAGAGGGGTTTTTTATCCTTGATTTTTATACATGAAACTTTGATAACCCCTATAACTTGTCCACATAAGCCAAAACCTATATTTTTTTGGACTTAGAAATTCATGAAATCTTGTTTTTTTGTGATCTTTACATAAAACCTTCTATTTCTTCCAAGAATGAGTCTCATCTTCATTTAAGACTATGAATATAATTTTGAGACCATAAACCATTCAATATCATGGTGTTTTATTCCTCGGAACTGTAAATAAACCTATAAAAGATGATTGAAACTTCATCCTTCAATCTATAAGCTTTGAAACCATGGCAAATCCTTGATTCTGGAGGTTTGAGTTTGAGATTTTATTTAGTAAACCTAAAAAAATACCCTAAATAATGAAAATGCCATGATCATTCTTGAGGATGAGTAATGGTTTATTTATTTATTGATGCACTCTTCTCACATTGAGAGAGATGAATGTCATTAAGGAATAAAATGGAGGGAAATAACTAAATTCAATACACTTTTGATCCTTTTTATGAGTGAGAGAACTGGAGGATGGTAATTAATGAAGTATTTGACATTTTAAAACTTTAGGAATGCCATAATTTCTAAAAATTGACTTTAAGGACCTCAAATATGACCTCTTGACCTTTTGACCTTACTTTATTTTAAGAAGAACTAGACTAAGCATATACAAGATTATTAAGGTTCTCAAAAGTGAATTTAGTATCTCTTAGGTGAATTAACCCTAAAAATAAATTAACATTTCCAATTATCAAGTTACTTCACCTTGCATAATGACTTTAGCACTAATATATTATGACTTCTTATAAGATTAGGCATTAGGGACTAGTTTGGGTGTTTTTTAGACATAAAAAAATGATTAATAAGATTGGAGACATTATATAATAAATTTACACACATCCATACATTGAAAAACATATAAATTGTCTCTATATTAGGCCTAATATAAACCATGACTCCAATAATGATTGCAAGACTGATTCAATGGAGAAAAAGTACAAGGAACCTTAATGACTTCTATACACATATTATTGAACCAACCTAGTTATAATTAAGGAGACTATAAGTGGTGTACTCAGCTTATCTTTGAAAAATGACCCTCTCCAAGAATTTCAAGTGTCAAAGTCTAAGGATGGCTGAAATAGCCAAAAATAAAATTGGTTGAGATATACTAAGATGTCCCTTACATCCAAGCACTACCTGCATAGTTTCTATGGACCTTAGGCCAATGTAGTTATCATATAAATGGGAACACAAATGAAAGAATAAGAATGGTAAATTAGAAATTATTAGGACTAAATAAAGATTTCCCACCTAGAAAATACAATAAATGGTGCCATCTAGAATAGGGCCAAAGACCACTGGTGAATAGGATGATAAAACAAGCAAAGATTTTATGGCTTTATATCTCTCATGGATATTTTAAGACCTTTTTAACCTTTTTAGTTTTTAGGGTTATTTTTTATATTTTTAAATTTTTAGGTTTTTTGTGTTTTTAGAATAAGGTATTTACAAGAATATCATGGTAATTAGAAAGTAACAAAATATCTCACTAAATAATGAGAGCATGGCTTAGGTTGATTATAAAATGGTGGTATCATGGTGTAGGATTCTCACAAAATGGTGAGAGTGTGGCTTAGGTTCTTATAAAATAATGAATGTGGCTTAGGTTTCTCATAAAATGGTGAGAGCATGGCTTAAGTTTCTCATAAAATGATGAGAACAAGGTTTAATATTCTCACAAAATAGTGAGAAAATTGCTTAGGTTACTCATAAAATGATGAGAGTGTGGCTTATGTTACTCATAAAATGGTGATAGTGTTGATTAGGGTGTGACTAAGATGACCTCAAAAACTAATCACTAATTACATGGACCTTAGGTCAATGTAGTTTCACCTATAGTACAAGATACTAAGAATCAATAATAGGGTGGAAAATATGAATGGAAGATGAACATAATAGATGATACAAAAAATGGTAGGAGTGGAAAGATATAATTTAAATACAATCATGCATGTAAATCATGTATAAGATACTCTAAGATGCTGCATGTCTTAGATATTTTTATTATGACCAAATATGAATGATCTACTTAAAACATTCCCTAAATTCTAGCATCTAAAATTATCTTTTGTACTTATAAACTAATAGGATGGGGGAATAAGATCAATATGGACTAACTCAATTAAAGCTAGGATTAAGGGAGTTTGTTTTTAGTTCATTCCCCAAATTAGGGTTTCTCATAGACAATTTTCAAGTAAATCAAGTGTAAAATGATTAAGATGCATAATATTCATGGGTTCATCTAGCTCTTCCCCATTTGGTATATCTAAACTATATGCCCTAGATCCATAATTATCTATGATGAGGAATGGCCCTAGCCAATTAGTCCTAAAATTTCCATTCTTTCCAAGGATGGCATTGGTAATTTTCTGGTTCTCATTTAGGGTAAGGTCACTAAGTTTAAAGTCTCTAGGATTGATACACTTATTGTAATTATGACATAATATGTTTGTATATGTTTTAAGATTGTTCAAATTATTTACTTATTTTTCATTAAGTATTTATAATTTTTGAAGCTAAGAGACTATGTATTCCTCCTCATCAATGAGATCGTATAATGAAATGCATATGTAAATAAACTTGATCTTAATAGGGAGAATAGATTCAATGTCGTAAATAAAGGAGTATGGTGTGGCTCTTGTTAGAGTTCAAGTATTGGTATGATAAGCCTAAAAGGAAGTAGATGGTTGTAAATGACTATCATGGCCAAAATCATTAATAATATTTTTAAGTATTTGGACTAGGGTTTGGTTAGATGTTTCATCTTGGCCATTTCTTTAAAGGAAATATGTAGTAGAAAAGTGTTACTTGATATGGTACTTGGCATAGAGGGCTTTGATGTCCTTATTTTTAATTGAGATTACATTGTTAGAAAGGATATAAGAGGGAATGAAAAAGTGGTAAATGATGTGATTTATGATGAATTTAGATATCTAATTACCAGTTATGTAATTTAGTGGAATAGCTTCAGCCCACTTTGTAAAATATTCAATTGTAGTGAAGATATGTTTATCACCATCTAAAGAAGTAGGATTTATTTTCCTTATGATATCAAGTCCCCATGTGGAAAATTACCATTGCATGGTTATTTATTGAAGTGATTGAGATATTTTATTAATGATATATATGTACTTTTAATAAGATACATACTTATTTACATAAACACATGCATTGGCTTCTATAGTGGGCCAGTAATACCATGTATGTAGGATTTTCTTGGAAATGACCATTCCAATAGTGTTGACCCAAAAAAATCCTTCATATACTTATTTAAGCACTAATTTATACTCTATTTAAGCTAAAAAATGAATTAATTTTTCATCATATCCTCTATGATAGAGTGTCACTAAGTGTGGTATAATAAGAGGTATTATGAATGAGGGTTTTTTATTTGTTATGGGAAAGGTTATAATGGAGAATATTATCATGAAGGTAGGAATATATATAAAAATAAAAATATGAGAAGGGACCAAAAATATCACATATAATTTCATATTTTTAAACATTCATTAGCCAAAATCCACAAATGTTTGATAAGGAATTGGTAATCAAGAACATGATCTATGATTGTTATTAGTGAACTGATTATTTCCATTGCATCTGAAGTCATATTATTGGTCCTTGGGATATATTCAATTTATATGTCTTTAAAACTTTGATTAAGATGGTCCATCATATTTTTTTAAAGAGTAATCTTATTATATTTGGCTTCGTATTGTTATGCCACCTAGTTAATAATTAGTTGAGAATCTCCATGATGTGTAATTTATTGATATTATAGTGTATTACTAGATGAATCCATACAATAAGTGTTTCATATCATATTATATTATTTGTATAATAAAACCAATGTGGAATGATTTGGGAATGATATCCCCTTATGGCATTAAGAAAATAATGCCAACTCCATATCCATGAGAAGTGTAGGAACCATCAAATTAGATGGTTTAGTGCTGAGACTTAGAATAATTGTCATCTAGAGTTATAATTGGCTCATCATGGAAATTGAAAATGAGTGGCTTGGTATATAATAAGGGTTATTCCAAAATTTTATCTATAATTGTCTACCCCTTATGGGTCTTTTGATGTACATATTCAGTGTCAAATTCACTCAATATCATGACTCATTTAGCCATATGACCAATCAAAGCTACCTTGAAAAGTAGGTATTTTAGTGGGTACACTTTGACAATAAAAATGGTAGAGTTATTAAGAATATAATGTTTCAACATTTAGATTAAAAACACCATTGCTAAGTAGGATTTTTTGAATGAGTTGTAACTATGTTCATAGGTTACCAATGTTTGGCTTTAGTATTATATTACTCTTTCTTTCCCTGATCATTATGTTATGTCAAGAATGCCTCCAAGGCATATTCAATTACTAATATATAGAGAATTAATGGTTTTATAGGTGTTATAAGGCATAGAATAGATACTCATATTACTATTGATAATAAGTGTTCCATGATAAAGTGGTGCCTTTCTTTAGAATATGATTAAGGGATTGCATCTATCTACCAATTAAGATATGAACCACCTGATGGATTAGATCTTACCCCATAATAAATAGAACTAATTTAGATTATAAGCTAGATGAATTTATATAATGGCGTTAACCATGGCTACATCGACTTAAATTCCCTTACAAAAGAGAATGAAACCTATAAATTTCCTAAAAGTAATGCCAAAGACACACATTTTAGGGTTGAGACTCACTTTATATTCATAAAGGATTTTAATATTATTCATAACACATCAAGATGTCGTAATCTAGTCTTGGATTTTCCCAAAATATCTTCCACATAATCTTTGAATATATACAACATCATGTCATGAAAAATAATAATCATTACATGTTGGTACATACCACTATCATTCTTGAATCCAAATAACATCACATGATAATAGAGTATTCTCCATAGAGTGGTGAACACTAGCTTTTGTTTGTATTTAGGTGTGATTTTAATTTTATTATATCTAGAGAAAGCATCCATAAGAGATAAAATTTTGTACCTTGATATGGAGTATAAAAAAATATCAATGTTGGGCAAAGTAAATTCATCCTTTGGGCATGTTTTATTGATATGTTTGAAGTCAATAAATAATCAAATTCCTTGTGGATTTTTGTTGATTGTGACTATGTTTTATATCAACTCTAAATAATCCATAGGATGGATACACCCTAATTATAATATTTTTTCTAATTATTTATTGACAAGTACAACTTAATGAGAGTGCATTTTTCTTATCTTATACTTAATTGGCTTAGCTTTCGGGTGTATATCTAGGTGATGTACAAATAAAATAGGTTCCAAGGTAGGTGTATCTTAATAAAACAAATAAAAAATATCAAAAAACTCCTAAAGGATGGAATTAATAAGTTCACATTATTCTTCAATGAGGGATGTTTCAGTTTTGATCTATTTAGGATTAGACAATGTTCAAATATTACATTCTATGGTATCTTCTATAATTAGTGTGGAACCATTCTCTATAATAGTTAAAAATGTGTTAAATTAGTCTTATTAGTAATTTTGTGACTTTATTGGATCATTGAGTTCACCCATACAATAATTATGTGAATTTATAAAGTCTAGTAAAGGCCATTTTGTAAAGGTGTGCAAGAAATATTAAGCTGATTGATCAAATAATTTCTAGTTATTTAAACTGATTACAAATTGGCATGAACTTCTATAATTAGAGCATGCTTGGGATTCATTTGAAAGAGAGTGAACTTACCTATCTAATGGAGTTTAAAACAGTTTTTCACCACGTGACTCATCCTTTTATTTACCTTTTCCCTAGTCCAAAAGTGCCTCAAAGAGGTTTTCAATTTGGGACCTCAATGTTTAATTTTCATTTTTTTTAATAAGTAATTTCACCTACTCTATAAAATAAATAGTAGGGACCAATGTAATAACAAATCCCTGCTTATGATTTTCAAGTGGAAAACCATCTTCAAGGCCCAAAATTTTATAAATTGCCGCATCATTTTTAAAATCATCCAATGGTATGTATGAGTCCTCTTGGCCCTAGTCAATCAATTAGGGATGATGGAGGAAAAAAGGGGAATAGGATGAGATATAAGTAATGGTATAGACATTATTAGGGTCAAAAATGTTAGTTTAATCTAATGCATCATAAATACTATAATAAGAATCTAAGTCATTGTAAGCATTGACATTACTAGATGATAAATTAGTGTCACTCTCAAGATATGAGGGTTCACTCCTAGGTGGTTTGTATATGATACCTTGATTTATTTTGTTTGATAATTGATACTATCTCAATAGGTCCTTGCTACTTTACCTCTAGGAATTTTACATTATAGACCTGATTATCCATTATCATGTTTGGAATAGGATACTTTGAGTTTTGGTAATAGGTGGAGAAAACATCACTATATAACCATGAGTCATCATCACCTTTGGTTTGTTTTTGTTCTTGTGAAGTGGTTTTAATTAAAACAATGGGTCCTTTTTGACAATAATCATCCTTCATGCACCATTCCATTTTAAAAAAATTCACTTTAATTCTACCATATAATTTGGGAATTTTAGGCAAATTATCTATATGGAAAGCATTGCCAATCTTGTATTCCCCAAGTCATTATCTTGAATAGTAAAATGATTGGATATTTCATGAAGTGGTGTAGATGAAGTGGAAGAAAGAGTAATTATATCCATGTAATTATAATCAAGAAAATGAGCAACTATATATTTTTATTTTTTGGGGACATATTTTATGCCAATTTGATGGTTGTATCTTTCATACTCTACTTCTAGGTGTTTAAAAAATTGGTATGGTTTTATATGCCCATTAATAGTAAATTTGAATCCAAAATGGGGAAATTTAATACACTAATGGATAGTATAAGGTATGACACATACTTCATAAATCCATGGTCTCTGAAGGAGAAAATTATATGATATTTCTAAGTCAAGAACGTGGAAAAGAGTATCATGGGTTAGAAGCCAATGATAAATGTAAATAAATGGTGCCCTAAGATTCCCACTCCTTATTATCATATGCCTTTATAATAATGGTATCTAGTTGAAGATCTTTTGGTGTGTAGCCCAAGTGTTTGATCAACTTCAAATTTACATTATTTATCCCTAAACCATTGTTTGTGAGGATTAATTTAATTTTATGTCTAGAAATGATAACTTATATATATAATGATTTATTATGTAAAGTTATAAGGGATGACATATCAGTTTGATTAAAATTACGATCTTACTATGGACCCAAATGACTTAAAAGTGTTTGAAATTTATCAATCACAATGTCATTTGGGACCTTAGACTTACAAAGAAGCTCCTTCAATATTTTATTATGGACATATGACATATGCAAAATATCTAAAATAAAAATTTGTGCTAGTGTCTTTTGTAATTGTTTTATAATATCATATGTTTTGTCATTAATATGAGAAATCAGCTTGGTTTTTTGAGGTGGAGGACCTTGAATGGGATTTTTAAAGGAAGAATGTACATGAACTTGAATCATAACCTTAAAGTGTCAAGTTATGATTAAAAGCCCTAAGTTGGCAGGGAATTATTTTAATTAGAAGATGGTGAGTAAGGGCCTAGAATGATAAATCTTATTTGTTGACTTTCATGAAAACTAAGTCACACCAATTGAGAATTACCAAAACATGAGGGGGGAGGTCCCAAAATGGATGGTGTTGGATGTTGGCTACTATTAGAATTTGACCTAGGATTGATCTTAATGGTATTTATATGCCCATTAGTAATGTGAACTATGATATTATCATAGTTTTAAGATACATTATTATAGTTAATTTTATTGGAATGGACATTCTAACCTTGATTATAGTTTTACTATTATTTTAGATTAAGGTAAAATCAGGTTTTGAAGGGACCCCGAAACCCAAGTACAAAGAAAGAAAGATTAAACCACAACGACCACAGGTAGAACCTAAAAACTACTACAGAGAAGTAGAAAAAATAGGTTTTATATGGACCTAAAACCACCAGAGAGACCACCGGTCAAAACCCAGATTTAACAAAGATCTGGCTGCACCATAGATAGAAGATTACAAAAAGAAACCAAAGAACAGGACCAGTAAACATAACCAACAAGAAGAATCAGACTATTCTTCCAGTTCCAAAATCATTTTTACAGTTTCTTTACCTTTCACAACAGTAGTATCCTGAGTAGTAGTTGCCGCTAACTTGGATCCCTCTTGTGTAGCCTTCTTTCTAGAGCTTTGTCTCATCCTTTTGCTAGGACCCTCCAAGGATTTGGTCTCCTCATTTGCTCTTTTTCCACTATTGACAGCTGCAGCACAAATATTGGACGTTACTTCCTCCATTTTTGTTCTATTCTCCTTAATGAGTTCCCAAAGGTTATTCTCGTAATCTTTGAGCTTGATGGGGATATCTCTTATCTATTTTTCCATGATGTTAATTTTGTTCCATGAACCTTTCTAGTTATCTTCCATAATTTCCACTTTCCTTTTGAGATCCTTAATCTCCTTACACATCCAAGAATCAAGTTGGAGAGAAGCCTCTGCTTTGCAATTAACCCAACTCATAGGTGTGTGCATTCCATCGTTCTGCCCCTTCTCTCTCCATTCCTCAGAATTCTTATTGGGATTGTTCCCACCTTCTTCAAAGTGATCCTCTCGGCCCCTTTGATACTATTCTTTGGTTCCAATTTGAATTTCCATGTCCATTTCTTGATTGTCATCCTGAACTGTATTTTCCTTTTCATTTCTTGAAACAGGGTTCTCAACAGGGCCATCTTGGACAATATCTTCCTCCGACACTTTCTGAGTTTCCTCAATTTCTTCTTTACTATTTTCAGATTCCTCCTCTTTGTTGATTCCTTCTTTCTCATTCTTCTCTTGACATTCTTCGTCCTCATTTGAATTTGTATTCCAGCTTTCAGTTCCTTCTTCTTCCTCCAAATTTTCCTCCCTAGGTTTTTCAAATCTCTCCCACTCTGTATCTTCTTCTACATTCTGATTATTAGCGCTAGGGAACTTGATTTTGTCTTTCCCTTTTACAATTTCACTCCTTCTGCTCCCAGACTCCTTATTTTTCCCCTGGTTAGGGTTCTTAACCATATCTTTATTCTTATAGTAGCCTTCAATTAACAGAATTAGGCCTTCATGCAAGATAGGATGCGTTTCCTTCTTCCTGTGAGCAAATAAAATTTTGGACATAGTTTTACTATTGTTAATTCTACCTTTGATTTTTATTGTTAGGAGGCTTGTTCTAGTTGTATTTATTAACTTTATGTCAATTCTAGTTTTGAGTGTTATTAGAGTTATGTTGTGGAAAGGGGTTTTGATAAATACCCAAATTATGATTAAACATCATGACCACATTATCTAACTTTATTTCACTACTTTCAAGAAAATATTGGATGAGATGAAAAATTTATATGCATATATGAATATAATGACCTTTAACACACTGATAATCACAAAAATCATTCTCTTCATACCAATCAAAATTAGGTTAGTTTTATATAAATGGTTTTGGCATTGGACAAAGGATTATGTTAGTAGTAGCTAGCTTCAATAAAACCATCTCAATAAGATCTCCAATATTAATAAAAAAATCTATTGTGATAATTGCCTCTTCTTAGAGGGGGTCTTTGTAAAGTGAGAAGTTTAGTAAGTGTGTTTACCTAAAAACTTGGCTGTTGTAATTTTTACACATGCCAATATTTATTTACCCCATCTCCTATAACATTTTTGTTTATGTTGAATGGTTTAGGCTTCTCTAAAGTACTTGATTACAGTTGTGAAGGAGATTACATTTGAGCCTTGTTATGAACTTGGTTCTATGAGTAAATATTGATTACCCATTTATTGATAAGGCTTGCTCAATATATATTCCCTTGGTAATAATTTATTTAAACATATTGGCATAATGAAGCTTGAGATTATAAGCTATGTCATATTACAAATTGGTAGTAAACTTGTGACCAATTGCTTGTCAATGATATTATGTGGAATTCAGCTAGACAATGCATGCCAACATTGTAAATAAATACTAGAGCTTTCTCTTCCTCGTTTATTAACCTAACATAAGTCAAATATAATTAGATAATGTTGAACATTATAATTAAAAGTGTTACATGAATTGTTCTAACAAGTTGTCAAAGCTATCAATGGAATTTGTAGGTAGATAAAGGGACCATTCTAAGGTGTTCCCAACCAAACAATGGGAGAATATGTAAATTAGGTCCATAATATTATATTAACCTCTTGACATGTGATGAATAACTCTTTTACATGATCCTTTGTAACACATTTCCTTTTATATTTATCTAATTTGGGCATCTAAAAATGATGCAATAAAGGTACCTAAAGATAACTCATATCAAAGGGATAAGACCATATGTAAAATAATTTATATTTCTTAGTCTAATTTATTATTTGAGTGGTTGAAAATATATTTTTAACTTCATAAAAATATTGAAAGGTTGGGCCAAAGTGTGAAAGAGTGGGAACATTTTGTAAAGAGGTAATGTATAATATTAGGGAGTATGTATGTGATTGGTTCTATGAAGGACATTTACTTTTTTATTAGAGTTGTATTGTTAATAGGGGACTTGGTGTTGATAAGGCACTTTTTGGTGATTACAACATTGATTTTGAGGGAACTAAGGATTGAATGGAGGAATGGGTTTTTCGGTATTGAACATAACTTGTTGAAATTATAGGGGAATTTGATGTTGATTCTTACGAGTTTGATGCATAAGAAGAACCTATTATTGGTTAAGTGGAACATGTTTGGGCTTGAAGAGTCCCCTTGTTGAATATAAGTGAAAAATGGGTGATTAATTGAAATATATTTTTGATTAGACAAAATTTGTTGGGGATTAGTTGACACTTATTAAAATGGGAACTAGTTACTACCTATTAAGGTGGGGTATCGATTGCCACTTGTTGAAGTGGTAGATTATTATTTATAATCCATTGATGTATATTAGGCATGGTCTCAATGTGTTGATGTGAAGTACCTATAATGTTAGAATGAATGATGTATTAGCAATTTGGAATAATGTTCTATTTTCTTATAGAGGTAACTTGATGTGTGTTGGGTTATCCCTTTTGAGTGTTATTTAACATATGCTGGAAAGAATCCATGGGGATATTTTAAGGATTAATTACTAGATTTCTTATAGATATAGGTGTGCTAAATATATCTAAAACAAATGTTTTGTTTGAAAATAGATTAGCATTAAATGTGGGATAAGTTATCAAATGATAATCTGTTAGTTGTGAAATCTAAGGATTTAGCTCCATTAGTGATATATTTTTAATATCCAATATAGTAAGGGAGCTAGTGACAGTAGCAAAAGATTATTTAGCTTGTTTGATTGTGACAAGAAATAAGTTATCTTTATAATATTGGTTAATGACCTGACCCTTTCCCTTATTCTACAATACAAGAACTTGATTAGAAGATAATATAAAAGTTTTATCTTAGTCAAAAGCTGCCTGATTATCTAATAATTCAATATTTTTCTCTTTCAGAACTCTAATAAAATAACATAAATGTATTATGGTAAATCTAGGCATGAAGCTTTCCCCCATTTATAACAATCTAATAATGTGTTTATCTTTATTTTATAAGAGTTATTGTGTTAATTGATCACATCTATATTCAAAACTAAGTATTGTATTTACAAGATACATTAGATTAGGTCTATGTTCTATATCAAATTATACATGTAGAAGTTATGGTTGGTGTTGGCCTTGATCAATGTTATGTGGTATGACTAGAAGCTATGGGTTATGTTTTTCAAGTTTAGAATTAGGTGGAATGTTGGAAAGGTATTATTGATCTTCCTCATCCTCTATATATTGATCATACCCATATGGGTTATACACTATCTCTTCATCAAAGGATGGGTTATAGGTAGCCACACTATGTTTATACTTTATCACATCTAGGTTTATGATATTCATTTTGAAAGAAGCTTGGATACTATAAAGATAGTCTTTACTCGGTATGTGGCTTCACTATAAATATAAGTTGTGAACATTTAAATTAAATAAAATTTATTTTAATAAGGTAATTATCAAATTGGAATACACCAATAAAAAGGCACTTCATTGTAAATAGTTTCAAGAAGTAAGTCTATATAGATCAAATGTATTTTCAAAAGGTGCACACAAGTTTTAAGTGAAATGGTTTCAAATGAAAAATGCTTAATGATTAGATATTGGGAATGTTTGAAATTGGTCTTAGCTTGAAAGGCTTATATCTTGGAAACTTAAACTTGTGAATGAAAAAATGAGACTTAAGTGCTTTAGATGAGCTTTGGAACCCTAAAAAATGTGAATATTGGAACAAATTTATCTTTAAACAATATTTAATCATAATTAAAATAGGATTAGACCTTTGAATTTTGTTGACTTTGAAAGAGTTTGACTAGAATTGGAACTTGCCCTTGGAATTGTAGTTGGTTTGAATTTAAAAATAAGGTTGATTAGAATAAGACCATGGATTTGAAATTAGAACTAGGTTTGGAATAAATTGGATGGCACAATGACATAATTTGGATAATAATTTTTAACTTTGGCCTTAAATTCATTTAAAGTTGGTAATTCAGATTAGAATTAGCCCTCAATTCAATATAGATAACCTAACGACATAGTTTGGATAAGAAAGGTAAGCATTTGGACCATGTCTGACACATCACTTTTATTGACCTAGAAATTTGGCATATTAACACATCATGTGTGTGTATAAAAATTGTTTTGATCTTTATTTGGTTTTGTTATTTGATTTCAAGTATAAAAAAGGTTTTGACACAATAATCAAGCAACAACACACAAACATTACAAGGAAATTCTAATAAATAACATAGGTTTTCATCACATTCATTTGATTCTTCAATATAATTTGTTTGAGAAAAGAATATAAAATTTAAGATTATTTAAAGAAAATTATTATAATTATTGGTTGTATTTTAATCCCATCCTTCTCTCAAAAGGTTTGTACAAGTAAGGCAATCTTCAAGGGTTGTTAATTTTTCACCACTACATCCATGAATGTTCTATAGAAAAATAAGGTCTTAAAAGTTTTACTTGTATTTATATATGGTCCTGATATACCTTATGTTATGTGGGCACAAATACATATACATTTAATATATAGATTTAACTGGTCATTTTCTAAAGGGTCTAGTCCCTTCATGACCACTTCATTTATAAAATTTAAGTGAAGTGCTACCAAAAAAACCAAGCTTTGAGGGACCTTTCAGCTAAGATACCACTAACATAACCTCAATTTGTATATCCCATCAGATAATGGGGTTGATATGATGATAGGATGTTACTTAATAATCAACTCATCCCTAAGACTTATGAGAAGATGATAAACTCCACCCCACATAATCAAAATAAAATAAGGGTATGAAAAAAATAGGAAACTTACATTTTTGGGTAACCCAAAAGGGGAGATAAATTCATAAATAAATTGGCAAGACACTCAAGCAATAAGAAATAAAAACTTGAATGAAAAGAAAGAGCTTGGAAAATAAATAAGTTTTTCTTATAACCCAAATAAAAATGTGAATTTGTTTTAAGCCCAAATCAAGATGTGTAGAAAAGATATGTACTTTTATTAGAATATAAAATCCATTTTTTTCAATGTCATACCATAAAAATGATTAAAAGTTTGAAAAATAGGGTTTTGAGCTAGCAAGGAGCTTGAAAAAAAGTTTGTTTAGGTCTCAGTTTTGCCACAAAATGATTTCATAGTTTTGTAGCACAATTTTACCACTTTGAAAAACAATTTTTTTATTTCAAAATGGAACATAAAAAGATCAAAAACTAATTTCATTATTGATAAATATGTGTTTTTTTCTATGACTAACTATTTCACTGATGTTGTCTTTGATTTCACCAAAATTGACCTACATAGGAAATAGTCAGAAAGACTAAATATGATATTTCCACGGTGAAAATTATTTCATTAAAGTTTATTCTAATTTCATTTTTTTTTAAAACATAGTTAGAACAATAAAATAGAGACACATAGGTAGGAAAAACTAAATTTGAAGATTATTAATAGAAAAAATAAGATACACAATCCAATAGAAAGATGAAAAGTAAGGAGTGGAAGGAATATAAATGATTTTCCACTAAAATCAATGATTTTTAAAAATATATTCATGATTTAACTAAATTTGGCATGCACATAAAATAGACAAAAACGTATAAAAAAATTTACCACTACAATAAAATATTCTTTGAAGTTGGTTATGATTTCACAGTTGGATTCTAAACAAAAAAATTAGATAGAAAAAGAATAAAATAATTTCACCACTACAATATATTATTTAACTAAATTTGGTTATGATTTCATGGTTTGATTTATCTAATGTTGACCATAATTTCATAGTTAGGGCCTAAAAAAAAAATGAAACAAAAAGGCATAAAATTTTTCACCATTGGAAGCAATGATTTCATTAAAGTTGGTTATAATTTTTTTGTTTGGTTTTAGATTTATTTCATTAATTTTGACCATAATTTTCATTGTTATATATTGAATAAAAAATCAAATAGAAGAAACAAAAAATGATTTCGCCACTATAAGCAATGATTTCATTGAAGTTGCTTATGATTTCATAGTTTGGATGTAGAATGCTTTAATTGATGTTGACCATGAATTTTATAATGTTGGAAATTATTTCACTAATATATATGCCAATTTTTCCATTTTATCTTGAATATAAAATATTAAAAAAGACCAAACAAATAATTTTTCCACTGCTAACAATAATTTTGTAGAAGTTTCCTTCTATTTCATAATTCTATAGAAAAATTCCATTATTACATATGGGATGTAATTTAACATATTATTTGAATAAAAAAGAGTGAATTCACTTTAATTCAATGTTAGTTCTAGTAGTTAGAATAATGTTAATGGTCTAAGAGATCTTTTAGGGTGCATGAGTCCCACCAAGCACCATTATATAAATTAGAAATCTGAATGAGGTTAGTCAAATCACTAGTGAATATAATCAAAAAAATATTGAAAACATAACATATTAATCCTACTACATATGGTGATCTTATGTAAAAAATAAAAAAATGAAAATTGGAAGACAAAAAACTATGTTTATACCTTCCTTGAAGATTTGCTTGAGAACCAATTTGAATAGGTTGAGCTCAACTTGTAGGATAGAAGTCTTTGACAATGCTTGATTTTGTGTGTGGATATCATATATCCTTGTCTACATTTTATTATTGGATTATCTTGGCATGATAATGGTTGAAGCTCCTTGTATAATTTGGTAGAGTAAGTTTTCATGAATAAGCTTGTCTATAATGGCCAAAAGCCCTTGTATTTATAGACTTTTGGAATGATTATGAAACATTGATATGAGATCAATATAAATGATGGAGGATGAGTCCTTAAAATCATGATTTCACACATTGAGTGTTTAATACATGCCATTTAAGGCCATTTTTGGAGTGTGTAAGGAATGTTGGAAGGAAAGTGTAATGATGACCCCTTTTAGAGTGTGTTAAGAGAGTAATGTGTAAGAGTCCATGCAAGATGAGTAAAATAGTGTGTAAGTGGCCATGTAATAATCCACCTTTCCCATGCTCACTTAATTTCATTGTATTTCCATTATTACATAGTGTATGTGAGGTAATAGATCAATTTTACTTGATTGAAAATAGATAATTCTAATTCATGGAATTTTCTTATAAAAATGATCATGCTAATTAGTCAAGGTGATTAATTGGTAATTATAATAATGGTTCAATTTTTATGTTATTTTATCAATAAAATATTCATTTAATTTTCCTATAATAACACTTGAAAAGGGTCAATTTGATTTAGGATGCACTAAATAATATTAATGTTGCAATATGATCCATTACCCCAATTAGGGTTGTGTCATTGTGATTTTTTGTTAAAATGGTAGTTGTGTAGGTAAATTATGTCTATTAATGATTTAAAATGAAATTTGGATGTGATTAAGGAAATTAATTCTTGATTGTGGTATAGACATGGAAGTGATTAAAATGAAGTGTCTACAACATATTTTAACAAGAGTAGTCAAGTTAGCATTAACATAAAATTGCTTAAAAACTCGTCATCATAATTTCACTAATAATACCAAGGTGTTAAGCATAGAGGACCACTACGTCAAGCATGGTCTAATATAAGTAATTGAAATATGTATGTTTGATAATAACTTAAACAATGAAGGAGGTTTGGAATTAAACCAATCTTAGACACCAATCATCAATTTACTCAAAAAATGTTGATGTAATTTTAACTACCTATATCATCCTTCTTATTCTCCCATGGGTTTTCATTATCTTGGTTCTTATGTAATCTTAGCTCATGTTCCTTTCTTTATAACCAATGCATCCCATACTCTTTATTAAATTTTAAATGTTTACTCTTTCCTTTTATTTTCAACCATTATCTTAGACATTCTCATCTTATTGTATCATCAAATCACCATATTTTATATTTCTTAACCTCATATTTGATTAATGAAAGGAATTTATTGTTTTTAAAGTTATATTATTATCATTATTAGATTATTTAATTATTGGTTTTTGAATTTATCCACATTAAATTAATTATTATTTAGCTTTATTTCCTAGTAACATAATTTTTTTCAAGTTTTCTGATTTATGAATTCCTATTTTTAATTAATTAATTAAATTCATTTTCAAACTAACTGACTATACTATAGTTCATATTTAATATCTATAAATATAAACCTAGTTTTGTAATCTAGTATCATTATTATCTTATCCTGATGATGCTTTATTGAGTGTTCTAAAATGTTGATTTAAAAATATCTTACACATCTTCATCTTTATATCTAAGATAGAGTTATAGTAAGAAATATTTTTGAGATATTTAAGTCAAATATGGTTGCATATTTTGATCACTCTTGAAGAATGCAATGACATTAACACTATAAGTTTTTGATGAGTTGGTTTTTTCTCTCTTTTCCTATATAAAAATAAGAGATCAAGAATAAGCACTTGAAACCAAGGCAAAGGTTTTAAATAACAATTATAAAAATAAAAATCATAATCAATCGAGTTATAGATACTCAAATTCAAAGGTAAAATATGAAGTTAACTTCACAGTTAAGAGTAATAAATACTTTATTTTTTATTAATGTAAAAAAATAGGACACATGATAAAATAATATAGGATAAAAACAACTAAGAATCAAGCTAATCAAGAGATTAAAATAAATATTTTCAAGATCAGAAAATTGATGTTCAAGAGGGCTCAAATTATTGTCTCATATATAATTTGGGAATAGAGGAATCAAATAATTGGTAGTTTATTGATTCAAGGTGCTCAAATCACATGAAAAATCATAAATATGGTTTCAACAGGTTAGACAACTCTTTCAAAAAATGAGTACAATTGGGATATGGAAAGTGCATAAAAGTTGAAGGAAAGGGAATCATGCAAATCACCATAAATCAAGGTAAGGGTGAAATTAAGGATATTTATTTTTCTCCAAATTTGAGTCAATATTTTTAGTGTTGGTAAATTAGTATAAAATTATTTCAAACTACATTTTGAAGATGATGATTTTTCTATTTTTGATAAGAAATATAGAAATAGATTGATTGGAAAATCCTATATGGAAAAGAATAAGATATTTCCATTGATGGTAATTTTTGTTAAGGTTGGTTATAATTTTACACCATTTAGAATGTTAACATGTTTTCACATTCAATATATAGGCATATCAATTTTAAGATCTTACATATTTACATATTCTTGACACAAAGGGTATGGTAAAAGGTCTTCCCAAGGTAGATTTAAAGAAAGATGATGCACATAAGTAATACATTATTGGGAAACATCATAGAGAGTTTATACATATCCAAAAATGGATAAAATTCACACATTTAGAGTTGGTTCATTTATATTTATGTAGACCAATGTCTTGCAATAGTCTTACTAAGAATTTGTATTTCATTTCCTTCATAAATGATGCTACAAGGTTTCTGTGGGTATTTTTTTTAAAGAAAAGAGTATATATTTTTCATATTTAATTTTTTTTTAATATTTGCATAAAAAATAATGTGTAAAATCCATAAATCCCATAATAATATATAAATGATGTGAATTTTATTATACTGGATTTAATGAGTTTTGTGCTTCACATGGAACAAAAGGTAGTCAATATATCATTACACACCAAAACGAAATGGTTCTGATTAAATATATAATATATACATAATGGATATAAAAAGGCATATTTTGGATAAAAATAACTTATAAAGTTTTTTTGGGTTGAAGTAGTGCAAACAATAGTCTACATCATTAACGAATTTTTTATTATGGCAGTCAAAGACAAGACACCTTATGAAGCTTTGTATGGTAAAAAAATAGTTTTTACTCATATAAAGGTATTTGGTTTTTTATATTTTTTACAAGTTATATATGAGACAAAATAAGTAGTTCCAAAATGTGGTACTCATATTTTCATAGGTTATAGTGATGAAAGCAAATAATTAAAGTTTTATAATCCTGTAAGTAAATCAAAAATTATTTCAAGGGATTGTATTTTTTTAAATAAGGTTTATGATTATTATAATTGTGTATATATAGATTTAATAATTTAAAGATTTAATCTTATTTAATTTTATGGCTTATAAATTCCTACACATGTTTCTAGCTCAATAAGAAACAATATTGGATCTTTGCAAGAGACTAGTCATGCATCTTTGTCAACTCCAAAGAAGAAAAAATGGTTGTTGATTCCACATATAGATAATAAAATGTTGTATTATATCTATTATATGATTATCACAATGATTAAAAATCAATAATGTAATATTTTTATGATGATTATGATGAAAATACTATGTTTGTATTGTCAATTATGGCTAGTAGACCTAAAAATTATGTAGAAGCTAGTCAAAAGAAAGAATGGGTTGATGTTATGAAATTAGAGATGGAATAAATTAAGAGGAATAATAAATGGAAATTATTTCATCCCAAATTAAATAAATATTTAATTGGTAAAATTTGGGTCTATAATACCAAATTTAAGATTGTTGGCATTGTTGACAAGTTAAAAGATGTACTAGTTACAAAGGGATTGAGACAAATATATGAGGTAGACTAGAGGAAACCTATGCACACATGGAATGTAAAGATCCTAAAATAATAATTATTGATATATATTATAATGAAAGATGTAAAATAAATAAATATTATGTTAAAATTGTGTTCTTAAATTAAGTGATTAAGGAGAAAGTATATGTGGGGAAGCCACTATATTTTGAGGTAAAGAGTAAATAATTTTAGGTATATAAGCTAAAGATGGATATTTATGGGATAAAGAAATATCTAAAGCTTGGTATTAAATAATTTATATTTTTTTATTGGATTGATTATTTTTTATAATTTGAAATGAACCAACTCTTCATAAATAAGCATCTAGTTATAATGTTTTAAATGTTTGTCTCTATGTAGATGACTTGATCTTTACAGGTAACTTTATGGATATGTTGAATATATTCAAAGAGGATATAAAATTTGAATTTTATATGACCCATATAAAAATTATGAATATATTTATTGGCATGGAAGTTTTTAACTATTTTTTTAATTGGTTATGAAGGAATAGCCTAATCAATTGTGCAGTAAGCTATTATAAAAGTAGGCCAATTAAATGAACTTAGACTTATAATATTATGATAAATATGTTGAATATGAGAATATGTTAAATATAAAATGTATAATGTAAATTTTGATAATTTAAATACAAATTAGAAATAATAATTTTCTTATTAAATGATGCACAATTATATCTAACAAATATAGGTGAAAAATAAGATAGACTAGTGTTATGCCTAGATTTATTAGATTTTTGTTAGTTTGGACACTACCATTATAATCTAGACACCATATTTGATGATTTGGTATTGGTTTTTATGATTATATAATAGTTTTTATTCTTTTATCTATTTTAATATAAAACCTCTTTTATAAATTATTCACCTACATATATTAGGGTTCACTATCACCTTACAGGTTATCAACTTATGTTACATGCGTAGGTTCCCAAAATTATCTTTTTCTCAAAACCCTATGTTTTCCAAATTTTCATTCCACCTTATAAAATAGGGGATAGTGGGATAAAGATAATTTGAGCCTATCTAAAATAACCATATATAAATGATTTTTGCCTAAATATTCCTATAGTCTAAAGAGGTCGTTAGACTAATGTAGTTCTCCCCCTTATCTGGGTTGTGTATGAACAATTGTGCAATATGTTATTTGTGAGTGTATATAGTGATATAGTTTGTAACTTGAAAAATAACACTCATGGGATTATCTTGAAATGTTTTATATTTTTAATAAGACTAATACTATGACTAATTTTAAAAGATGGAAGAATAGGGTAATATAAATCAATTTTGTAAATGATTTTTAGTAGTATAGTTTAAGCTTGAGAGGTGTCTGTTTAGATATTGCTTTGGTTTTTAATGAATCAATTTTGATTTTTATTTATAATAAAAAAATTTAAATGGTATAATGGGAGGGTAAGATAAGATAAAAATTCCAACCCATATATATTAAGAAATTTTTAACTTGGTCATTTGGAAGGTAGGGGCATTAGTGTTAGATTTGGAAACTAACGTTGATGCTAGTTTTAAGTGGTAGTGTGTTTAAAAATATAAAGTTATTAAGGATAATTAAATATAAAATTAAGATATAAATAATGTTTTAGATAGTTTTTGAGCTATAAATGAACTAATTCATCAAAATATTAAAGTTAGAATATAGGATAAATAGTTATACATAGTGTGATGGTGAATGTGAGCCTTTCGGCTAAGAGAATGTTATGAACTAAGGTATTGAGCCTTGATTGGTATTTTTTAAGTGTAAAAAACTATCATATCATTTAAAATCATATTTGAGTATCTACATTCCCCTCCCAAATTAATATAGTAATGCATAAGGATGAAATTACTAGGTTTAAAGAAAAGAAATGTATACCTTGGTGTGTATAGCAAACCTTGCCTTTGTTTGAGTCCCATTTGAACTTGTTTTTTGTGAATTACCTAAAATAAATATAATTTTATTGTTTAATTAGTAAATATAATCTAAAAATTCCATAATTGACATGTTTGAATGTAAATATAGGAAGGAAGGAATATACACATGCATCTATGCAACCATGTCTCCCCTTTCTACTTTTATTTGGTGATAATTCTTCCTTATTGAATCAATATAGAGAAAGGTCCAAAACTAAACCTTGGAGATGTGAAGAGGAGGATTTGAGGGTTATTTTACTCCCATTCTAGTGTAAGGGTGAGTTGTGCCAGGGTCATCAATAATGCTTAATCATTATTTCATAGCTCAAGTGTAAATATAATCTAGCTAATCTAACAAAACTTGCTCAGGTCAGATGGTATAACCATCTCAACCTTAAAAAGTGGTAGTAGTGCTTAAGGTCATAAAGGGTGTGGAATATATACCACACTACTCAATTGAGCCAATTATCCAATGATCTTAAGATAAGAACAATAATCTATGAGTAGTGGTAAATGAATAACATTTCATGAATGAAATATACCATATGTTTGCATAGAAAAATTAAAAAGTGTATCATGTTATTTTTATAAGATTTTATGTGCTATGTTTTTTTGAGATATATTTTCCTTTGTGTGTTCTTTTTCTAAATTTGTTCCCTCTTTAACGATGTGAATGTCCTTGTATTCATGACAAATGTAATGCAGCTTTTGATTCTATAAATAATTTATCCTATTGAGTGTAACCATTATTTTCCAATAACAAAATTTTATGCACTTTTATTATAAATAACATGAAAATTAAGAGAACATTATTTTGAATAAAATTAACTCTTAACTAAACTTATCCCACACTTCTTATGTTTTCATTATTTTGATCTAATTATTCATATTTATTTCTAAGAGAGCTAAGAAATGACATAGAACAAAAAATTATATCTTGATAGTCCATGACCTTGATATATGTAAATTTATAACCATTTATGTCAATAGTGATACTAAAAGGGTCTTGATATGAGGAAAGGCTTATAATTTCCTCCTTTGTAATCATATTTGAAACATTAGTTTTTTCATGAGTGTCTTACTTTTTAACCTCTTTTGTGAGAAACTCTACTTTAAGCATGAATTTTTGCTTACCTTGAATTTGATTTTCCAATTTATCTTTTTGTAACATTTCCTTTTATAATTTTTCCTTTTCATCTTGATACTTTCATAACATGTATTGCTCTAACTCTGAATTTTGAATATTTTCTTTCTCTAATTGTGCCTTTTAAATATTTTCATGTACTACATGTGAATTTTGAATATTTTATTTCTCTAATTTTTTCATTTTCATCTATTTTTTCTCTAAATTATCCTTTTGTACCTATATTGGTTCTTTTTTTACTTGTGTTGTAGAATAAGATTGCATAAGGTGAGTGGGTTTCTTAAATGCTATATCTATTATAGGATCACCACTATAAATTATACTTTGTATTATATTTTTCAAAACCAAACAAATATTTTATAATTCCCATTAATTTTATGATATCCACAATAATATTTTGATCTTGTTAGAGGATGTAGAGGAGGTAGTTTGATCAACTAATTTATAAGCATTTACATTATAATATCACTTGAAATATTATTATTGTTTTGTATAATTTTTGAATCACTTATTATATATGTATTTTATTTTACCTTCCCATTTGGATATGAATTCTTGTTAGGCATAACATTTATAAATGAAGATAAAAATGCATGATTAACACTATCACATTCTAAGTTATTGATGTAAGTGACCTAATTTCTCCATGATATGATCTTTGAATTGAAATAATAAATTTTATTTTGAAACTTTTATATGATCCTTACTACAGTGATAGTTTTATATTTAAAGGATTCATAAGCTCAAACCTTAAGTATTTTAGATTTAATATGCATACACACACCATCTAGAGGAGATGAGGGAGGTGGATGAGTTTGATGAAGGCTATGTTAGTTACCTTATTTTGGCAATATAGGATGGGCTATCCTACCATTTGGAGTAGTGATAGAATGGACTTGGTTAAATTAAAGTATTTATCACCATATTCAATGTTAGGTGGAGGAAGAGGTTACTTTTATCCATTTTAAATGTTCAAAATAAGTATATGGGAACACGAAAAAAGAAATACACAAATTCTAGAAAATAATACATGATAAGAAAAATAAATAAATTTTAAACCCTAAAAAGATGAAAAATTTGGAGGTCAATTTCACCAAATGTTTATCCTTGTTTTGGAATGGATTAGGAGGAATAGAAAAATCAACTATGGAGTAATTTACTCTAAACATCAGACCAATTAAATTATTTTTGATTTATAACATTCATATAAATATGAGAAAGTTGACAATATTCTAAATATAGATAGTATAATGTTAAATAATATTTTTAAATTTATAATATAAATAATAAATAATACTTAGCTTATTCAATGATTTGTGGATAGATATAACAAGTATACATGTATAAAATGATAGACCGATGTTCCACCTTGATTCATAGGATTATAAAAATTAGATTTCTTTAGTCTAAACACTATTATCATTACTTTTATCCTAGTTTCTATGTTTATATCCATCTCAAGATACATACTCTTTTCTAGAATAGATGCTTGCACCTTATAGGATTCAATGTCACCTTGTAGGGTATCAACATAGATCACACACGCATGTTCTCAAAATCATTATTTTACTCAAAACCTGAGATCCTCTAACTTGGCATGTCACCTTACAAATTAGAGGTTAGTATGATAAATTAAATATGATATAACCTCATAGACCCCTCTATCAATGAGTTCAACTTAAATATCCATATACTATGAATAGAGACTTAGATCAATGTAGTTCTCCTCCTTATGTGGGTTTAGGTGTGAATAATTATACAATATGTTTTAGATTAGAGGTTAAAGCAAGTTTTGAAGGGGCCCCGAAACCCTTTAACAAAGAACAAAAAAGAGCAAACTAAGTCCACAGGCAACGCCTTAAAACACTACATAGAAGTAGTAAAAATAGAAAAAAATGGTCCTGAAACCATTGATATACAGCCAAACAGGACCCAAAGAACAAAAGTCTGAAAGAACAACTAACTGAAAACTAGCAAAATAAAACCAGAGATCAGTACTAGTTTCTTAACCGAAAAAAGACTGGATTATTCATCCAGTTCCAGGATCAACTTCATGGCTTCTTTTTCTTTCAAAGCAATTTCCCGGGTGGCAGCCTCCAGCAAGTCTCCTTTTTGTGTGTCTTTCTTTCTGGAACTTTGCCTTGTCCTCTTGCAGGGGCCCTCTATTACTTTCGTCTCCTCAGTGGCACGTTTCCCAATATTGATAGCAGCTGCACAAAAGTTGGATGTTACTTCATCCATTTTCTTTCTATTTTCCTTTATAAGCTCCCAGAGGTTGTTTTCATAAACTTTTAGCTTCACAGGGATCTGGCTTAACTGATTCTCCATGTCATTTACTTTGTTCCAAGAAGTTTTCATTGATTCTTCCAATGTTTCCACTTTTTTCTTTAGATCAATGGTCTCCCTACACAGCCAGGCATCTAATTGGGAAGAACACTCAGCTTTACTATTACCCCAAATCAAAGGGGTGTGTTTTTCTTCATTCTGTTTCTTCCCTTTCCAGTCCTCAGCCTTTTCGTTTGGGCTATTTCTAGCTTCTTCAAAGAAGTCTTCTTGGCTCTTTAATTCCCTCTCATTGAATCCTTCTTCAATTTCTATCTCCATGTTTTGGACATTTTCCTGGACTGGGATTTCCTTTTCGTTCTTTGACATTGGGTCCTCACCAGAATCTTCCTGGACAGTGTCATCCTCCTCGTCTTTCTAGTATTCCTCCTTCTCTTCTATTCTGGAAACAGAGTCCTCCTCAGTATTGACTTTATCTTTTTCCATATCCTCAGGTCCTTCTTCATCGTTACTAGAGTTGGTTTCCCAGCTCTCTGTTCCATCTTCTTCCACCCGTTTTTCCTCCACGGGTTCACCAATTCTCTCCCAGCCCCTATCTCCTACTGCATTCTATGTATTGGGATTAGGGGTCTTAATATTTCCTCTTCTGCTTTCATTTTCATCCTTTTTATTTCCTGTCAACTTGTTTTTCCCCTGTTTGGGGTTCTTTACCAATGCCCTATTCTTGCAAAAGCCTTCAATGAGCAGAATAAGACCTTCGTGAAGAATAGGGCGCAAGTCTTTCTTCTTATGAGCATAAAGGCTTTGAATCAGGGAGTAACGAAGGTAGAAAGGAAAAGATATATGCAAGTGCATCTAGTGATATAGATTTTAACTTGATAAATACCACTAATGATCTACTATGTAAATGCTTTAGATGTGTAATAATATTGTTCATAGGATTGCTTTATAAATAGGTAAGAATATGCTAGGATAGCTCAGTTGTGAAAATTATTTTCAATAGTGTAGTGTGATCTTGAGAGATGATTACTTAGACATTGCTTAGGTTTTTAATGAATAAATTTTGATTTGTATTTATACCATACCCTTTGAAATGATCTTATGGGAGGGTTAAATAAAAAATAGGATGACTTTTACATATCAATAGATTTGTATTTTGATAATTTGGAAGGTAATGACACTATCATCATCATTGGGACACTAATATTGATGCTAGTGTCTTAATCTAGATGGTAGTGTCCTATAGAATAGAAGGTTTGTGATATTATATAACTATCAAAGTATGATTTAAATCAATTTTTAGATATATTATGAACTATAGGTGATCTAAGTCATCAAAAAATTAGGTTCAAACTATAGGATGAGTACTTAAGCATAACGAGATGACGAACATGAGCCTTTCAATTGTGGGAAGGTTATGAAATAAATGATTGAGCCATGATTTATATTTTTAATATTTAAAATACTAGAACATAATTCAAAATCATATTTTAGCTATATGAAGTCTATAAAAAAAATATGAAGTATTCATTTTTGAATCCTAGTATGCCTAAGACATGTTAAATAAGTATAATGTTCATAGCTTAAATCCCACAGACACTAAAATTAAAATTGTATAAAATATCATGAGAGAGAATGGAATTTATTTAGATGATGAAAATAACTTTATAATTATTTTGGGAGGTTTGATTTATCTCACTATGACAAAATCTGATATCAATTATGGGGTTTCATTAGTTTCTAGAGTTATGGGCAAACTATCACTCAAGCATTCACAATCTATAAAGAGAATTTTTACTTATACAAGAGGTAATTATAGTCGTGGTATTAATTTTAGACCATACATATATTTATGTCTCACTAGATACATATATTCATATTGGGGAGGATATTTTGATGACAAGAAGTTAATTTCAAATTATTGATTCATATTGGGAAGTGGGTTGGTTTCATAATATTCAAAAAAATAAGCTACAATTTATTTGTCCTCTACTAAGGATAAATATACAACCCTCACATCATATTTAACATAATGATTATGGATGAGAATATGATTCATTTATTTTATATAGGCTCAACTTGAGCCAACACATATTTCTTCTAATACCAATGGGTTAATACAATTGTCAAAGAATCTAGTTTTTGCTATAACCAAACACATTGAACTCAAACATATTTTTGTTAGAGAATTGACTAATGATGAAATATTTTTCATTTATTATGTTATAATTTAATATCATATAAAATTCTCACCAATGGATTTCACAAGTATATTTATGGAGGACTCAAGGAGATGATAGGCATATTTGCTCTTTATATCAAAGGGTGGAATGTTGAGTATGATGCCAATATGGGAGATTTATTATTAATATTAGATTTATTTTATTTATTTTTTATGTACTTATTAATAATATGTAATTAATTTCTATCCTAAATTAGTTATTTAAACAATTTTATAAACTTTTGGGGAATCTTTTTAAAAATAGTTAGAATTGCCAATTAAGTCCATTTTACTATCTAAGCACTCAAATGAGTTATAAGAGGTGGGGAAAATTTTATAGTGTTATTTAAATAAAAATTAATTTTATTTAAGTCTATTAATATTTTATATGTAATTTTGGGTGCCATAGTAGAGTTGGTTGCATGGTTTGACTACTTGTCGAGCAAGGCTTCTTGTAAGTTGCCCTTGTTTTAAATATAAGTCAACATTTTTTACTTTAGTCTAATTTAAATTATATTATAGTATAATTTTCTAATTATAAATATAGATTACTTAGTTTTAAATTAAATTAAATTATTTATTTTTTAATTTATGATTTTATTGAAATGAATGTAATTTTAATTTTTTTAAGGGGAAGAATCATATAGGTTAAATAATTAAAATTTGAAGTGCCTATTCTCAATAAAGGATCATGGATAAAGTTTATTGTTACCTCTCACTCATTTTAAGTGTTTTACAATTTTATATACCTAATTTTAGGTCAATACTAGTTATTTTTTATAGTATTAATGTGTTTTTGTGCATGTAAATCATTTATTCAAATTAGGCTCTTGCTGGAATGTTTTCCCTTATGTTAACCTCCATATTCCCTTCCCTTACTTTATGTTATTCTCACAAATTTAATTTGAGTTCAATTTGGGACAACAATAATACCACCATTCACTCTAGAGCACTTTAAGACTATAGATACTTAATTATAGTATAATTTTAGTTTGTACAACGTTTTTATGTTATTTTATAGATAAATACTCTTAATAGTGGATAAGACACTTATCAGTGCAATTGTTTGGGTCTTGGGTGCTTTCTACTTAGTTTGCATAATTCTATAGTCCTATAATTTTTAGTCTTATTAACTTTGTCACATGGATCCCTAGTTATATTTCATTAATATTTTATCTTTTTATGTTTTTGGAAAAGTTTACATGTCATAGATAGATTAAAAATAATGAAATTATCCTCAAACTGTGGAAATGTCTAAGTGTATCTTGGAGGTTTTGTTTTGGGTCACATTTCATTTAGGTCACTTTATTTTTCCCATATGAATATTTTGAGTCATTTTTTGAATGACAATAGTTACACAATTTTAAATCAATATCTCTATATATTTAAATCAATTAGAGGCATTGAAGGACATGCAATCATTGTTTAGAAAAGGCACACTTAGAGAACACACAATAATCTATCCTGTTGTTATTATAATTTGAATGTTTATAAGAAATATATTATGTACTTATATATCCTTAAGTGTACCAACAATACCATCAATAATATTCTCTTTTTGAGACTTAGATGCATAAGACATTAGAGGAGGATGTGGTTTTACATTCATATACACCTCTAGATTAGTTTTGGTTTTTTTTTCCACATGATTTGGAAAGGGATCATAAAATATCTTCAAATTCAAATTATATTATGATTCTAACTCATTTTTAGGTGTATTAAAATCCTTAACCTTAATAACAATGTCCTCAATTAGATTTTGTATATTATGTCTCAAACCAAATCATTTATTTTTAGATTGTCCCATGCATCTATGTCAATCACAATATACATTAATATCAAAACCTTTAATTGATGACTTATTATTATCAACATCCATTAATGGAGGAATATATATGACACTACACTCAATTATCTTCTATAATACCTTATGAGGGGGTTTAGATAACTATGTAAACTTCTTTCTTTAGGGAGATAATAAGACAAGATTATTTGTTAGTTGTAAAACTGCATTAAGTTTTGCCTCAAAATCATTAATAGTATCATTTTTATTAGTTTTAAATTTGATTTTCTCTAAAAATTGGCACTATAATATGCTAAAATATTTTAATCATACTTTACATTAGTCATAGAAAGTAATTTAACTTCATGGTCTCTAACTATATGGCATAATTCATCAAAAGATTGAAAGTGTTTAAACACAATAGACTCATGAAATTAATTGATTAGGATTTTATTTAATATTTATTGTAAATCATTATTATCAATTTTTTTTTTCATTTTATAGATCATAGTCCTATGAAAAATCCCATAATCACTTATGGGCTTATTATGTCCTTGCCTAAGTTTCAAAATTTGACTATAGGACATCTTCTCACTAATGTTGACAGAAAAATATGCTAATAATTAATCATAAAAATAATTTTAGGCATTAAATTATTTAAAATGGATGTCATATATTCATTTCAAATTATCATCCTTAATACTCCTTGGAAATAACTTGGTCAACAACTTATCATTATATGCATAGTCCAAAAGTGCTACATGGAATACTCTAACATGCTATTATGGATCACCTTTACCATCATAAGGTGTAATATTAGGCTCAAAAAATCCTATCAATAGGGGATAATAAGAGATATATTTATACATTTTACCTTATTTTGGATTAGTTATCCCTAATAAGTATAAAAATAAAGAGACTAATTTGGATTGTATAAAATATAATAATCAAGCATAAATATAAATGTAAAATGAAAAAGTTGATTTGAAACTACATTTAGTAATTATGGAAATTAATATGCAGAATAATGTACTTATAATTTTAATAAACTATCCAGATCAAATATTGAGCAACAAAAAGATAAGAAACTAGGCTTTGAGTCACTTAGCTCAGGAACTAGAGTTTGGGAACCCATGGACAATAAATACACCCTATGGTTAATACCACATGACACTAGTGACAAAGTATGATAGTGTAGTTTGTGTGATTATTTATTCTCTATTGTATTACCATCCACTATGCCTACTTCTCTTTCATATATGTGTGTGATCCCAAGGTCTAACTATGCACATAATATGTAGAAATATGTCTCCTTCTTTTAAAACCTTAGTTCCACTTTGACACTAGGTTTTCACTTATAATATGGGAAAGAAGGTGGGTTGATATTACCCTAAGAACTCCCCATTAAAAAACTAAGAATTTATTACATATCTAATACCCAAAAGAGGTAATTATAACCACATTTAGTTCTCCATGTTAGGTGTATGAGTGTAATAGTGCATGTTTAATGTATGAAACTTGATATCTAGCTTTCAACATATAAAAATTGATAACTTCAGATTGGATTTGAGGAGATTTATACTTAGATAAGACCTTATAATTATGAATAATTTGTAAATTAAAGAGAATAGGGAAACCCCTTTAAATGCACTAAAGTTTATAGATGTTTCTTTGATGAGTGCAAGATAAATAAATAGGCTTAAACTAGTTATCTATTTATATGTGACTCTTTGTATACTTTATCACACCACCAACATGTGAAATGTATTGGATGAACATATAAATGATTTAAATTTTAAATGTGATTATTTCTTGGTGTGAGATTAAACTAATATGTTTTTGTACCATCTGAGTCTAATGATTTTGTCTATGAGATAAAAATACTACTACGATGATATAGAGATGTCTAAGGGTGATAATTGATTGTGTTGACATAGACTATGGAAATATAGGAAGGTGATTTTAATAAACTTTGGAAATTGGAGTCATGAAAAGCATGTGAATGTGATATAATGGTGTAAATGAGTCATATATGTATGCACAATTCATGTAGGGTGAATGTAAGTCAAAATTGATATTTAAATGTATATAATACTAGATTTTGATATCTCAAAAAGACCCCCTTTATTATATTATTAAAATAAAATACAATTACTAGAGTTGAATGAAAAATAAATGTACCTGAGTATCTACAATAAAATCTATCTTTGGGATATTCTCTAGATGTGTAGATTGCTCCAAGTAAAACTTACATTGAACATGTAGCAATCAATGCCCATGAAATTATTTTGAGATAAAATAATTAAAACTTAAGAGCAAGGAAGAAAAAATAAAGAATATAATTATGATTGGGTGAACCATGTTTCCATCTATTTTTTTGGAGATGATTCTTCCTTATTGAAGCATTGGAGAAATGTGATTTTTTCTAAGGCACTTGGAGAATAGTTATTCTTAATATTAGAGTGGACTCAAATATATAGCCAAGGAGAAAATGTTGAAATAGTGAAAAGTGTGTATAAAACAAGGCACACATACATAAGGTAACAATGAATGCCAGAGTCTATATAACTATCATAGTGAAACTAAGAAATCCAATAAATGAGACATACAAGTATCATAATATGGGTTCTGTTAAAAAAGTGCATGATACACTGGAGGAATCCAAAATAATAAAAATGGTGTGAAATAAGAAAGTACATGTGCACCAATGAATAATATTCCCAAGGTGGTGATGGAAGAATTAATAAATTTACATTGAAAAGGATGCAAAAAATAAGGCACCCAAGCATGAGGGAAAAATAGGCTAAATAAAAAATTAGTAGGATCCCATAAAAAACCACCAAAAGAGCAAAAAACTAAAACTATATGCATCATAATATCTATTCATGGAAATTAGACTATTATTCTATCAAAGAAATCCATCAGTGAAAAATGCTCCCAAAAAATAACTTCCAAAAAGAGCTAAAAAAGGAATCATCATAATGTATGAGGAGTAATATACGACTAAATAATCTGAATGGTCAATGTAATTTACTTGTAAATTACTTGTAAAGAATGCTTTTAACACTATCAAGAGTGATCTAATATTCACCCTAGATTAATATAGATGATGGATGATGATACTTGTAAATTATTAGGTGTAAAGCGTACAAATGAAGTAGGTAAAGAAAAATAAGGCATGTCTAAAGAAATAAAATAACTCATATGTTACTCAAAGTCCTCATTAAGAGTAGAGTGCACAAAACTAAGAGATATATCACCAAAATGTCATGTAAGCAAATATAAACCATATGTGTAAAACCTAATGTCATGGAGTTAATTCCAATAAATATGTAGAATGGGAGAAATTATACCCTATGATTATCTACCAAGACCTCTTCTAGAATATCTCATGAAATGGAGCATGGAAGAACCAAATATATTAGTATATTAAAAAGTGCTAAGAAAGTGTATAGGTCAATATGAATTGGGATGTGTAGGAGGTAAAACAACAAGAACATCGTGTTCATAATAAAAAAGTTTAATAACATAAATATCATATGTAAAAGATTAAGATGAAACACTATAACCAAATACATGCTCAAATACTAAAAAGTTATATTCAATAGGTGTAATAAATATTTATGAAGGTGTTCAAGGTAAAAGAAAATTTTGTTATGATAAACAAAGTTGATGCTAAAATTTTTTAATAGTGTGTTTCAATGCATTAATAAGAGTATCTTTTTCCAAAATGATGGTTCATATAAGATAATTTTGTTTCTTAAGTGTCATGTTCTCTTCCATAAATTTGACAATGTCATCTTAAAATGTGTAGATATCAAAATAGAGCATGTCATTTTCTGACTTAAGATCATGGAAAGTGGCACAAAGAGCCATGATGAATGTAAAAAAACACTTAAAATCAACACCCAAAACATGGAGGACATTAGGATTTGACAAAGATGTGTCTACAAATGAGATTTTTTTAAAAAGTATAATGAAAAATCCCTTAAATGGACATCAAACTCCACTGAAAATGAATCTATAGATACAATTATGGACAAACAGTGGCACGATAAGAGATGAGGAATAATATTTAAGGTGTTAAGTTCAATAAAAAAATGTCCTTTTGGAAAATACAACAATAGTTCCACCATTTAAATAATTATCCCTCCTTTAAAAAATTATGACACTGCTTTATAAATAAATGGCCCTCACCTTTTTAAAATTATACCACCCTTTTAATAAATTCTCAAAAAAAATTAAAATTTCATGTTAGGACCATATAACATGCATTTATGGATGGTAGTCAAAGAAATGAAGGCTCAATTTAAAATGGGACAAAATCATATATGCATGTTAGCACCAAAAAATAATATTTACTCCATTGTAGATCTCCCACCAAATAAATAATATTTCCTCCATTACATATTTCCCATAAAATGAGTCCATTAAATTTACAAGATTTTTCTAAATAGCCAACATGGGAAAGAAAATAATTCATTTATGGAGAGTTACATGTAATCAAAGGTAGTTGTAGATAACCATGACCATGTATACATAGGTAAAACACACATATATATTTATCATTAAAATACAACACACTTCCACATGGTTAAATAAAAATAACACAATATAGAATATCATGACATAATCAAACACTATTTCATTATGCATATTGTTCAGAGAAATACATATAAGGAAGATGCAGGGCCAAGACAAGTTATGGAATGGTGTGTTGTGTAAGTAAAATGGTGTTTTAATTTTTATATGAAATGGGAATGAACATTAATAAATAATAATTTATCCTTGACTCATATATGATTGGGTAGATTCAAAGTATCAAAATGCATTTAACCTAATGAAAATTATAGTAATGATACATGCACTTATATTTCATAGTGACAATCACTTTAATGACAAGGGTTTTAAAGAAAAATATTAATAAAATTAAGATTTTCTTTTGTATAATGCAAATATGGATATGACCATCCTATAAGGATTTTAAAAACCTTGTAGAAAAAAGTTAAAAATTAACAAAATAAAAACTTGATTAAAACCCTCGAAAAAATGTATAGCTCACCAAATCTATAGTAGGAGTATCAGGAGGTAGAAAATTTTGAAAACCCACTAAAAATATCATATAACCCCAAGAAAACTAGAAAATTATTTGAAAAAAATTCAAAGAAACATGTTGAATAGATTTGTTCCTAGGGGGCTAAAATCCCCTAGAAAGTGAGATTTTTCAGAAATATTTATTTTGGATGAATTGATAGGGATTATTAGGGTTTTTATGACTTTTATACTCAATTAGATAGGTCATAATCCCTAAAAATTCACATTAAAAATTTTAACTCTGAAAGTGATCAAAACAAATTATAGATCTAGACATAGAAGAGGCTCATTATGTCAAAGAAATGTTGAATTTCAAGTAATGGCTATAAGTTCCTACTTTGATACCATATTGGACTAGACAACACTCAATCACTCAAGATTAATTATAAAGATCATTTATATAATTTAGGCCATGCACATAGGTAAATTTACAATATTATCACAAGAAATAAATGTACACAATCTCTAACATGGGCATCTCACAATCAATAACCACTATGATGATCTCCACTAGGTAGTGCCTTATAAATATGAGAGAGATAAGCTATTTAGATAAAGTTATAATTTTCTAATGAGAAATAATAATGTTTTTTCATCCACAATAAATAGAACATTCTATATGACTACTCACTAATGTATAACATACCAACTAGACTACTACGTAAGTCAATTACCTAAGTTGACTTTTAAAAAAGCACACAAATGATTAATTATGATAACACTTGCTAACATATTTGGATATTTGGTGGTGATAAAATAAAAAAAATTGTAACTAAGTCAATGCCATGGGTTTGGAATATTAATTCCCCAACACTCATGAATAATAATTAGTGTCAAGGCCATTGAGTGTTGTTGAACCTCAACTACACCACTTGTGTAACTAATATTGCAACCCCAAGATGAAAGGTGGGAGCCACTTATTGGGATACCTTTCAGTAATTATAAGGATGATTATAATCATTTAAACTCAACAAAATTGATTCAATAAACATGAGTCACTACTGCAAACAAACTTATAGATTCAAGGGTGCTCACTTCTAGGTACCATTGAAAATAAACCATTACAATCGAGTGTATGTGCATGAAAAATATTCATACTCCATGATTTATTTTGAATATGATATATAATTCTATGCATATATTATTTATTTATGTTCTAAACATGATAAATTATATTTTATAAGTGTGTATATTCATTTTATATGTGCTCAAATGTGATTGAATATGTTAATATTGTAAAACCTATAAATTTTTTCCTATAAAACTATGTGAATATGCATGCAAAATGCACCCAACTATACTTGTATCTAAAAACTTGTAATTCATGTCCTTATAAAATGAGTAAATATGCATGCCATATATCCAAAAAATATGTATGAAATATATAAATTCTTATTATAAATATGAATCAATTTAATATCTAAACCATTATCAAATCTCTAAATCTTATAAACTTTGTAAAAATCTGAAATTTTCTACTCATGGAGGATTAAGTATAAATCACACTAATATGCTCCTCTTTTTAGGTAAGATATGTAGCTTATGAGACACTCATGTCAAAAAAGTTTAAGTGTATCATGTTATGTAAAAATGTGATCATGTAGAATCTTAGTAACAAGTGGATAATATGTCATCATAGTAATGAATATGCCATAAAATCACATGTGAAAAATGTTTTGTAGGGAACATAAATGTCATGTAAATATGTATATAGATATTAGGCATGCAATAGTATCCATTAATAATATAATAACTAAAAAATACTATGTATTAGAGGTGCATGATGTGAATTATAGCACCACACACAGATGGGGAGATGTGTGATATGGATCAAAAAACAAAAAATTGAAAATTCTCAACAAGATCAATAAAAAATGTCATGGCATGACACACCCAATAAAAATAGACATAATATCACTCAATCTCACATAAAAAACCAAGGGACCCATATAATGGACAATAATGTAACACACAAGTCCAAGGGCTGAAAATAATGGATAATAAATGTCAAGAATATAAGGCAAAGGTCCAAAAATAAGGGATAATAATATGTTTCACATACAAGACCAAGGGATAAAAATAATAAACAAGTAATGACTAGCCTATTAAGAAAAGAAAACATCAATAAAACATAGAACAAGTAATCTAGTAAACACCATCCAAGTATGTTGATGTCACAACATAGTTTAGTAACATTTCCATGAAATATAGCATTGTGGATAGTATGTGTAATAGAAAGACATATGTATGTAATCAATAAATATCAACATGGTAAATGGAAATGTCATAATATATAACCTATAATAATGTGATCTTTGGAATAATATGCCCCTAACATTGGCATATCCTTTGGGTACATGAATTCCCAACATATATCCATCCATGTATCATGTGTATTTGTATGTCATACATGTTTATATTTAAATATTTTTAGAAACAAGGATTAAAGGAACAAGTAACCTAATCAAACAAGGAGTAATCTACTCTAAAAATCAAGCCAAGTAAATGAATTTAGATTCTATTGATATTGTGATCAGATATATTGAATCTAAGAAAATGCTAAATATATAAAGTATAAAATTCAATTTTATGATAATATCAATGTGAAGGAGAAAATTTACTTCACTTATACACTGATGCACATGCAAGTCTAAGTAGTTTAAGTGCATTTTTTTTGTTATTATTAGATGTGTGCTTGAAAATTACTTGATGATAATAAATGGTAATTGAATTGTATTCATACAACACCTTTTGAAAAAAATATCATAGAGTTTTAATTAAGACAAATAGGCAAACCCATATATATTGAAATATTTACAAATTTGAGTATTGTGAGGTAATAACACTAGTATTGAAACTGGGACATAATGTCATCACTAGTGTTCAAGTTTGAATGTTAGTATCCTGGAGAATAGAGAATTAATGAATCTTTGTAATTGATAGATAAGGATATATATCAGGTTTAAACAATAATTTAGGTTACACATAATATGGGTAATAATAATATTAGGGTTATACCATAAGATAAGCATTTAGGCACATTGAGATGGTGAATGTGAGCCTTATAGTAACGGGAAAGTTAAGAACTAAAGAGTATAGACTAGAGTGATATTTATCAAGTGTGAAAGACTCATTTATGATGTAATATATGTTATTTATAACACAAATCCACATTATTTTGAGGAGTGGGGGGACCCTATGAAAGTTCACAATTTGAAGCTTTCTTGGAGCTTTAATCCCTTTCCACTCAGCCTCAGACATTATGAGACCTTGAACCTCTATTCAAACTTGACTTATTGAACATTTAATGATTATTTTTATGATGATTTTATCTTTTTAAAATATTCCTATAGTATTATGATTCTAAGTATAGTCTATTACTTGCTACATTCTAAAAGAGCAAAGGGTTTTCATAGTTAGAATATTTTGTGTTAACTATGTTTTTTTGTAGAATTAGACTCATGTCAATTTTATGAGAATGATAGTCTACTAGAGTCCTACTTGGAATCTCATATTTATTTAAAAATAGTCAGATGAGATTTTAATTTATTATATGGAATTTTTTAAACATAGTCACTTCTTTTGAAATATCATAGGAAAGCTTGACCAATGGGTAAATTCCATGTGGAAATTGTAAGATGTGTCAGTCTTTCAGAGATATCAGAGATTCAAAATCATAAGAGATCTTAACTAATGGGGAAGCATCTCATGGAACCTATAAGATGTGTCACTTTGGTAGACATGTTAGAGATGTCAAATATTAAGAGATCCTAACCAATGGGGAAGCACCACATAGAACCTATTAGATGTGTTAGTCTCCAATACCTATCAAAGATGTCAGATCCCAATAGAGCTTGATGAATGGAAAATCACCACTTGAAACATGTTAAATGTGTTAGTATCCCAAGAATATCAGAGATGTTAGATCTTATGAGATCCCAAGAAGTGTGGATGTTTAATGTGAAAACTATCAAGTGTGATAGTCTCTTAGACCTATTAGAGATTTAAAATCTTGAGAGAGCTCAATGAGTGGGGAATCACCATGTAGAACTTGTCAGATGTGTAAATATATTAGACCTATTAGAGATGTTAGATCTTAGGATATTCTAACTCATGAGAAAATTCCACATGTCATTTCTATACAAATTGACATATAAAGATCTAGAGACCTCAAGGCAATTAGAATGAGGTATAGTCAAATTTAAAAGCTAATCAAAGGATGACATGCATCACCTCACTACTCTATATGGTTAATTATATCTCTTAAAAAGGTAAAAGTGTGGCACCTATTTGTGCCTAGGTGGCATTCATTACAAATGGAACAAACTAGAGGTAGACATGTGGCATAACCTAGAGCCACCCAATATGCCATAGGGGAAAGGTATTCATGTACCTACCACACTTCTTTCATTAATTAAATGGGAAGTTCGGATCTAATTGTATAATTTAAAATGTCTCATTATAGTATTAAAATCTAGAGGAGAGTGTATATTTGAAAGTCCTGAGTTAATTCCATATTGGGAAATGATTGGGTGGATTATGCCATAACCTCAAATTTTAACTTGCTTTGGGTGAACTGCCAAAGGCAATTAATGTAGGAGATCTTTTTGGATCCCTATAAGTGCATAAAGGTGAACTAATTTGATGTTTTCTCCCCAAATTTATTAGTGTTCATCTCTTCATTTTTAGCTCATTCCTATTCCCTTCGTGCCCTCATTATATTTTTTTGCTATAGAGATGAGCCTTTTCAACATGGTTGATTCATCCTCCAACCCTAATCCTAAGCCTAATTACATGGATACCAACTTCCCTATGGACTTTACCCACTTTAAGAACTATAATTATATATTCAAAGTGATTGATGTTTTGCTTATATCTACCTCTATTGATGATGAAGATGACATCAATCTCCTAGATACCCTTAGGGCATATGAAAGGTGCAGGTTGTATAAGGCCATGACTAAACCAAAGGTCTTCTCATTTCTTACCTCCTTAATAATATTTTTCTCATTTCCAAATGAGTGAAAGATGTTTCCCAAGATGTACTATACTTAATAGGGTCTAAATACATGATTACAAACATTATTAGGGCTACATTCAAAGCATATTACAATATCTTAGATTACATAGTTTCCTATGATAAGACCAATGTATATGCATGGGCCAATACCTATGAGATATTTTAGGTTTTGTAAGATTGGGTTTCTAATCCCAATGCCAAGTGGATCGACATGGAAGACATCAAATCCTATAATGTCCACACCTTTTAAGAAGTGGTTTAGGTTGGGATGATATTGTTGAATCAATTATTTAGGGTAGGTGAATGTGTGTATGTCTATCTTATTTATGCTCCCTTGCTTATAATTATCCTAAAAAGAGAGGAGATACCAAATTTCAGGAGCACCATCAACTTTTTACTAGTTCGCTACATCAAAGAAGATTATAATGGTGGTAACTTCTATATGATGAGTTACTTGGTGGATGTTATTTGTGCCACCCTTATGTTCAAACCTTTTGTGTTCCCACCATGGACCCTTTGGTGTGTTGTGGTGCATGTAAATTTATGAAATCTATATAGCCACCACTATAGAAATCACATATGGGAAATCTATGAGTCATTCTACATGGTGGTTTACATGTCCAATAATGAGAGGGTCATGCCTTAACTTTCTAATTATATAATACAATCCCTCACCCCCATTGGTGATTACTAATATTACTAAAATGAAACCATCATCCAAATATTAGGCATTTATAAATCCCTCTCCTTCCCTATCAAGTCTAGGACTAATTGGCCAACTTAAAAATAACTTATTAATTGGTGGAAGACATTTTTGGCCACTATTTAAATTACTAGAATAAGGATTACCTAGCATTACCCATGAGCATTTACCAACATGTGTACAATAATCTACCTCCATTATAGAAGATGGTGATGGGTAAGAATTCTTATGCCTTAAGAAGAGTAGAGCACTGAGAATGGGACACCCATGGTGTCATCATACCCCACATGTAAAATTCATAGTTTCATATAAAAATAAACTACAACCATGTGCCCCACATTGATGATGAGATATACCTAAACCCTTTTGAAGACAAGGAGGTGTTGGTCAGGCTCACGGTGGAAAAGAAAGGAAAGTAAGTCCAACTCAAGCCATCTACTTAGATTAGATTTACTATACCTATGTCAGTTCATGCTAGGGGATAAGTTCAAGTGATTTCACCTTGAATTTTTATGAGTATAATTTGGGGGTACTAGATACTTCTCCTTCATGAGTTTCACCTCCCCTAACCTCTTATCCAACTCCACCACCTCTCATGACTCAAGATAATCAACCAATAATGATGTAAATATTATAATTTGATATTTATAAAATCCCAAAATCAAGTATAGAGTATGACCAAAATAAAACACCCATGTGGATTACTTTCCCCACTAATTCCATCCCTAAACAATCTAGTTGGGTACCCCTAGTTTCCCTATCCCTACTTAGCTCACTTAAATTGTGCCTCCCTTATTCCTTATTATACGCCCTCCATGATTCACTTAGGTACCTATAGATTCAAACATTTATAACATCTCCACATCACAATTTCCATCCTCTCAACCCATTCCATACACATGAATCCCTATAAATCACCTTTGGTCTTTAAGAGCTTATGTATCCTATCCCCTATCACCCCAATATTAAGTATATAGTAGGTGACTACTAAAATACCTACACCAACTAAATTTGTAATTGCTCCAAGATTTTCATCACTAATAATAATGATGGATCGCATAGTGGCACCTCTTTTTATCCCTCATCATGCTAAACCACCTCCACATACTCTCACTTTAATGGTCTTGATGGTGACTTTAATAGTGAGCAATCTAGTGTGTATAGTTCAGTTAGCTCCAACCACATCATCACCACCTATTATTACTCTATAAAACTCCTAGTTAGTTCTTTCCACCATTACCACCACAACCCATTCTATTACTATGGCAGAATATTATATGAGAAAAAAGCCAAAAGGTAAATCCATCTTAGCCTTATACTCAATACCTTGTTGCTCCCCTTATCCCTCCCAAGTCTTCATTTTACATCATCTCGAGTGACCAAGGATTTGTATTTAACCAACCAATTTCCTCATTATTATTGAATAACCATCTCCCTAGTATCATAAACCCTTAGGTCAATTTGGCCTAAAGCCAAGGGCATGGCTAAATGTTTTCATGGGCTTCCCCATTCATCCTTCCACATTTTGTCTCCATGCCTCCTCATCTTCAATTTTTCTCTTCCTTATTTCCATCTAATTAATAAATTTCTCCTCCTCCCATGCCTCCGCCTTCCACCTTTATCTCTACCACCCCACATTCATCCTCTTCTACCTTGGGATATACCATAGGATCATAAGGACCTAAGATGATATTTCAAGGTGATATATAGGCCAAATGTAATTTTAGTAGTGATTCCAATAACATGAGGAGGATTATTACATAAAGACTCACTCAAGAGGGAGACTAGTGGTATGAAAAATGAAAAATGACCTCTTTTGCCTCACTAAAGTGAGGTATCGAATGAAAAAGAGAAGGTAGATGATGACCTAGTATTCATACTCTAAGATACTCATGTCATTTTTCAAATAAATTGTGGATTACATGAAGGAGTAGGTTTAGGTACTTGATTCACATGTGAGGAGCTCATTCCTCATAGGTCTAGTTGGAAGGGTGGATGATGCTTTGACATAGTTATTTGAAGCTCTCATGAAGGACACCTAAGCCTTGTCCATAGTAAGGAATAACCTAAAATACACTCAATATTATTTGGATAGATTAATTTAGATGTAAAATAAATTTAGGAATCTCACAATGATAATAATCAAAAATAATTTCTTGGAGTTAAAACTAATGCCTTTTGTAGATGTGGGATTCTACCAAACCTATGTCAGGAACATGAGAACACATTTAGAGTGGCTGGTGGTAGCTCAATAAATAATTTATCCTTTGGAAAATATTAACGGATAGATTTTTTCCTACTTATAGGAAGTAAACATCGTGGTGTTTTTACACCTAGATGACACCCTACTTGATAGGGAGGAATTCAGTGTCCACTTGCCTCAATTTAATTGATCTATGTGCATAAGGGTGGATAAATCCTAAAAGTTTGGAATAAAATAAATCATAGAGTTTTCCACTCAATCCAATATCAACATTAGTTAGGGTTTAAGGTGAAGGTCTCCTTGGAATCCCCACTCAAAGATAATGAGTGGTTATTATCTTAGTTTGAGGTCATCTTTCATGACCCCCCTATGAAATTAGATAAGTTGGTCTAAGAGTTTGAATTGGTGGTAGATGCACTAATTTCCAAAGAGATAAAGCCTAAAAATTTGGTATTTATTTTCTATCCATCTCCTTATTGTATCACTTGAGTGGACCCGAGACATATTTTTGGGAGTGGGGAATCCTCCTTTTTTTTGAATCATTATAGTTGTAACAACCTTGGGTGGAAATCATGTACAAGGTTAGGAATATCATGCTACTAGGAGGTGAGCCCCATCCTTATCTAAATATTTTATAATAATTTATCTTTTTAAGGGTCAAAATTTTTATGTAAACAAACATACTTGAAATGAATGCAAATTTCCTATTTTATATCAACTGGATTATTTGTCTATAAATGTGGTCCATTATCTTCTATTTTTGAATGAATTCTTATGTTAGAGAATTGATAATGTGCTCTATCACTAATAATTAATGTATTAGGTAGAATATTTTTCACTATTATAATTTATTTATGAATTCTTCTTATTTCCTTTATATCACTCTTAATATGTGTGTTTGAAGCTACAAATCATCTGTGTATATCCTATGTGTAATTTACTATAAGCTCTTATATCTGTTTATATTTGGTGAAGAATTCACAAATGAATCTCTAATTTTTTCCCCCTTAGAATCTTTCCATAATGATTATTTTGAGCCCCTTGTGAAACTTGAAATATAGTGGTGTAATTATGGTTGGGCACAAAGCTCAGTTTTTGAAGCATTAACATCCTCTCAAGCCATGAAACATCCTTTTATACCCTACCTTAATATCCTCCTTTTAAGTTTATTTTAAGAGATAAACAATTCCACCCCATTTACTTAGAAATTGGTTAAGCAAATCCAATATCATTTAATAACATAATTGGCTAAAGTAGGTGAAGGTTGGAATGTCTTTATAAAAATGGCACTAAATCCTTAGTGGTAACGTTGCATCTTTTAGAGACTCATTTCAAGAAGGATACTTAATAGAACCCAATACATGTATCCCATGTCCTAGATTGATCTAAAATTAATCCTAAAATGAGAAGAAAAAAATTCCTTATTGTCCCAAATTTCACTATGAAAACTTAATCTCATAAGTGTCTTGGGGCCAGATTTTGGATCAAAAAATAAAATCTAGATTTAAATATCTACATTCCCCCATTAATATAGTAATGTTTAAGGATGAAATTACTATTTTAAAGGAAATAAATGTGTACCATGGTGTGTAAAAAACACCTTGATTTTGAATTAACCCTTGTTTGAATTTGTTGTATGTGTAAGACCTGCAACCAAGAGCATGTTATAGGTGTAATTAATACATATGATCTAAAAAAGGATAATTGAAATTTATTGAAAAATAAAGCAAGGAAAGATTATTTTATCTATACAACCATTTTTCCCCTTGATATTTTGATTTTTTTAATGAGTATTCATAGATAAAATATTGGAGAGAGGCTCACAAATAAACTTTGGAGATGTGAATAAGAGAATTGGAGGGTGACCATCTCCCCAATATAATGTATGGATGAGTTATAAAACCTATATGTTAACTTAATCTAGAAAATCTAACAAATATTTCATGATTCAAATGATGTAATCATATCAATCCTCAATAATATAAGTAGTGCCAAGTCCATTGAGGGTACAAATATTGATCACACAACTCAAGGGAGCCAACTACTCTAGTAGATATAAGCTCAATCGGTGCTTGTTGGTAAGGTAATTACATGAATATTGGTATGTTTTGAATAACGTATTTTTAATTTATATTATTTTCATGGCATATACACCTTAAATGTGTCACAAGCTAAATTATCTATCAAAATGTAACCAATACTATGTAAACTATGTATAATATGTGTCACAAATTTGAAAAAATCTATCTAAAATGTATACCAAATGTATAATATTATATCATAAGTGTATATCTAAATCATGTAAATTGTATCAAATTTATCCAATTCTACCAACTATATGTATGTGGACTCATGTCTTTACACCATTCTCCCACTTATAATCCCCCCATTTTGAGGTTGGGGGAATGAAAACTGATATTCACATTTTCTCAAAAGGATAAGATATCCATGTTATATGTGTATCAATTTCTTAGTAAATATTAATATAGTATCATCATATCTAAGTATATGTATCAATGAACCTCGTAGTCTTAAAACACAATAATCCCTAAGATACATAATCCAGATCATGAAAATGTCTAGAAGTAACAAGCACAAAAAATAATCAAACACACACACAAGAACATTCAATGTCATGTAAAAGGTGGGTATAAGGATAAAAAAACAAGGAGCATGCTCAAATTCCACACACTCAAGGGGATGACATGTTCAAATTCCCACACAACAAAATAAAAATCAAAACTTAAGGTGATAGGGATAAAAAACAAGGAACATGTTCAAATGTTCCATAATAAAAACAAGGAATAAAATAATGAATACACTTAAATAATCCATGTGATAAGATAAACTATAAGTGAAATATAAGTAACTATCATAAGCATGTCATACTATTCCTACATATGTGTTAGAAAAATGTCTTATAAAATATCATATCAAATAGACTTTGTAAGATAGTAGCATGAGTATAGGCACGTGTAATAATTATATATAAGATCAAAATGATAACATAAAATGATCATAAAATAATAGAACCTATATCAATTATGATCAATAGAAGAAATATTATGTCAACATAGTGTGTCATGTGAGAAGATGAAAGGTCCAACATCTACATGTGCATGTATCATAAATCTAGTATATACTTATATCACACTCAAGTACTTGTGATATATATATATGTGTGTGTGTGTGTGTGTGTGTGTGTGTGTGTGTGTGTGTGTGTGTGTGTGTGTGTGTATGTATGTATGTATGTATAGAAATGATATGATATCTAATAACATATGCAAAAGCTAGTAAATATGTGAAATGCTAAATATTTTTGTATTTTCACTTTATTTAAATGTTTTTGTATTTTATTGACTTTTTGATCTTGTTAAATTGTTTTAAATTTTTCATTTTTTTAATTTTTGAAGAAATAAATGGATAACTAATGATCCCATCGAAGAGATTCTCATAGGGTGATCTAGAATGAGAATATGGTATTAAAAATTGATCATACTACCAAGGATCATGTATATCTACTAAATATGGCATTAGAGAATATGCAATACTCTATGGTATTGAAATAATATTATAAGTTGTAGTATTTTTAGAACCCATTATTTAGTGTTTGATGATGTCACTAGTGTAACTATAACTTTGGGTCTTTGTATCCTATCTAAAATATGTTGATATACCCTCAATAATGGGTTATGCCATGGAGGTGTAAATGAGGACTTTGTGGATTCCACTTTGTATCTATGATGAAATCATGTATCAATTATTGATAACCTATGAAATGGGATTTAATTTTGCTTACCCTTTCATATATGTTTAAATTTAGTAGATTGTATGATTAGTTGTCTCAAAACAAAATTATCTTATTGTATTAGATGTTAATATGGAATTACTATAACTATGATTACCCTATTGGCATGATTATAATTAATACCATCATGCATTATGGAAGGTATTTCATATATTTTATAGATTTTTGTCATCCCAATAACATATCAAAGACTCATGTATTTGGTAAAACTAAAAAGGTTGTGGTCACATGTACTAGACCAATATGTAAAGGTAAATCAATCTCACCAAAAAATTCTTGTGCTTTCCCATATAATGATTTTACCATCTTTGTTGAAGGGTATAAATCATCCATGTGTATATCTCAAATGTGTAAGTGATGTCTTGGTACACACATTTTCACTAGAACCATTATCAGCCATAACACTATGTATAATTTAGTTGTTAATATGTGACCTAATAAATAGTAAATGAATAATTGAGAAATCATCCATAATTTCAATGTCATAAAATGAAATAGAAGGCCTTTGAACCATATGAGGTATCTCTCATTCAAGTGTGCCAATGATCCCACCTAATGGGTGCCCACAATGTGGTGGAGGAGAATTTCCATTATATGACATTTGTATTTCTGGTGCTTCCTTTAAATGATCTTGTAACATATTGTTGAATATGTTTTGATTTTTATGATCATTAGGTTATGACCTTGAATCCTTTACAAGATTATCAAAGGTAAAATTTTTCTATCAATAATATCTTATATCTTATGATTCAACTTATCACATCAATTTATAGAATGGAAAACACATTGGTTGTAGTCATAATAAGCATTTGCATCATATCCTTTTGGTAGATGTCAACATGTATTAACCACCATAGGAGGACGGAGAGATGTGAGATAACATTCCAGTAGCTTCTAAAGGAGTGAAGATAAAAACTTGAGCGATCATATAAATTATCTCTTAGGTGCATTGGATAAGATGATCCAATTAGGTTGGAGTGACACATTATTAACCATTGTTTTTTATTCCTTTTAAGCCTTAATATGTTTAACCTTATATATTGCTTTGATATGAAACTTGGTATTGATGTATTTGGTATGTTTATTGCATATTTAAACTTGTTCAATATAATGAGTTTAATATAATATGAATAAAGTCATCAAAATATTTAAATTTATTGAAGAGAATAGACTCATGAAATGGGGAAAGGAAACTTTTATTAAAGATATCTTTAAGTTATTTATCTACCATTAGATTTGTCATTTTGGCTAACACTATTTTATACCTCAAAACATATTCATTGATAGGCTCATTGGTATCTTAATCTTTGAAATTTGTGCATATGAGATATTTTTAGTAATGTTGATAGAAACATATGATATAAATTAATCCAATAGAGGATTGAATTCTCTTACTGATTATATTTTTAGATCATAAATCCATCTCAAAGCATATTCCTTTATAATTCTTGGAACTAATTTGGTCAAAAGTATATTGTTGAAAGCATAATCAAGGTATGCTACATAGAAAGATTATATATGATGTTCAAGATCACCCTTTCCATCATAAAGTGTGAACTTAAGTGAAAAAAATAGTTTTAAAAGGTTACAAAGGTATCTTGTGTGTAAGAGGATTATGCAATACATCTTGTGAATCAATAATAGTAGTTGATTTTGAAACATTTTGCTCAATGTTGGTAATATTATATTCCAAAGATTGAATAACTTAGAGAAGAGATATTATAGTAGACCCAATGGAATTGAAATTTAATATTTTAAAATTAACCAAAGGGGATGCAAATGTGTTCAAGCTCATAAATAACTCATAAGCAGTAGGATCTCTCCTGCAAACCATTACCACAACATTTGAGACATTATATCGAATAAATAATAAAGAATTTGGACAATAGTATCTAAATTGTATTCACATCTTTGTATGGGTCTTAAAAATTGACCAAGTCAAAAATACAATATATTTCTTATTAAATAGGTAAGGTAGGTTGTTTTGTGCAACAAAATATTGTTGCATGAAAAATAGGAGTGTTTATTTATTATTATGCACTCAAAAAATACGTGCATAAAATAGAATAACATCTCCAACAATAAAATGGCTCCTAAATCAAGATTACATGCTTTACGTAACACCCTCCCTTACGCATAAAATAGGAGGTGAAAAAAAGAGAAAGCAAAGGGACTGATGGGTCTTGACAACTAGGCCTAATTAGGTACACATGTATAAAAACATAGTGAAATACAAAGTGTCCCTATGGTAACCAATCCATCTTAATAGACTACATGGATGATGAATTACTATAACCACCAAGTCAAATAAGAATTGGTAATCTTTATGAGGCTAGCTCTTTAAAAAACACTAATCTCAAAACATTGGGAAAAAGAGTCACCAATGATGAAATGTAACACCACAAGGTGCCCAAAAACTAGTAACAATAGCTAAATTTGAGAGAGAGAAAAAATAGATGCAAGGTGTCCTAAGAAATAAAATGGCTCAATACTCAAACATATTACTGAAGAGGTGCACTAGATGGAATTAAGGCCATCAAATACAAATGAACTCAGTGGACTTGAAATTCTTAATAGAACTCAAATCTACACAAGTGGTCTAGATCCACTATTTGATCACAAAAAAAAAATGACATTAAAATTCACTAGAATATCTCTTTACAAAAATATACATCAAAGGTGTTGATAGTGAAAAATAATTCATCAAATAGATTCAATCTAATTATAAAATATGTGCTTCACCAAAAGGTTAGTAAGGAACATGACAACTGAAGAAGCAAGATTTGCACCATACCCTCGTATACTGATAACTAGGTGGAGTCATGTAAAAAAGGTCTATATGAGTGGATTGAATCCACTACTTGAACACTAACATGTTAACACTATATTCACCATAATAGCTACTTTTTATAAAGAGATCAAAATCAATAACAACTCTGAAGGAGACTATAAACTATCCAAAAATGTTTAATATATAGAATAAATATCTCTCAATAAGATGGCCTTGGTGGTGATGGGATATTCAAACAATAAAAAGTAATGTTCTCAATATGGAGCATACAAACATAAATAAAAATCTCCATGACTCTCAGTGTGACTACAAATAAATGTATCATATAGCAAAAAAACACTAGATGATGCATAAAACCATAAATTCTATCAATCTATGGAAGATGCCATCAAATAAGAGAGTTGATCTTAAAAGAAGGGAAAAATTTATAAAAAAATCATACTCAAGACTGTAGGACATTGGGCTCTATCAAAAATGCATTTGTGAGTATAAAAAATGGCACACAAAAAATAATGCACACTTAAAATGATACATTGAACTCTTTAGATTATGAGTGAAAAGTGTGATGATAAGAACAATAATATGAGAAAATAGGGTGTTAAAAGTGAGTTTGTTTTCTTATGAGGGGGTTTGATAGCTTTCTAAACTAGACCTCACACTTTGGTCTTTAAAAAAATTAGAATAAGGTGATAAGGTAAGAAATAATCTTCTTTACAATGAAAATATTATTTTTTATGAAAAAATAATTAAAAAAATCAAATGAGATCTCTAAATCACCCTCATAAATGTCTTTCACCACTAAAAAGGGTAATAATGCCCCTATTACAATGATTACATATGAAAATGATGTTGGCAACACTTTAATATAAATTCCCCACAAAATGATTCCTAGCATAAGCAAAAATGGCCCCTCTAATTTTATAGCCACACTATAAATTCCACCACTTGAAAAAAAATACTCTACTATTATAAAAGGTTTGAGCCTCAAAGCATAAAGGGATGTCCCCATTAAATTTCTCCCTTATAAAAAAATTAAGCCTTCCCACTTAAAAAAGCTTTACCTTAGTGGACATTTCCCCTCCTCAAATCATTACTTCCACTTTAAAATGATGGTTCTACTGAAAAAACTTTTAATATCCCTCTTGGGATTGGATCTTTAAAAAAGGGATTAAAAGATCTTACAAAATATGTGGTTATTAAGTCCTCTATGCACAACTTCAAACTTATAAATCTATAAAATTGGATTTAAAGAATATAACCAAATTTTATGTGGATTATGGAGGTAGTTGAGGTAGTGGATTAGTGACATCAGATGATGGAAAGGATTTCCACATGGAAACCAAGTAGTGAAAAGGATAGTTTTGATGACCATCTATCATCTCAAGTTGGCCATTGGTTGGCTTAGATTTTAAACCATTAGATTGAGTAAAATAAATGTTGTAATAGAATATTGTGTTGGAGGAGTTGAGATATCAATATTTACCAAGCAAGGGAAAGATCCTAAAGTACCAAAGTGTTAAGATTCTCATCGATTAGGTGCCAATTCAGGTGTAGTATCTCATTAAGCTCACTATTTATGGTGAGGAACATGTAGTAACTTCTTAAAAAATTTGAGTAAGAAAATAGCTAGGTCATTGAATACTTGGAGCTCAGGTGGTTTAAAAATAATATCAAGCTTGGTATTTTATTAAGGTTGATGATTGGAGGGTATTTTTTGACTAAGAAATAGATGTGATCTTAAGCCATGGTGGTAATAAATGGTAGGATTATTAAAGGATTTAGGCCTCAACACCCATGTGTTTCCCAATCTGATTCCCTAATAGGTTCAAGGATTAGGCTATAATTTTTTTTGAGTGAATCAACATATAGTAGCCATTAAAGATATAAAGGGAGAGAATCTAAAAACTTTGAGAGTAAGTGTCAAAAACCCATGGACTTAGGTTGGAGCCAATGATGATATTTTATAAGGTTCAATGTTATTTGGTGCATTGGATTGCATGGGTAATGAAACTCAAATTATTTTTGAACTTTACCAAAGATAATATCCAAAATATGAACAAATTCTTTGATTCAAGTCTTTTGATCCAAACTCATAATAAAATATTAATGGCACATCCAAATAGAACTAAAGTGGATTAAATCCACTTTAGGTTTCAAACCAATGCAACAAACAAGTAATGCAAATCTAGGTGAGTACAAAACAAAAAACTACAATGTTGAATGCAAACTAAGATCTAATGATGGAATTCAATATGTGGGACCAGGTATCTAATCTCATCATGGGAATCAACCTTAGTAATGGTAATTTAACCAAGCCCTTTCCTATTACAATTTTATTAGATTTCATAAATAACTATTAACCAATAAGATCTCTCCTGCAAACCAATACCATAATATTTGGGACATTGTAGAGAATAAACAATAAATAATTTGCACAATAGTCTTTGAATTGTATTCACATCTTCATATAGGTCCTTATAACTGACCAAGTCAAAAATACATGGGAGTGCCTATTAAATACGTAAGGTAGGTTGTTTCATGAAATAAAATATTGTTGCATGGATAACCATAAAACATTAATGTTTATTTATTATTATGAACTAAAAAAATACTTACACAAAATAGAATATAATCTCCAACAATAAAATAACTCCTGAATCAAGATTACACACTCCAAAAAAATTTGATGATAGGAATTTGATGATGGAGGGGAGGTTAGATCAAGTGTTAGTCTCAAAATAAAATCAAAACGATAAAAACACACTAACAAAGCTTAACACCTCCATGCTTAGATCATAGGGGGAGCTTGGTGAACAAACAATAAATGACAAAGCTCAACTAAAATTCAAGAAAACATACATTCCTTACCTTCCTTAAATGCTCCAAATCATTTATTCATTGGCTTGCTCGTATTGTGCTCAAGAAGTCTTCATTAATGGGGTTTGGTTATCTCCATCTCCTCTTGACACCATGATTAGTTTATGCTTTATCTTGATGTTTACTCAAAGTGTCTTGGATTAGTTCAATTTTGGCATTATAATACTATGCATTTTCTTAATGAATAAAATCCTACATTATAACCTTACTATGTTCCAAGCTCCCTAAATGAAGAGCTCTAGGCTTGATTTTATAGCCTTTGAAATGACTTGGATTGGGTTAAATCCTAAACTTCATTGGCTTAGTTAACCCTAATAGGGTTAAAAGGTGTAAAATGGTCATGATTAGCATGGAATAAACATGGGTGGGATATTTTCCAAAAATGATAACTCACAAAATTTAATGATGAAAACCTAGGATATTCATTGATTTTTGAATTTCCCTATCTGATAATTTATTTAATTGTTCATGGATGAATTTAATTCAGATTTGATTAGGATTAATCCATTTTGGGCATTAGCAAATTTGTTCAAGTTTTGATTTAAATGATTTAGTTAGTTTCTCTATTTAATTATCTTTGGGCCAAATCGATTTAATTGCATGTGATGAAGCCAAATTTGAGACTCTTATAAATTCTAATGCTAGATGTTCAATGGTTGATAAGAATTATTCTAAATTCAGGTATGAAGCCATTGGTAGCAAATTTTAGGTGTCTATAGTTTTCCCCTATTTTGGAAGGTGTTACAAGTTATAAGCACAATAACATATTCTCAAAGAATAAAAATGTTATGTGTGCTTATGACTTCAGTGGTGATGAATGAATTATAGGGTACCCCCTCGATAGTTAAAAAAAGTCCCTCAAAGAAAAGAAGCAAGAAGAGGAGAACAAAAAAAAGAATATGATGGGTAAGAAAATAATTATTTGTCCAAATTTGGGTGGAATTATTAAGAATGAATGTGGGATGGTGTATAATGGTTTGCCTAAAGGAATTTATAAGAATTGTATCCTGATAATGGCAATGTGGTATGATAACACAATGATTTTACCAAAGGTGGTTATATTCATTAAGAAGATGGATCTACCCCATTTAGGATAGAAAAATAGGATAATAACATGCCCTAGGTAGGAAGAAGAAAGTAAATGATTTAGATTTGGTGATAACATAATGATTTTCCCAAAGGTGGCTATAATCATTGAGAATGTAGGTGGGATGGGGTGTAATGATTTGCCTATAGGTAGTTATAATCATTGGACCCTAATTATGGTGAACATGATTGATATTTGATGATTGAAAACATGATGATGACAACTTGATACAAAATATAAAGATGAATTAGGATAACTTGCTAGTAGGGAGATGCTCATCCAAACTAACAAAGGTTGAAATTATTTTATTATTTAACTACTCTATTTTGGACATGATTGGGATTATTTCTAGTGTCAGTGTTGAGGATATATTGAAGTTGCATTGTTGTGTAAACTTCTTAAAACTAATTTTTAATATAACACATGATGGTAGGCATCATGATGGAACACCATGAGTACTTGATCAAAATATGCATAAGGACTAACTCCCATGATCTAATAATCAAGGGAAATAATACACCAATGATAAAAACCATGATGACAATGTTGACGTATGAATATGGATGGATTTAAGAATAACTGTGAAAGGAATCACCCAATGAATTTAGATAGACTCAATCAAGGAAATAGTACTGAAAGCAATTAAATAAGCACATAAACAACAAATAAAAGAAACAGATAGTAGTTAGTCACAATGTTAGTATAAACAACGTGATGAACATTGCCCCTAGAAAATAGGTGACAACTTAGCAAACAAACGTGATGGGGAAATAAAAGAAAAGGAAGGGGATAGATGATTTATCTTCATATGCACTAGGCCAGTGGATGTTACCTACATATTTCCATAGATGATATATCCAATCAAAACTTCAAGCTGAATGTAGTTCTCCTAGTAAATGGGATGAAAATGATAACTAATAAAAAACAAACATGATGGATGCGATAGAATAATATGAATAATCTTTAAAAATGGAAACTACATGGGATAAAAGGCCAAAAAGGATGGGAAAACTAAGTGACAAGTGATTTCTTGTGATTTAGTAATTGTTCCCAAAATCTTTAAGGCAAAGACGTGATAAATGTTTTTTAGTTTTTATAAATAGTTTTAAAAATGTTTTTGGAATTTTGGATTATCTCAACTCAATAGAGAATGATGAGATATTAAACGGTTTAAGAATGAAAAATGGTGAGAGCATTGCTAACTTGAACGGATGCTTGAAAAATGGTAAGAGCATTGTGAACTTGAATGGATGCTTGCAAAATGGTGAGAGCATGATGGAAATGGGGACTAAGATAACCTTAATAAATATTTACCATGAACCATAGAGTCTTGAAATGGCCATAGGTCACAGTAGTTCCACCTTACAATAGAGGACTATGACTAGTGTAATAACTAATTCAAATAAAATAGGCAAAGTTAGCATAGTGGCACAGTACAATATAGGAATGTCTAGTTGTTATGTTAAGGCACCATAAACAAATGTTGCCCCCTATTTTCCCATAGGTGGTTATAACTAGGATACAACTGATCAGATCAATGATACTAATTTTCTCATAGGTAGTTATAATTAGTAGGAACACTGGTGAGACACTAATTCACCCCTGTAGGTAGATATAATTAGGTTCACATAAATAAACTTGATATAGGAATAGATCAAGAAATGAAGGATACAAATACCAAAACTTATATCATATTGCTTCTTAAAATACTAACTTTGTATGGGATTATTGAAACAACTACTAAAAATGATCTAATTCATCATGTTAAAAGTGTAAAATTAATGGATGAACTAAGGTCAAATAAGCTAGGATAGGATGGACCAAAACATGCCTGGTTGATAGAAAAAAATGGTAGAATGGATAAGTGATAGGTTGGTATAATGGTATAATGGTAAAATGATATGGTACAAAGAAGAATATTAATAATATGGTACCACTTGAAATGGTCCTCATAGATAATATATCAAGTCACTCAATCATAATACCGCTTGAGGTGTATAATGTTCATAGGCTCATCAAGTTCATCTCCATTTAGTGTGGTGAACCTATATGCTCCTACACCATAATCTGAAAAAATGATGAAATCTCCTACCTAGTTGGGTTTAAACTTGTCTTTATGCTTCTTCTCAATCATGGTATTCTTTGAGGACAAGATCACCAAGTTTGATTTTTCTATGTTTCACACGCTGATTGTAGTAGCCAAAAAGTTTATTCTAATATGTCTGAAGGTTTTTCATTACATCCATACATTTCTCATCAAGTAACTCCAACTCTTGTAGGCAAGCTTCTCGATAGTCTTTGTCATCTAGGAAATTCTCCACATAAATACATAATGAAGGTAATTAAACCTCAACAGGAAGAATGGATTTAGTACCATAAACAAGTGAGTGTCGAGTGGCTCTTATTGGGGTATAATAATTGGTATAGTATGCCAAGAGGGTGAGGAATATTTTAAGTTGTTGATCATTATTGGCATCATTGAAATTATTTTAAAGATTTTTGACAATGGTATTGTTGGATGCTTCAACCTGGCCATTACCTTGAGGGTAATATTTCATGGAAAAGTGTTGTTTGATTTTGTACTTAGCACATAAATTTTTGACATCTTTATTTTTGAATGATCCTCTATTATCAGATATAATATTAGAAGGGATATCATAGTGGTAGATGAGATTTTAGAAGATAAATTTGGAAATTTGATTTCTAGTCATGTGAGGCATATAGCTTCAACCCACTTAGTGAAATATTCTCTGTTGGTAAGGATATATTTTTGGCCATCTGATGAGATGGGGTTTATCTTCCCAATGAGATCAAGGCCCTAAATATTAAATGGCCATGGTGTTAACATTAGTTTCAAAGTATTCATTAGGACATGAATTATATTGGCATGCGATTGACACTTATCACATCTTTTGACATATGTAGCTACATTTACATCTATTATTGGCTAATAATAACTAATATGCAAGATATTTTTGTATAAGATAACCTGAATAGTGTGGGTTACACATACCCCTTCATAAAATTCCTATAATTCTAGTATATATTCTATCAAAGGTAAATAATAAAGTAGAGGTCCATTAAAACTAGAGTAGTAAAGGGTTGTTCCAAATATGGTATAATGTTGGGCATTGTGGATGAAGGCTTTGGTTTATTTTTGAGATAATTCTAGTGTTAAAACATGGTCATGTAAATAGACATATAGGTTTGAATACCAAGTAGATTTGGGACCAAAAATATCATAGATCATTTTGATAGTTCATGGTTCATGAGTTGGCACTAGCATATTTCAAATGAGAAACTAGTAGTCTTTTGTCCTATCTATACGCCAAATCAAATATCTAATGGTATCCATAGCATCTATTTTTTTATTACTTTCCCTTGGTCTATATTCAAACTAGATGTTAACAATATACTATTTAAAAGTGTTAATCATGGCCTTATAGGGAACCAACTTGTCATCTTTGGTCTGAAAGTGGTATATAACCCAATTGATGATTAACTATGAATCACCATAAACCTTTAGATGATGTATGTTTCACTATATTTCTTATCAAATCCCTACCATGAGTGCTTCATATTCATCCATGTTGGTGAAATTAAATTTGATTCTGAATGACTTAGGGATTATATCTCCCTATGCAATTATAAACAAAAGGACTACCCTCAACCCATGTGCTATGAATGAACCATAAAAATATAAATTTTAGTGTTGATCCTCAAGAGGTGTTTCAATGATGGTCATGATGGATTCATCAAGAAATTGGAATGTGAGTGGCTCTGTATCTGCAAGAGGTGATTTAAAAAGATGATCTACAAGAACTTTCCCTTTGATGGATTTTTGGTTCACATACTCTATCTCAAACTCACTAAGAAGCATGATCCATTTAGACATATGGACTTGTAAATATATTTTAGATAATAGATACTTGAGTGGATATACTTTTGATATGACCATGGTCTTATTGTTCAACATGTAATGTCATAGTTTCTGAGATATGAAGACCATAGTGAGACAAGATTTTTCGATGGTCATATAATTATGTTCATATGCAACCAGTGTAAAAATTAGATATAAAATAGCATGCTATTTTCCATTATCATCATTTCAAGATATAATTACCCCTAGGGATTTATCTATCACTGATATATATATATATATATATATATATAAAATGAATGGTTACCCTAGTATAGGAGGTACTAATATTGGTGGATTTTTAAAATAGTCCTTTAGCTATTGAAATTATTTTTTACAATAATCATCCCAAAGAAATGATACACGCTTATTTAGTAGGTGTGTAAACGGGTGGCACTTGTCAGCCAATTGAGATATGAAGCATTGAATAAACTTTATTTTTCACTAAAAACTATGGAGCTACTTCAAATTGGTTAGTAGTGGAATCTCTATTATGTCTCATACTTTAACTAGATAAAATTTTATGCCCTTATGAAACATAATGAAGCCAAACAATTTTCCTGATGTGACACCAAAAACACATTTCCTATGATTAAACATAATTTTATATTCACATAGTCACTCAAATATCCTCCTAAATATTGATAGATGATCATCCTTGGTCTTTGATTTGCCTAGTATGTCATTAACATAGTATTTAATAATGTTATGCATCATATCATGACTCTTTGATAGGTGGCCCCTATGTTCTTAAGACCAAATGCTATACCCTGATAATATAATGTTCCCCATAGAGTGATGAATGTTGTTTTGTGTAGGTTTTATAGCATGATCTTGATTTTATTGTAGCCTGAGAATTCATCCATAAGTGAAAACATCTCATAAACTACAATGGATTCGATAATCATGTCAATGTTTGGAAATGAAAATTTGTCCCTAGGGAAATATTTATTAATGTCCCTAAAATCAGTATAGATTCTGATTCTTTCTAGCTTTTTATTTACTGGTACTATACTAGAAATCCATTTAGAATAGTCAATTTTCATGTTACATTTTTATTCTAAGAGATTTTACAAATCTTAATTGACTAATACAACAATGGAAGGATGTATTTGATGTAAATTTTACTTTAATGGTTTGGCATCAAGATGTACCACAAGGTGGTGAATAACCAAGGTGTGGTCCAAAGCAGGTATGTTAGAATAGGCCCATGCAAATATATCTACAAATTCCCTCAAAATAGTTCTAATGACTTCACACTCCTCCCTAATGAGAGATACACCTAATTTAATCCATTTCATATCATCTAGTGTCTGGATATTTAACTTTATTGTGTCTTTCTATTAGAAGGGTTGAACCATCTTCAAGAATAGTGGGAAAAGATTTAAACTATTTGGCTATGTCAAAGTCTTATATTAGGACTGGTTCTTCAATTTATCCTAGACATGATGAGTTAGAATCCACTAAGGGGAGTGATGGCCATGAAAAAAATGTTGTTGGAAACTCCTGAATGATTTGATAAAATGCTTTTTGTTCTTTAAGACTAATGTCAGATCCATATATAATTTCATCATCATTGGTATCCTAAATGATTTAATCAAAAACCTAATTTTATTTAATACTAAACTCAGACTCATAGACAAACTCATAATTGGTGGTCTCTTGGTTTATACTTGAATAAGTTTGAGCACCCCCATCTATTAGTGCTTGAAACATGTTTTCACCACTAGACTAGCATTTTTATTTACTATTTCCCTAGTCCAAAAACACCTCAAAGAGGTTTTCACTTTAGGACCTCAATGTTTTATTTATTTAATTTTGGCTAAGGGTATTCACTTAATTTCCAAAATAGGCTTCAGGATCCAATTTGATTGAAAACCATGATTTATGGTATCCCAATGGAACATTGTCCTTAAGGCCTAGAAAATCATAGAAGGCCTCATCATTTTCAAACTCATCAACTGGTATGTTAGATTCTTATTGGCCCTAGTCTATCAGTTGGGGATAATATAATGGTAATAGACTATGATGAATGACTAGTCAAAGGGTAAAAATGGTGTTATTTTCAAACATATTGGTTTGGGTTAAGTCAGTGAATTGGCTATGATCAGACTCTACTTCATTGTTGACATCATCATCACTAGTTATTGGTGATGGAACTCAAACAAGATATGTGGGGTAACCCCCAAGTGGTTTAAATTTAAGTCCATAGGTTCCTTTATACTTAGTCATATAAATTATCTCAAGTGTTCCCTACTAATTTTTCATGAGGCCTCTTATTTCATAGTCTTGATTCTCCATAATTTGATTAAGAATGGGATACTTAAGACTTTTGTAACATACATCCAACTTGTCATTTTAAAACAATGATTTATATCCTTCAAGAGGATCCTATTATTGACCAGAGGCTAGTATGAAAGTGACAAGTGATGAACTATGATTTTGGCCTTTCCCATTACATGAGTGGCTTAGCTTTTGGTATTCTAAAGGACTTGAGGTTATGTGGAAGATTTGTAATGTGAAAGGTGTCATGCATCAAATATTGTCTTGGGACATTAACCGAGATAGTATAATGATTGAACATCTTAAGGGGTAACATGTGTGAAAGTGAATCAAGGGTATCAGGGTCAATATAGTTGGCCTTTGGTAAATCAATAAGTATTGATTTCCCTTTATCCTACATGGCAACTAGATTCATGTCATAATAGTAATTATAACTCTTGAACTCAACCTCTAGATGTTTGCAATGGTTATATGGATGTAAATATCTTAGAATACTAACCTCCATCTCTGACTGGGAGAACTTAACACACTAGTGTAGTGTTGATGGGACTACATGATTTTCATGTAACCAAGGTGACAAGGGGAGATCTAATGCACGGAAAAGTATATCATGGGTCAAGGGCCCAATGATAACTAGAAAGCTAATGGTGCCTTGTGATTCTCATTCCTCATTGTCATAGGATTTGATGGTGATCTTTTTTACTTGGAGATTTCTTGAGGTGTACTTGAGAATCTTGAAGAGCTTTAGAAACATAATATTTAGACTTGATCCATTGTCTATGAGGACATGTTTCACTTTATGCCTATTTATGTAAAATTTGATGTATAATGGATTACTATGCAGTGGGTCAAGGGATGGCATATCACTTTGGTTGAAAGTTACCCTTTGGGTTGGATCTAGGTGTCCAACCAAAACTTGAAATTTTTCAAGATATATGTCATTTGTAATTACGGATTAACCAAAGAACTATGTCAATATGTTTTTATGGATGGTTGACATATAGAAAAATATAAAATGAATATTTATGATGAAATATTTTACTATTGTTCCACAATGTCAAACATCATTTCTTGGATAGTGATAAATGCCTTGTTTCAAGGTAGAATGGTTGGTTGGATGATGGGTGAAGTGGTGGATAGTTGTGGGCCTAGTATGGTAATCTTTGACCTTTGAGATGTGATTACATAATTGGGATTAGACATAAGACCATTATTTCTAAAAATGATGGTGGAGGGGGAATAGATAGGATAAGTCTCAATTGATGATGTACTTATGCATGGTCATGGGCTAACAATGAGTTATCATTATAAGGTCCTACTATGGGAATCCCTACTTACTAGTTCACCTGTGTGTCGTGTTAGGTCAAAGAAGGATCACTAGAATGGTTTAGTTGATTTGTTATGATTAGAAATGGTATTTTTTGATTGGTACTTGGACTAGGATTAATGGAAATGGTGTTAACATGACCTCTTACAATATGGCTTAAAACTGCATTGTAGTCATGTACAACTGCATGGTAGGTTTATTGGTTATTACTATTTTGACCTTAGTTTTGTCCATTATTTTGATGTTATTGGTTCTACTATTAGTTTTGTTGAGTCTATTAGTTCGGCCTTGGTTATTGATACTATTTTTCTTGATATTGCATTGGCCATTTCTATTGTTGTTATTGGTATTGTTGTTATTGATGATGATTATTATGTTGGGGAAAATGATTCTAATAAATGCTAAAGCTTTGATTGGAGGTGAAAGATACATGATCCAATGTGATCTCTCCATTTTCCAACATATTTTGAATTACATGTCTAATTTTCACACAACATTCAAATTATGGCCATTGACCCTATGAAAACAATAGAATTATTCTAGCCTATACTAATATAACATATCATCACCCTCATGAGCTTGTTCTTTTGGAATAGGCCATATAATCAAATTAGCTATTTTGATCTTGTGAAATACTAATTCAATAGGATCTCTAAGGTCATTAAAATAATTATGAGTAGGTATATTTATCCTTAGAGGATGAGGTTTTTTCAAAGGCATAAATTATTGTGTTTTTTGCATTTAATATGTTGATCTAGGTTTTTGCACTTGTTGAACATTATACTACTGCTAAAAAGTTTATTGGTGAGGAGTAAGCTGAAAAGGTGGTGTAGACAGAGTAAATGGTGATTAAAAGATTTAGACATGTTGTAAACCTCATACTATATTTACTAAAACATTCTTGTTGTGATTGAATTGTTTCAATCTATCATTATTATTGGCTTGTGCTAGTTGTGACACTTGCACTTAGACTGGATGTTAGTTTTGACCACTATTCTAGTTTTGATTCTAGCCATTGTTTTAATTTTATGAGGTTAGTTTAATTTTCCCTTTATTAATAAGGTCTCATTGGATCACTAAACCTTTGTAAATTATTTATTTAAAGGTATGTGCACATTATAACTCTAGATAATAAGATATATTGCTATGTAGATTTTTGGTAAACATAATGGCTAATTGCTTATCTAGTAGACTATGGGTAAATCAACTTGAAAGGGATCTCCATCATTATAGATAGATTTAAAATATTTATCCTAGTTTTTTTTTTGTTTATGTCAAGTCTACTAATGTAATTTATGCTCAATATTGTAAGAAAAATGTTGAATGAACTTATCTAAAAGATCATTGAAATCAGAAACTAAATTCTTTGGTAATTTTAAGAACCATTCCAAGGTTTATCTGGTTAGACTTCTTGGAAGAAATAACAACAAATATATGTTGTTATAGGCCATTGGTTGGCATGCAACAAATAATTCTATCAGATGGGCCTTTGGATTACCTTTCCCCTTATATTTTTCAAACTTTGGTGGCTCATACCCTAGAGGAAATGGTATTTTCAAGTAATCCATGTTGAAAGGGTAAGAGCATAAATCATCCAACTTGAATTTTTTCACTTGTTTTCCAACTTGGATGTTGGTAATTACATCCTTTAATTTTTTTAGCTCTTGTTTGAGGAAACTAATGGGAATATTAGCTTGAGGTAATAGTTGAGTGGTCATAAGTGGATTACTTTGATTGAGGTATGATGGAGGTATTTTCTAGGGTAAGTTGGATTGGCTATAAAATGGATTAGGAATATGCATACATGGATTTGAGTGTGGCTATTGAAATTTCATCTACTATGGTGTGATATTTTGGTTGGGATTGGTTATGTAGGCCTATTATTGGGAATATTGGGGTTAAGATGGTAGAATATGGTTGTACTATTCCTTTTGAGGTTGAATAGGGATATGATACCAAATAATCAAACTTGGTTGTTGAGGGGTGGGGGAGATTATGAGCCAAGACCCTATCATTGAAGTTATAACACATTCAGTATGAAAGAAAACTATTGCCTAATAGTTAATTGAGGAAGATTAGAACATATTTGTTTCATAAATCCCTATTTGGAAGTGAACACATGCTGGATAGTATACATTTATAATTGACCAATATTTACATGTTATAGGCTAAACATCATTTGGTTTTGGATTGACATGTTAGTGTATGACTGAAGAGGTATGTGCATTGCTACTTGGTAAGGTAAAACATTAGTTACCCCCTATTAAGGTGGTAATATGTTTGTCCTCTATTTCATGGGTATTTTTCATGATGCCTATTGTTGTGGAATATTACTCATCACTTATTGTGATGGAGTAAGATTCATCACTTTTTGTTGTAGTATGGCACTAGTGATTGGTTGACTACTTAATATTTGATGTTGTGTGATAAAAGAAGTAATTAGTTGACAATTAGAGGTAGTTGATCTAGGTTGGGATGTATAAAATCTTACTCATTGAGTTTTTGATCCACTAATGGTGCTAGTTAAAGGCACATTTTATTATTACCTAGTTGTTTGTGCATTAACACCACTTTGGTTTAGATTGGATGTTTTTTGTACATTATCCACTATATTTTGTTCACTATTCTATGTATAAGTAAAAAACACTTCCTTGATGGTTGTGGTAATGAACATGTTTTTTGACTGAAGTATTTTACTTAAATTGGTCTAAACCCTAATTTTCTTGACCAGTCAATTCTCTTAAAACTCATATTGAAGGAGCTAAATCAATGAAAGGATTATTTAGCATGTTCATCTGATTAAAGTTATGTAATAGGTATTAATATGTTTGGTATACTAGTTGCATTTAAATGAAATGGTCCTCTTTGAGATCTCTTTAAGTGACAAGTATATGAGGATCTTGATATGGTATAAATACTATGGGATTAGGGTTGCTATAAAAGGCTTGATTGTTGTCTAATAAGACATGTTCTAAGGGCCTATTGGTAAATTTTGAAAATTGTCATGCATTACTTCATAGTTTGATTGTATTGTATCAGAATATGGTTACTATTGGATGTTGTGTGCAAGTATAGGTACACTAGATACATTTTGTGTTGTTTGTTCTTGATGTTACTCTATGTATGGAGGCATGCTAAACATATAATTAGCCAAAGGATCTTGACTCTTTTCCAATATTTGAGTGTTATGTGGTAGATAGGAATCCATAGCCCAAATAATATCATCTTTGTAAGGGTATTGAATAAATTCCTCTTGCGTGTCAACATTTCCATGTCTTATATTATACATAGATCCACTATGTGTGTAGTGAGCCATGATTAAATCAAATGTCAAATGTTTCATAACAAATTGGGGTTAGAGTTATGTAAACTATGAAAATTTATGTTTGAAAAGATAAAGAGGTTAAAAATATATCTATCTTGGTCAAGGGTGGAGATGAATCTCAAAAAATTATATACAAAGACTTGGTAAAAATAGTATAACATCAAATGTCTAATGTTAAATGTTTTACACAAACAAGGTCAAGTAAAATGACCTAAAAATAAGATTCCAAACTCTAATGTCCAAACGTGTTCCAAATAGGTCTAAAATAGGAAAGGGAAATGTTTCTAGGCCTTTTGTCCAAATGGGGAGTCAAAATATAGGATAGAAAAAGTTATGCTAGGACTTTTGGCTAAATATAGTGGCAAAATCTGAGCTTGAAACAAAGGATGATGATGATTAATCTAATAAACTTGGAATAGTTTAGTAAAGACTAGACATTTGATTCTAAACATAAACATGATCTCATTGGTGTGAAACACAAAAAAAGGCACTTTGAATATCAATTTATCCTATCAAACTAAGACACAAAAAATAAAGTTTCCAAATTTGAGTAATGGATTAACCTAAGTTACACAACCTAAAAGATCAAGATCTATGATTAACCCTTACATGTCGAGGCCTAATTGAAATCAATCAATGTTTGGATCTAATATTGTAAAAGTTAATCAAAGACTTAACTAAGGTAAACTAACGTTTGATGACAGTAATCTAGGTAAATTTGTATAACATGACTATGCTTAAACAAAGATCTAACAAGGCACAAGTGATTGGTTCTAAACATTGATAATTGAGACACAAGATAAGACAAGTCTTTTGAAACATTTTGGGTAGCATAACAATGTTATCACTTCAAAAAGATGTGATAAGGGTTTATGTTTCAAATACTTATAATGAAAAAAACTTGAAATGATTTGGGTAGTTTAATGTTACCCATCTCAATCAAGTACCATACTCAATGTTTTGACATAAATTTTTTCTAATTTAAATCAAGGTGTCAAACAGGAGACATAATGCCTCTTTAAAAAATAGAGTAATTTTGGACATAATACTCATTCATGATGTGTTATAATCAATAATTATTATTTATAAACCCCAAAAAATAAATAATAAATGACAAAATACAACTAATTATGTCATCCTAGATCTTATCAAGGTATGGCAAAGTGGAATTGACTAAAACCTAAAATTTTTTAATCATCTAGATTGATCTCATGTGTACATATTTTCACATATGCACATAAAATAAATAGCACATAAATAGAGTATATGTCAATTGGATTATTTTTAAAACGTATTATCCTTTTCAAAACCACTACATCCATCAATTACTCAGTTTAGTGTGATGTCCAAATTGATCATACGTCTTGGGCTTAACTTACCACTAACAGAGATGGTTTAAATGCTCAAAACATCATCCTAGTAGGGTGATCAAAATTTACATACCCCCTATGGAGAGGGGTTGAAAAAATACCATGAGATGAATCCCCAAGTCAATGCTTCCCTACATAACATGTGAGAACTAATGATAACCCCTTCACAATCTAAGATGCATGAAAATAAAAGATGAGTAGAACGACTTTAGGGTAGTTTTTATATCACCCAATACTATGAAACTTTGGGGATATCTTATGAAAATTTATTTCTATGCCTTGGACTAGGCATTGAATTATAATGGAAAGTTAATTTTGATCCCAGAAGTTCCCTATAAGGTACAAGGGGAGAGCATACATGTGCTATCCTTTTAGAAAAATAAATAATGAACAAATAGTTTATAAATAACTATGTGTGAAGTTTTATTTTTAAGAACCAAATTTAATGTGACATTATTCTTTACTATCCCCTTGGCTTAAATTTAAAAAATTAAAAGAATATTTGCACAAAAGACCAATTTTAGCAAGATACTCTAGTTCATTTTAAATCTAAAGTCCAAATGTGCAAGATGTATCATAAGTTCATTTTAAAACACCAATTTGAAATGTTCAAGATTTAAACATGTGTTTTAGGCACCAAATTTGAGATGTTTCTAAGACTTATATGTTTTATTCATTTTAGGTACCAAATACCAAATGTGTAAGACCTAACATGTTCATTTTAGTGACCAAATTAAAATATGCAAAAATTTACTAATTCCTTTTAAAAGCCAAAAAAGAAATGTTTGGTGAGTCAAAACTAGTAAATTGGTTTTCAACTCAATCCTTCAACATATAAATATTATATAGTAACCCCCTACTTTGAAGCACTTTCTTGGTTGATAAAATGAGGTTTGATTTTTATCTCTCAAGTTTTTATTTTATTTCACATAGTGACTATGGATGATCACAAATGACCATCGATGGTTTCAAGGCAATTGTGATGGTTGGTTAGCAAGAAACCACTTCCAATTGATTATAATCACCACCGGTTGATAAATACCGTTAGCGATGACCTATGAACCTGAAGGAAAAACCATTAAAGGTAAATGTGTTAAGTTAGTCCTGGTTAGTTCAAAGATTAAGAAAACCTACACAGTAAAATTAAGTCTAGTGATTTAAAAGCCTTTGAAACTAAGAAATAAAGGATCTAATTAGTAAAAATAATCAATATGAAATATTTAATGAAATTTCTACCTTACAATCCAATAGTTGGTGGTTACAAAGAATTGGTGGTGGTTGGCCAAAACCATGGGTGGTTTAGCCAAACCATTGGCGGTTACTCCTAATCATCACCAGTTTCTATGTAAATCTAATAAATAAAAATAAAACAAAATATAGGCAAAACAAGGTTATAAATTTAATTCTAACAAGATTAAAGTATTCATTTCATTGTTTAAGACCTACATATTGATCTCCTTTCTATGTGGGGTGCTCATAGTCCCATTAGGTGTGCCATTTGTGATGCTAGGAATTTGATGATGGAGGGGAGGTTAGATCAAGTGTTAGTCTTAAAATGAAATGAAAATGATAAAAACACACTAACAAATCTTAACACCTCCATGCCTTGATTATAGGGGGATCTTGGTGAAAAAAAATGACAAAGCTCAACTAAAATGCAAGAAAATATACCTCCTTTACCTTCCTTGAATTCTCCAAATGATGTGTTCATTGGTTTACTTAGATTATATTGAATAAATATTCATCAATGGGTTTTGGATATCTCCATCTCCTCTTATCACCATGATTGGCTTGTGATTTGGCTTGATGTTTTCTCAAAGTGGCTTGGCTTGGCTCAATTTTGGCATTATAACACTATGCATTTGCTTCATGAACCAAATATTGCATTATAACTCTACTATGTTCCAATTTACCTAAATGAAGAGCTCTAGACTTGATTTTATAGGATTTGAAATGACTTAGAATGGGTTAAATCCTAAATTTGATTGGATTAGTTAACCCCAATAGGATTAAAAAGTGTCAAATGGTCATGATTAGCATGGTATAAGCATGGGAGAGATATTTTCCAAAAATTACAACTCACAAAAGCTAATGATAAAAACTTAGGATGTTCATTGATTTTTGAATTTCTATTTTTGATAATTACTTTAATTTCTCATGGATGAATTCAATTAGGATCTGATTAGGATTAATCCCTTTTTGGCATTTGAACATTTGTGAAAATTTGAATTTAAATTATTTAGGCATTTCCTCTATTTAATAGATTTTTGGGTCAAATTGATTTAATTGCATGTGATGAAGCCAAATTTGAGACTCTTATAAATTCTTTGTCTAGATGTTTAATGGTTGGTAAGAATTTTTATAAAGTCAGGTATGAAGCCATTGGTGGTCAATTTTGGATGTTTACAACAAAAATTTACAAAAAATTGGTAATTGAGCTAAAGTATAAATTGTTCCCATGGAAGATGTATTAATAGTTGTTTGATATTTGAGGAACAATGGTTTGAAAACATATCACATACCCCAACTAGATGTAAGATTCAATGTTTTTCTCAAGGTAATGGATATTTGGAATTATGTGTGATAGGCATGTCTAGTATCCATAATATTTCTATTAATAGAGAGCAATGGTTATTCACTAACACCTTTAGAGTTTTTAGCTTCCATTATAGTATTCAAGAAAATTTGAAGATATTCAAGATTTTCATGAATACACTCTTGAAATAATGCATTATATTTAACTTACTCATGATCGGCTTGATCATTTTCATGTGTTTAATTATCCTAATGATCAGATTCATCCTCTATAAGATGTTTTTCAATATTTTTCCTATTGTCATTATTGGCACTCTCAATATTAGTATAATTTGACTTGATATTAACTTGAGACATTTTCCGTGCCTAAATGGAAATTTCAAGTTATTTAATAGGAAACACACTTATTATAGGATTGTGCCTAGGTTACATACAAATGATAGAATAAATCTGAATAAATACAATAAACATAAACTTGTAAGGCAAAAAACCCTAAGTCATTCTAGGAATTTCATGAGAATACTCAGAGGTTGAGTTCACCAATTATTTAACCCTTTTAAAAAATAAGGATTAAAGGAAAGATTAACCTAATAAATAAATGATTAATCAACTCTAAAAATCATGCCAATTAAATGAATTTAGATTTTATTAATATTATAATAAGATATACTAAATCTAATAATATGTTAAATATAGAAATTATAATATTAAATGTTCTAAAATTAACAATGCAAAGGAGAAATTTTACTTAGCTTACACACTGATGCACATGTAGGTTTGAATAACGCAGATGATTTTCCCTAGTAAGTGTTATATGTGTGCTTGAAAAGTACTCGATGATAATGAATTATATTTGGCTTGTATTCATACACCTTTTTAAAATAATATCACATAAGATTAATTAAGACAAATAGGCTAACCCATATATATTTAAATATTTTAAGATGTGAGTATTTTTAAGGTACAAACACTAACATTAGAATTGGGACACTAGTGTCGATGCTCATGTCTAGGATTGAAGGTAACCTAGATAATAGAGAATTACTAAAGCCATGTAACTAATAGTGAAGGATATATATTATATTTTAAGAATACTATGGGATACTAGTGATATGGGTAATAAAAATATTAGGTTTGGACCATAATATAAGTATTTAGACATAGTGAGATAGAGAACATTGGCCTTGTAGCAATGAGAAAGTCAATAACTGAAGGTTAGATCTTAGACTAATATTTGTCAAGTGTGCAAGGCTAGTTTATCATGTAAAATCTATATTTGAGTATCTACAATCATTCATGTATATTGTAAAATCTATTTAAATATAGAATAGGATATGTAATCTATCAAACATATGATTAAAACATGTGTAAATAATGTAAACTAGTGAACATGTCATGCATATGTCATTTTAAAAAAAATTGGCATATTTTTTGTTTTTATTTTATTTTTGCATTTTTGAAATATTTTCTTAAATAATACTCATAAAATAGTTAGATAAGTAATCCTAGTATTCATATACAATAATGTTACCTGAATTGTCCTTAAGGTTGTGTAAACACATTTACTTTTCTTTCACTATATCTAATTATTTGTGTCCAGTGATTAAAATTAAGTTTTAATATTTTTTTATTTAGTTGGCACCATTACCATCATGTTAAACATTAATTATATTTTTTTTCATGTAATAAATAATTATATTGATTTGTTTTATTCATTATGGAATTCATCATGTTAAATATTGATTATATTTTTTTCATGTAATGAAGAATTATACTAATTTGTTTTATTCATTATCGCTTTCATGGAGCATAACCATTCTTCTCCTAAAATAAATATAAAATAGGTGGTAGAGGGTGTCACCCATATGCATGAATTTACAAGCTTTGGACCACAAGAAATAATTACTTAATATGTCCAAGGAATGCACCACTATATGGATTAAATTTTAATGTATCAATGGAATGTCCCAAATATCATAAGAATGTAAAATTAAACATGTTTTGGATTGGGTATACATCAAAATGAATCTATTGTCGATAATAACCACACACACACACACACACACACACACACACACACACACACACACACACACACACACACATATGTATATATGTGTGTGTGTGTGTGTGTGTGTGTGTGTGTGTGTGTGTGTGTGTGTGTGTGTGTGTGTGTGTGTGTGTGTGTGTGTGTGTGTGTGTGTGTGTGTGTGTGTATGTGTGTGTGTGTGTGTGTGTATATATATATGTATATATATATATATATATATGTATATATATGTATATATATATATATATGTATATATATATATATATATATATATATATATATATATATATATATATATATATATATATATGTTGTAATTGTCAAAACATTTTTTTGGACACTTGTAAATAATAAAATATTATATTCAATACTTGATAGTGACAAGCTTGACACAAATATACCACACATGACTTGATCACAAAACCATGGTACTAATCTATAATTATCTCAAACTTACATGATACATAATGAGTTTTATCCTTTTTTTAATATTACACACCTACAAGAACCTCACTGTCCATTTTAAATCTGATTAATATCCTACATAGTCATCTCTAGACCTTCAATTTAGTTTTCATGTACATAAGTTGGTTTCATTTAGTATTAACAATCAATACTGACTTGATCTAGTTAGTACTAACACTCTCATATAAAAAACTATTTTTTATAAATTAAACCTTTCCTTAGGGTCAACCCATCTACCTAACATGTTGGTATTGTGATAAATTACCTAATTGGACTCATATATATACAAATAAAGGTCTCACTTAATAGCGGACTAGGCACTTATATGGTACACATATAAACATTATTTCACATTGATAAAATTTTCTCCATTATTCCAAAATTATAAATATATCATTATAAGAAATCAAAATAAACTCTTAAGCATACCAAATCTAAGTTAAAGAAAGCATTGTAAATTATTAAAGTCAAATCATTAGCTACATACATATAGATAAATAGAATAATTGCACAATCAAACTAGGTGGGATAACTATATATGGCTTTATTTATATTTTCAAAGTATACAATACATTGGTAATGGTCAATCATCAAATGAGGGTGATTGGGGTCAACTCAACACATTACACTTTCCTAGTTTTTGTAGGTTTATATGCCTCCCAAGCACACTTAGGGTTTTAATGTGAAGGACCTTGATTTTTTGATTTGAAAACATCATAAAGGTTTTGAATCACACACACACACGCACACGCACACGCACACGCACACGCACACGCACACACACACACACACACACACACACACACACACACACACACACACACACACACACACACACACACACACACACATTTTAAAAATAGGTGATGATGACCATATGGTCACAGTCCCTCATTTATTTATAAGTTAATACCAACTAGCATTAACTAGTATTGATAGTTGATATTAAACCAAATCAATGAAATTCACCTTGTACATACAAAAAAAATAGTTCTTAAATAAGGTGAATCACAAGCCTACTTTAGTCTTTTTTCTACTAGTATAATATAGTCACATTCAGATAGTCAACCAAAAAAACTAAGTACTCATCTTTTTTTTTACTCACTATATTTAGCATATGCCACTTATCAACTCATTACAATATATTTCAATATTTTACATTTATATTAATGCTTAAATTCCATATTTATTAATCTAAATTATTCTACTAGTTTATATCCTATTATGGTTTATAAAACCAAATTAGGGTAAAACATATTGGTGAACCCATACACATATCAAACAATGTCAAACCCTAGGTTTCCCTTAGGGTTTCTCGTTTTAGAGTTTCATATTCTTGACTTAGGATTTTCGATATGATATTTAATTTTCCCATAATTAATACAATAAACTTCTACATACTTTCTTGATTCCATCACATGTCATCTGTTGACGCTGGAAAGTGCACCCAACGGTAGGAACACGGATTCCTGCCCTCTCCCTACAACATGGAAACCCCTCTCTCGCCTGTGGGACGATGAAGCAGGATAGGGGAGTCTCTAGGTATGGGCTAGTTCCCTCTGATGTATCTTGTTTGTTTCAGGTAACGCAAAATATAGGTATATAGGTATATACTGGGGGGATGAAAAGGGAGAGAGAAAAAGCATGAAAACAAACAGCCTACTCTAAAAGAGGTGATACACCAAAATAAAGGGGTGACCTTCCAGATCCACTCTCAGAATCAGGGAAAATGCAAGTATACTCTACACATCTGGTAGAGGAATCAGGCTGCTAAGACAAAGGGGGAGGCTATAATGGAAAATACATCATAGAGGTTTACTCAGGTGCTGTGGAATGCACACTTGCAAGCAACTTACTCTGTTCTATCCTTCTCAAGTATTGCTCTTCTCCTTTCAGCTACAAAATCAGTCCCTGTAGATAGCTGGTCTGTTGGTATTACCTATGAAAGCATGGAGGATAATGACTAAACATAGATAATACTCAGGGCATACATAGCAAATCAATCCAAGATGGAGGCAAAACTATATTTTTATTGATTTAGGTGGAAAATTTGCAGAGCAGTGCTCTTTACAAAAGTCAGGAAGATCCTCAAAAAAATGACTAAGTCCTTGTATTTATATCAGAAGAGCTAAGAGAAGTCTCATTAAAAAGCATGAAAAACACTATTGATGACATCACAAGTCTGCCAAGACCATGCTTGTTGCCTCGTTTTGCGTGATAGTCTTCTCCGGTAGTTGGGCGGGTTTTTTCTTGTGCACTACAGGTGAATTTTTCTGCCCTTTGCATGAAATTCATATAGGATTCTCTGCCGACGTCGGCTGATAAGCTGCCGATGGCGGCAATCTTGCCGACGTCGGTCTAAGTAAGCTACTGACATCGGCAGTATTGTGCGTGGGGGTTTCATTTTCACCACCCTAAGGTGGGCTTTTACAATTCGCCGCCATAGGGCGGAATTTTTCAATTCACCACCATAGGGAAAACTTTTTCAATTCGCTGCCATAGGGCAGACTTTTTCAATTCACCGCCATAGGGCAGACTTTTTTCCTTGCCCATCATGGGGCGGGGTTTTCCAACTTTTGTGCCTACCGTTGTGCTGCCGATGGTGGTGGTTCTGCCGATGTCAGTCTCTGTAAGGTGCCAACGACGGCAGTATTGCCGACGTCGGCCAACGTCTTTCTTTTTCTTTGTGTTGTGGGCGGCAAATTTGCTGCCCTCTGCATGTTTATAGGTGGGCTCATTTTACCTGCCCTTATAGTGGGCAACGAATTTGCCACCCTCTGCATTTTTTCTACCCTCTTTTTTGCCTAAGTGTTGAACACTCCATTTTCTTCTCTTCCCTCATGGACGTTTGAAGACTCTCCCTTTCGTTGCCTTTCATGACCAATGCTCTGTAATGGCACTGTCGAAACCAGAAGGTGGACCTTGCAACCTGAAATGACTAGCATGTAAAGTAGGTGTAGGAGGTGACTAGAATTTTTCCTGAGAGGAAAAATTAGGTCAACAAATTGGCAACTCAAAGGGGAAGCGTGCCTGCTATGCTTAGAACCCAGTTGCCTTGCATATCCATTGGGTGCGGAGTCGGATTGTAACTTTGAAGATAGTTCACAACAGCTCAAAAGATTCTGCAATCAAAAATATAGAATTTACCCCCACTGCAAAGGGAAACACACAAGACTAAAAATAACTAACTGTGCAAACTGCACTTAGGGAAAATAGGGAAAACAAAAAGGGAAACTATGTACAGCCGAACCAAAATTTAGTGGCAATGCTTCAGATGTATCTCGTTGACTGGGATACACAATTCTTCACCATCCAACCCAGAGAGCTAGAATGCATTATGCTACTTGATCTGAGTAATCATGTAAGGACCGCTCCAGAGGGCATCAAGTTTTGCATGTTTTCTGGGCTTAGCTCTATCTTCATCCCATTTTAAGACAATGTCTCCTTCGATGAAACTTTTTGATGAAGAATTCTTGTCAAAATGTCTTTTCACCTGATGCTGGTGACTGATCATAGAGACCATGGCCTGGTTCCTTACCTCCTGGAGCTCCATTAGTTCACACAATCTAACCTTCATGCTGCTTCCTTCTTCTAGCTGCAGCTGATGTGCAAGGTCTAGCGCTGGCAATTCGAGTAAGATAGGAAGCCTTGCTTCCCTTCCATACACAAGCATATATGGAGAATTTTCGATTGATCTTTTCATAGTGATTCGATCGGCCCATAGAGCTATTTTCAACTTGGCATGCCAAGTTCTCTGATTTTCTTCCATGGTCCTCTTTATAATCTTGATCAAATTTTTGTTAGTGGACTCAACTAGTCCATTCCCCTGCGGGTAGTAATTTGATGAAGTGCTAAGGTATATACCATACCTTAGCGCCCATTCACTAGTTTTGGTTCCCAGAAAAGCCAAGGCGTTATCTGAGATTATAGTGGTTGGGACTCCAAAATGTGTCACTAAGTCCTCATAGAAATCTAGGACTGCGCTTTCATTTGCTTCCTTCAAAGCAATGGCTTCCACCCACCTGGTGAAATAATTCGTAGCAGTCAGGACCCACTTATGTCTGGCACTGGAGGGAGGATTGATCATCCCTATGAAATCTAGGCCGCACTACATGAATGGTTGTTCAACTTGAATGGGCTGTAGGGGCATGGCAGCCAATCGTTGCTTTCCATCAAAGAGTGCACACTTCTGACACCTTCTTACCCAGGCATGGGTATCCTTGAAGAGAGTGGGCCAGAAATAGCTAGCTCTCATTATTTTTGCTACTGTGGTCTTAGGGGCAAAATGGCCGCCTGCTGGCCCATCGTGAAACTCAGCCAATACCTTGTCAGTCTAACCGGAGTCAATGCATCTCAGGAGAACCCCAGAGAGATCCTTCCTAAATAATACTCTGTCAATCAAAACATAGGGAAGGGACTAAAGTTTAAAATACCTTCTTTTGGCCCTATCGAGACCCTATGGACATTCACCCATAAGAAGGAAACGCCTCATGTCCAGTGTCCAATCCCTTACGATAGCTGGTTCTTCTGCAGTGGCTGCGTCATGGATCAACAAACTGTCTTCATCCTTTTGTCTCAAGTCTGCGGCTAGCTATTCACATAGGCCCCTTCCTCTCACCAACTTGGTGATTTTGATGTCTATGTTGTACTCCATTACCTTGGTGATCCATCCCACTCTTTTCTCGTTTAAGTCTCGATTGGTTAGGAAATCTTTGACGCCAGGATGTGGAACCATGAGATGGATCCTGTTGTTTGATAACATATATCTAAATTTCTTCAAGCTGCGCACCACTACCAAGACTTGCTTTTCTACGTAGGTATACCTGATTTCAAAGTCCTCTAACCCTTGGCTGAAGAAGGTGAGTGGTTGCTCGAGGTCATCACTGTTTGCTTGGGTAAGCATGGCAGATATTACTTCTCTGTTACTGAAGGTGTAGAGGTTGAGGTCTTTATTGAAGTCGGGGCTGATTAGAGCAGGAGCCTGGGTCAAAGCTTGTTTGATAGCTTCAAAGCTATCCTTTCTTGGCATTGTCCATTTGAATTCTTCACCCTTCTTTAACAAGGAGGTTAGGGGTTTAACTATTTCAGCAAAATTTGGAATGAACCTCTGAATAAAATTTATCTGGCCAAAGAAACTCTGAAGGCCTTTCTTGTGCTTTGGTAGGGACATCTCCAAAATGGATCGGACTCTCTCTGGGTCAATAGACAAACCTTCCTTTGACACAATGTGGCCAAGAAGTTTCCCCTCATGAACCACAAATACACATTTCTTTGGATTTAGGGAGATGCCAAATTCCCTACACCTCTCAAAAATCTGCCTGAAGTGCTTCATATGTTGTCCTGCCTCTTTGGAGAAAACTGTTATATCATCGAGGTACACCAACACGTTCCTATTTATCAAACCACTAAAAGCCATGTCCATGGCTCGCTTGGAAAGTAGCACCAACATTGGATAGCTCGAAAGGCATCTTCTGGTAGGCGAACGTTCCCCATTTAGTGGTGAAGGCTGTTTTGTATTGGTCGGAGTCACACACCAGAATCTGATTATATCCCGAATAGCCATCCAAGAGGGAGAAGCGTTCAGAACCAGTTACCTTTTGGAGGATCTACTCCATGTTTGGAAGGGGATAATGATCCTTTAAAGAGACTTTATTAAGGTCTTTGAAGTTGACGCACAGCCTGATCTCCCCATTTTTCTTTCTAACTAGAACCAAATTAGCCAACCATGAGGACTGTTTGATCAGAAATATAATGCCGAACTCAATCAACTTGGCCAATTCTTTTTGCATAAGGAGCTTGACCATCGGATTGACAGGTCTCTAATTTTGTGTGACTAGTTTTGCACCTTCATCTAATTCAATAGTGTGCTAGGCAAGCCTTGGATCGAAGCCTTTCAAGTCACTATAGTTTCAAGCGAAGACGTCAGCGAACTTCTGACATAGTAGAATGAAAGTTTGCCTTTCTTGGAACGTGCAGACCTTACCAAGCACTAGTAACTTGTCCTTGAAGATTTCAACTTTTTCATAATTCTCCTCTTTGGTAGTGGTGCATGCTTTGTCATCTCTTAGTCAGTCTTCTCCGTTGAAAATACTTTCAAGTGTGACCAGACCCTTAGGGAGTTTATTGTTCTTCAATTAAACAATCTGATTTCCATATTGCTGTTGCAATTTTGCTTGATTGTGGACCGTAAACTTGGCTTCTTCCTGTAGGAAAAGAGCTATCTACTGGTCGGTTTTGAAGACCTGCCAATTTGTAACATTGTCTAGAATTGAAGGCCGAACCACCACCTTTAAATGGCATGAACCACAACCCCTGCTTATCTCTTTTGAAACATCAAATTGGGTGCCAATAGCTGCCAACTTGTCAGCCTGCTTGTTTTGTTCCCTGGGAATCGAGGTAATGTTAACAGTAAGGAAATCCTCCATCAAGTCCTAGACTCTGTGCTTGTAAGACCTCAGCAAGGAGTTCTTGGTTAGGTTCAGGCCTCTTATTTGGTTCACTATTAGTTCGTTGTCCCCCAGTATTTGCAATTTTCTGATCCCTCTCTTTCTTGCCCACTCAAGTCCATGAATCAAAGACTCATACTGCAACATTACATGTGCAAGAGAACTGGAAACAAAAAGCTAAAAAATACCTTTGTTTAGAAGGGGAGATTAACATTGCCCCACCACCAGCACCTAGTTTTCTTCTGGAACCGTCGAAGTATAACTGCCACAGGCCAAGGTCTTCTTTGTTCTCCTTCATTATATTGGGCATGACGGTGCTTTCTTCATGCAAGCAATAGACACCAAGGTCTGCCTCCTCAATAAACTTATAAGGATCGTGCTCGAAGTTATCACTTCCCCACTCATCCAAGAGTAGATCTGCAACTCCTTCAAGAGCAGAAGATGAGGACTTGTCCGTTTGAGAGTCTTCTGGATCAATGATAGTGTAACTGACATTCACTACCTTGGGTGAATAGGGCTCTAGGTGGTCCTTGTAGAGTGGCTCAAATTCGATTTTCACTTTGGTACCGTATTTGGTTCTGAAAACCAGATATGACCAATTCGCTGCTAGATAACCACCTATCTTGGACGTAAAGTCCCTAGGCAAACAGATTGCAAAATATGGAGGAACGTCCGCTACCACTATATCTTGGGGGATTGAGAATGTTGGGCAGGCATGCAATGTTAAACTCAATCCTTTCAGGACTCTGACTATCTTTTGCGGGTGTCCCATCTAGTTGCAAGACTCCTTTGTTCATTGCTTCGTACTTTAACCCCATCTTATCAGCAATGTATTTAGGCATTACTGAAGTGCTGGCCCCACTATCAATTATGCAATTATGTACTAAGAAATCCCTTATGATCAAAGATACATAAAAAGGGGGAGTCTTTTCTTCTTTCTTTACCTGACCTGGAGCCAAAGGCTGCCCATTCATCATTAGGACATTATTAGTGTCTATTGGGATGGCCTGGCGATCTAGCTCATGCAATTCTTTCTTCAATACCTCCTTTTGTCCCAGAAGAGACAATGAATCCCATAGAGAAATGCTCACATGCAATTTCTTCATTTGATCAACTATATTAACTTGGGGACTGACTCCTTTCATGTTTTCCTTTGGGCTGATCTCGATTGGAGCTATAAACTGAGGAACTGGAGGTGCAAATGGTTGTCTGGGAATTGAAGCCTTTTCAAAAGGGTGTTGTGGAGGATTCATTGCTGCCTGAGGGGAAGCTTGCACTTCTCCAACTGCTCTTCTTTTAAATCTCGTATTGGCCGCAATGCAATCAGCATGATTGCCTGCAACGCCCCCATGATTAATTACACAGAGCTCGTCCTCTTCATGATTTATTAGGGTAGAATCTGATTGAGTTTGATTGTTACTTGTGCTGGGTTGAGCTGGGAACTCAAAAAACTGGGAAAAATTAGCACCCTGATTTTTTGAATTCTGGAAAAAATTGATCATATCGTTCATGTGGACAGCATGGTCTTAACCTTGTCCCATGGTTGAACAACCTGGCTACTCCTGCACTAAATTATTCTGAATAGGCACCATAGCTTTAGATGACGAAGAGGGGCCTGAGTTATAATTTTGATAAGGCCTGGTTGTAGTGAGTTGCCCCTAACCTTGGTTATAATTTTGAAAGGGGGGTCTAGGGGCATGGCCATAATTCTGATAACCCTGATTTGGCTTGTGGCTTTGAGCTTGCTGCCTTTTAAGGGCAAAAAATTCATTTGACATGCTCTACAACAGGCCCTTAACTTCATTTAATTCATTAGATGGAAAAGCAGCCAGTTTCTCAATGACAAGTAGGGGGGCAATTATAGGAGCGATAGCCTGAATTGGGGGCAGCGGTTCTGGGAAAAGTGGCATATGAGGCCTAGGGGCAATTTTCCTGACTTGAATTAAGCAATTTTCGGCCACAATGGCTATGTCATACGCAGCTGGCAGTATGTGTCCCCCATAGATTGGATCATCATAGCAATGTCACTATTAAATGCTTTTAGATAGTACAAGAAAGCGTAGTTGGGGGTCGGCCTTACCAAGATGGGAATTCTATCCCAAGTCTTTTGAAACTGCGTATTGAAGTCCTGCATATACTCGTGCGAAGCTCTTTTTATAGTTGTTAGCTACTCAGCAAGAGAGAGTCCATCACTTTTTTCCCCAAAATGATCAGTTAAACGAGTGCCCAATTCGTTCCAAGAATGTATGGAATTCACAAGCAAGGTGCCGTACTAATCAAGAGCTTTCCCTTTCAGAGACAAGGGTAACAGTCTGATGGCAATATTTTCTTCTATTATATTGTGAATATTGCAAAGGTTGGCAATATTTTTGATATGGTCAACAACTGTAATAGGTCCCACTCCATCAAAAGAAGGCACATTCTTCAGAGCTGTTCTGGGGATCGGATCATAGCGTGGGAGGTTTAAGGGGCTCTCACCACGAAAAGCTGTAAAAGGCAATGCCATGGCTGGAATAGGTTGTATTTGTGGCTGAGCTGGGTTGGTGTTCCGAGCAACAAGTCTAGGAGGTTTTACTAGTGGATAAGGGCGAGTTCTTCCAAACCTGAGTCTTTTAACAGAGTGTAAAGGTAGTTCAATGAACTCAAAGGGGACCCTTCTTGAAGCTGACCTTGTGGTAACCTTTGGCATAGAATTTTAAGAGACTGGTCTTAAAATAAAGCACTGAGCTCTTACCAGTGGAGTCGCCAGATGCTAGAAATCTTTGAAAATCACTGTAGCAGGACCAACATCAATCTTGAAATACTACTGCATTGAAAACTATAGTCCCACCAGGCGTGCCAAGTTTGTTGACGCTGGAAAGTGCACCCAGTGGCAGGAACACGGATTCCTGCCCTCTCCCCGCAACATGGAAACCCCTCTCTTGCCTGTGGGATGGCGAAGTAGGAGAGGGGAGTCTCTAGGTATGGGCTAGTTCCCTCTGATGTATCTTGTTTGTTTCAGGTAATGCAAAATATAGGTATATAGGTATATACTGGGGGGGATGAAAAGGGAGAGAGAAAAAGCATGAAAACAAACAGCCTACTCTAAAAGAGGTGATACACCAAAATAAAGGGGTGACCTTCTAGATCCACTCTCGAAATCAGGGAAAATGCAAGTATACTCTACACATCTAGTAGAGGAATCAGGCTGGTAAGACAAAGGGGGAGGCTATAATGGAAAATATATCACAGAGGTTTACCGAGGTGCTGTGGAATGCACACTTGCAAGAAACTTACTCTGTTCTATCCTTCTCAAGTATTGCTCTTCTCCTTTCAGCTGCAGAACCGGTCCCTGTAGATAGCTGGTCTGTTGGTATTACCTGTGAAAGCATGGAGGATAATGACTAAACATAGATAATAATCAGGGCATACACAACAAATCAATCCAAGATGGAGGCAAAACTATATTTTTATTGATTTAGGTGGAAAATTTGCAGAGCAGTGCTCTTTACAAAAGTGAGGAAGATCCTCAGAAAAATGACTAAGTCCTTGTATTTATAGCAGAAGAGCCAAGAGAAGTCTCATTGAAAAGCGTGAAAAACACTATTGATGACATGACAAGTCTGCCAAGACCATACTTGTTGCCTCATTTTGCATGCTGGTCTTCTCCAGTGGCTGGGTGGGTTTTTTCTTGTGCACTGCAGGTGAATTTTGCCGCCCTTTGCATGAACTTCATATAGGATTCTCTGCCGACATCGGTTGATAAGCTGTCGACGGTGGCAATCTTGCCGACGTCAGTCTAAGTAAGCTACCGTCATTGGCAGTATTGCGCGTGGGGGTTTCATTTTCGCCACCCTAAGGCGGGCTTTTACAATTTGCCACCATAGGGTGGACTTTTTCAATTCGCTGCCATAGGGCAGGATTTTTCAATTCGCCACCATAGGGCAGACTTTTTCAATTCGCTGCCATAGGGTAGAATTTTTTCCTTGCCCATCATGGGGTGGGGTTTTCCAACTTTTGTGCCTACCGTTGTGCTGTCGATGGTGGTAGTTCTACCGACGTCGGTCTCTATAAGGTGCCGACGACGGTAGTATTGCCAATGTCGGCCGACGTCTTTCTTTTTCTTTGTGTTGTGGGCGGTGAATTTGCCACCCTCTGCATGTTTGTAGCTGGGCTCATTTTACCCACCCTTGTAGTGGGCGGTGAATTTGCCGCCCTCTGCATTTTTTCTGCCCTCTTTTTTGCCTAAGTGTTGAACACTCCATTTTCTTCTCTTCCCTCGTGGACGTTTGAAGACTCTCCCTTTTGCTGCCTTTCATGACCAATGCTCTGTAACGGCACTGTCGAAACCTGAAGGTGGACCTTGCAACCCGAAATGACTGGCCTATAAAGCAGGTGTAGGAGGTGACCAGAATTTTGCCTGAGAGGCAAAATTGGGTCAACATCATCCAAGAAGGTTATTTCCCTTGTCACCCTAAGGTGCAATGTTAGATAAGTAGGGGCAATATAAAGCATAACTAGATTCCTTATAACTCATCTAAAATGGATAGAATGAATATTTATTATTATTTTGATGATGTAATTATTCATGAATATGTGAATATAAATGATTACTATGAATTCCTCCATTATAACATGATAATCAAGATAATCGTAATGAACATATTAATCTAGATAATAATGAGCACCTAGATAGAATCGATCCCAATGAACATAGTGAAGTATATATTGACTAAGTGAGAGCTTTATCAAATTTTTGTTAAGTACTCCATCAGTATCCTAAAGAGATGGGTAGAATCATCCAATCAATCCTTGAATCTAATTCCACATACTAAGATAAGATTGCTACATCTCAATAACAATAACTAGAGCCCTTTAGTATTGAAAATTGATCCTTTCTAGCTAGTACTTCCACTTCAAGTGATAAAACCTCTACTATTGATGCTATCCCTACATATAAACCTCTAGTGAAATATGTAACATCACCCAAGGTATAGGGGAATAAATTTTTTCCAATAGATGACTATACATATTCCTACATATGTAGCCTTGACCTCTCCCTTGTTGACTACAACTTTTATATCACCAACCTTACCTACTACACATTCCTTTGAGTAGATTATTACATCATTGCATGATAAGTTTTTTCGACTAGAGAAAGGTGCATAAATAACTAGTCATTCCATCTATTCACATGCCTTAAATCATAACCCCTTATCCCTCGACATATCAATTTTTCCTTTGATGATGTGATTTTTAGCTCCCAAAATTCCATTATACATAGGTAAAAGTGATTAGAGTAACACCTTAGATCACTCCATACAACATTTTTGGAGTATATATACAATGAAAAATTATTTAGCAATATATTTTTGATAATTCATAAGGATAATGCTTTATGATGGTTCCATGATATCCCATCCAATCCATAAGAGAATTCAACACTTTGTCAGATCAATTCCTAGTAAATTTTTTATCAACATTGATGAAAAAATATTTTATGCACAAATTCCTAAAATCAATCAAATATATAATAATCCAATCAATGAATATGTACTTTGATACAATACTATGATAACCAATATGACTAATGTTATGGCTAATAATGAGTTATAAGACATTCAAGCAAAGTTTATTTGTACGACTCCATAAGTGAATTATATTCAAGAGATTCAAATCCTTTGATGAGATATGCCAAACAATAAGGGACAAAGAAGTTAAGCTCACTCCTATGAATACTTAAACAAAAAAGTTTTAAATAAAACCAAGTCACATGGTCAACCCAATTTATAACAATCATGAGACAAAGATTATAGTTATTGCAATATCACAACCTATGAATTAACTATAATTAATAGCAATACCAAATAGGTAATTTTAAAAATTACCATCACCTCCTCACATAATATTATAGAAGCTACTTGAGTAAAACCTTATCAATATTATACATTGATAAGATATTAATCCAAATTGGTCTACACCAAGTAACTATGACTGTGATAGCTAAAAATTTAGAATCTATGCAAGATAGGAAATCAAACTAATGCAATTCCTATTATAAATCTAAAATAAAACATAAAATTGAGAAATAAAAACAAAATAAAACTAAATAATAATATACTTAAAAAACATGTAAACTACACTCATAACCTTCTCCATTATGAACATATGATTTTATATTACTTCATTAGATGTGGGTGCTCAATTTGTTTCTCAAATAAAGGTGAATTAGGTAGCATATGGGCAAAAATATCTTGGATTATATATGGATACATAGGATGAATTTAAAATAAATTAGATAGCTTGAAGGTGGATAATTAAAATGGAGGATGACAAATTAAATTTATAGGATTTTGAGTGAGAAGATGAATGGTTGGTATAAATCCAGATTTATTGGATAATGTTTATTATCAATGGTTAGATTTGAGTCATCATCTCAATTTAGATGACTAATTTATATGTGTGTGAGAGAGAAGGGTAAATTTATATGGTATCCAAAATTTTCTTAGGAATAAGACAATGTAGTTGTATGAATCATCAAGTTAGTTAAAATTTTCAATGGTGACTCGAAAATTGGTTGAGGAAGTTAAGGAAGCAGTTGGATGAGTTTCAACATTTAGTTGAGATAAGTTTGGAAGATGTCTAGATGAGGTGGAAATGTTTGGATTTTAATTGTTTTTGAAGAATTGTGTCAATGATTTAATTAATTAATATAAAGTAATAAATTATATAAAAATGGAGGGAAATGATGTTAGTGGGAGAATAAAATTTTGGGTTGGTGATTGAGTTAGTGTGTCAATTTTAAATAAAGTTAATTATGACACTAAATTAGTAGAATTTAAATGTCTAATATTTCACCTCTTTGAAATGGTTTTAAAACTATAATAAAAAATGAATTTTCAAAGAATAAATAAAAAGTAGAGTGAAAATGGATGTAGAATGATGATTCCCCATGTGGCTTTGAATGACTAAATGATGCCCACTCAAGTTTTTTTATGAGAGAATGGATGAGATTGAATTCTCAAAATGAAGGATATATGGATTAATTATGAAGGTAATACCACCATTTAGTGGAATTATTAGTCTTAATAAAATTCTTTCATGATCGTAGGTATATGTAAAAATAATTTTCCCCAAGTGGATAGGTGTTAGGGAGTAAATTTAGAGAAATTCAATTTCTTATTTTTGAAGTTGTACACTTGGATTATGCCACAAGAAATGATATATGAAAAAGGGTAAATGTGGGAATGATATATCCTATTGGTAATATGTGATCAATAAAGGGATAAAATAAAAATTTCAAGGATGATTCATCAAATTTTATGGGATTGATTTACAATATAAAATAAAGATAAAAAGTAATCCAATTAATTGGTAGTATGATTGGAAGAGAAAATGAGGTGGTAGATTGAATTTTTTGATAAAATAAGATTAGATATGGAGAAAAAAATATGAATGGGGTGGGTGAATATATAAGCTTATGGGTAAATTTAAATTTTCATTGTTTGAAAATTCATTTTGTTAATTAGTGTGATTAGCCACCTAGTGTTGATTTTTGCTTGGATTATAAGATAACAATGGAGTAGATACTAGTTGATAGGCATCTTAGCGAGGGCATATGAGTTTATTAGAGGCCATAAGGGAGTTGGGACTTGGTAAGTATTACTTTTGAAATTTTATTTTATGTTTTAAATATAATTAATGCTAGTCAAAGTTAGGCTAAACAAACCTATCATTCTAGTAATGATGGTTTTAAAGTTGATTTTAGCAGTTTCATAAGCTAAAATGTGGGTTTGTAAAATTTATTATAAATTTTGTCATAAAGGTGGTTTCATAATAAATAGTGGAAAATTCATCAAAATGCATGGTGAATTAATTATAATATAAAAAAAATGATATAATGGTGAATTAATCTAGAGAGTGCAATGGATTTGTTAAGATTTTGAAAATTTCATTGGTGATAGGTTAGAAGATGAAAATTAACATAAAAGTGTAATATTTTACATTAGTAGATAATTAATGATTATGATAGATGAAATGTGATTTAAAAAGACTAACATTTATATTATTGAATATTTTTAGGAGAGACAACCTATTCCTACCATGTGAGAGAGGTAGTCGAGGTAGGTGTATTAGAGGTAGTGGAATTGGTATATGTGATTGAGATGCCTAAGATATATGCATATAGGTCACTTTTGAAACCATTAGTAGAGAACTAACATTATAAGACCAACACATTATAACTACCTATATAGGAGATGATTATGACATTATAAGAGGATACTTTGCATTTGGATATATGAGGTGAAGGTTTACTAGAGGGAGACTGCAAAAACAATATAACTAGTTAGATTGTTTATGGAGGACATCATATCAATTATTGATTATGATATATAATTGGATACTTGCATGTATTTAGAGGATAAAATTAGCTTGAAATTAGTATTTATGGATCTTTTAGGTCGCATATTGCTACCAAACAAGGGTTGGAGAGTGCTTCTTATGGGGTTATTATACATGATTGTAGATATGTTGAAGAGTACTACATTTTTTTCATAAGGACCATAAATGTTGGCATACATGTACAAATATTTACATAAATTTATGTATAATGGAGATGTGAGCATAGGGCCATCCACACTATTATAGGTGTGGGTGTGAGAGCACATTAAGATAGAGAGGTGCATTGGACAATGGAGACAAAGGGTAAATGGAGATAAATTCACCTATGGTTGGTTCATTTTTTGAGGAGATTGATAGACACATATGGGTGATGTGACATACTATAGGAGGGATTTGGATGATATGGTTCCCATAGATATCCCCTAGAGGCCCTATAGGGAGAAGGATCCATAGTTGCCTTAAGATTCATGATATATGGATTATATGTCAACATATTATTACATTATTTGTAAACATGAGTATGTCATAGAGTGGTCTAGGCTCAATGTGGTTGTACAACAGGTTGGGATACAACATGATGTAATAGTAGGACCTCATATTTTTACATGTGCAGTTTGAGATAGACCATAATGGGGACGTATGATAGACCCTATAGTATCAAATCATGGTTGGAGGGAGATGTAGACTGTAGAATAACAAACTAAGAGAAATGTAGAAGATACAAGGTTAATAAAGGCTTATACAACATGGTGGGAGTGCATGTGACCTTTTAAATTAACAATCTCTATTATGAGACTTTTGACATGGAGACAAAGATTACGTGTGGAATTTATGTTACAATAATAGAGGATAGGGTAGAAATAGGTACCTACACAAGTAATTATCCCTAGAAATGGAGGATAGGGTGGTGTGGAGGATGTGCATATTGAGAACACATAAGTTATAGATGTTGAGGTGTGTTGACGTCAACATACCCACATTTCTAAAACATGGGGACCCTTGTGTCAAATTGTGCAAATTTGTGCCTTAAAATTGAAAATTCACTTGATCAAAGTGTCACTAGCATGTTTGCACATATTATTTATTTGAAGATCATCCAAACTTAGCTTGGTTGGCATATTTGTTTATGATTCTAGTTTGATCTTGTATAAATCTCCTAATACATTAAACCTCTATGTTTCATAGGTTGCAGTGTTAATGGATCCCCCCTTGAATAGACTCTGTCTGGGTTTCATGATTTTATGTTAATTTGGTCTTTTACTAACCTTTGGTCTATTGAAAATCAAATTAAATCCACATTTAATCTTCTTGAAACCCTTGTTCTGATTGCCCTAGCTTAGGCCCTTTGATTTAAATTCAAATTTGGTAGGAATAATTTACTTGGAAACACTTTAAATATGCCATGAACTTAGTTTAATTTTTACACTAAGGTTTAGTCATGTTTATTAACATGACCAGACCTTAGTATAAAATTCATACTTAGTCCCTTTTATATCCTATGGCCCTTCGTCCATTTTACCTACTAGCTTGGTCTATGTAATGCATGGTCCCTTAATTATAAACTTACCTTAAAATATTAATCCTAATGTTTTGACTTGTGTTTATTAACACAAATAAAAACCCTAGTCTTAAGACTTTACCCTAATTTTCATGTAGTTACCAAACATGTCTTGAACATTGTGTTTGTTTACAGGATCAATGACCTATATTTACTCAGGTGAGGTTAATCTAATGATGGAAGATGGGGCCAATAAGTCAAGAATTTTGATAAATGATTCAAATTCACCTTATAAAAGATCCAACAACATGAGATCATTATTAAAAACTAATGCAAGGTCCTTTCTATTATGTTTTTAACTTAGGCTAAAACTTTGTGAGAAGTATTTTATAATTCATGATGTCACTTTAATATTTTTTAAACTTAGCTTAAGACTTTATCTTAAATCTTTACTCATATTTATTTATAAGAATAGAAACCTTTGTCCAAGACTTTAGCTTAAGTTTTATATTATTCCCAAAATTTGACTTAAATATTTTTCTTGTCCATAGGATCAATGGTCTATGTTTATTCACATGAGGGAGATATAATGGGGCATATTAAGTCAAAATTTTAATGAAGCTTTAGGACAAGTGAGGTGGTGATAGGTGTCACCATTTTGATAAAATAATATTGAGTAGATAATGGTGGTTGACCTCTTATATCAAGATATAATGGTACACATTTAATTAGATGTAGATGATCTCATGGTGTGAGATCAACACAAACTTTTCAATGAAGCTCTAAACAAGTGCAGAGGTGAAAAATGGCACAAATGCATGCCACGAATTAAATCCTAGGCATATTTTAAATACCAATGGTATGCATTGATTCATACCCATAATATTTGATGGTATATAATCAACATTGAAAAGTCAAGCCCTAATCCTGAGTTAAAGCTTGAGAATTTTATGCAAGATCAATGACATGCATTTGCTTAGGTGAGGATGATCCAATAGTGCATGATAAAAGTGGAATTTTTAACATAAATTAGAGAAAACATGATAATGACACATGTTATAATTGTAATAAACATAGCAGAGGCAGCCAATGGCATTCAAATCTTAGGATTGAGATCAATGAACCACATTGATATGTACAAGCATATCCAATAGTATGAGCTAAGATAGAATTTTCAAAGGGCTTAGAAAAAATAAGGAAGTGACACATGTCCTAATATAAAAAAATTTAATATTTCAAATATTAATGAGAATAATGTCATGATGATGCCACATAGTAAGAAAATGACAAAACTAAGGACCTTATAGACCTAAAGGGATGAAATGGTATAAATAGACAAATTTTAATGCAGTCTAAGTCATGAAGCTTGTATTATGAGCATATATACACCGTTAAATCTCCTTGTAAACTTTTTTGAATGACAAAGAAGCCCTAAAAGTGTACAAAATCCCTAATTTATTCCTATATTCATTATGACTAAGCCAAAGAGAAGTGGATTATTAATTTTGTGAAGATAATTTGATCCAGACCTAAACTGTAGTCATTAGTGAGAAATTTGATAAAATTTGTAGCAATAGTAGACTAAAAAGTGTTTTTAAGGAAAATGTCATAGAGTTGGGTCAAGCATAGGTAAAGAAGTTATAGGTAGTCTTAAAATGCCTACAATAACATAATAATAATTTATAAAAACAAGCCATCTTATTAGTTATAGAAACCATGATCAAAAAATTTGTGACCACCATGGATGATTTGTTTAATTTCTCAAGGACCATAGGATCCAAAGAAGATGTAGCAAATAAGCATGAAACTTTAGTTCCATGCTAGGTTAGTTAGTGGCAATATTTGAACAACAAGGTAAAGGACTTGATCAATGTCCTCATAGATGATTAAATACATGGTTTCAAAATAGTAAACATAGCTCAACTAAACATATCTATGGCTATATTAGTAGATAAGATCAAGGATGTAAGCTAATGGTCTTGGGAGATGGGATATCTTTCAAATGATCTCAAACAATTAGAGGACATATAAGTGCATGCATGGGGAAGCTTAGTCAAGGATATTACTATAATTGGTCTAGATAGTCTAATTATAGATGATGAGTTCAACCAAAGAGGTTCGCATATTATGCAAGGGGTAAGAAACCAAAGCATAGGTAAGACTACTAATGAAAATAACAGGATCATGAATATGATTCTAACTATAAAGGAAAAGATTAATGAAGTCATAAATATCAAAGAGGCATTAAACAAGGTAGATAAAGACCAAAAGATCTTAATAGGTCAAATGAAGGAGCTCTTCATGAAACAAATTGTTGACATTGAGCTAATTAAGGAGCAACATTATAGAATGAAAATCCTGATAGAAAGATAATAGACTAAAATAGAAGGTCCCAAAGTTATTTGGATGAGGAATAATCTTTTTGTAACTTAACATGTATAATATTTTAAAAAGAGAATATTCTTTTTGTAAAAGTATGTGAAATTTGTAAAACACATTTCCTATAGGTTAGTTTATTAGGAATTGTCTAGAGCATTCTAGAAAGTTATAAGGGACAACTATCTAGGACATATGTACTGTTAGGTTGTGGAGCTAAAAGCTTCACCTGGATATAAACATGGAGGTTGTTGAGTGTCATAGTCACCGGTGTTAGTCAAGCCAACCGATGTCAGTCAGGGTTACACAGGAAGTAGCTGACATCAATCAAGAGTCAGCTGATGTTGGTCACCTTCAGATAGATAGGGATCAACATCGGTCACCTGTGCGGTTCTAAAACTATCAGTTTCAAGAATAGTTAGTTAACGAACTGGTTGTTTGCATGTTTAAGACTAATTTTAGTCTTGGAGCTGGAGATCTAATTATTGTAATTAGATGTCTAATTATTGTTTGCATGGGATCTATCTAATAGACTCATGGGATGTATTATAAAGTGTGTTAGATAGAGAGAGCAAGGTTAGCTCCTCATAGTGCCACAGTGCCAAGTGTGTATGATCAAGTAGATCTATGGGAGAGCAAGATCTCGTAGAAGATCCATAAGGGTGCTAGTTTGGAGTATCATAGGGACTTAGTGAGGCAAGGACAAGGGTTCTTCATGTGTGTATGATCTCAATCGGCAGGTGTGTAAGGCCAGGTTGATCTATGGTGTAGCAAGATCATGTTAGATCTACATGTTAAGTAAGATCGGTTTGATTTCTAGGTTGTTGCAAGTTCATGGGAGATCTACATGAAGTACTTTGAGTACTTGTGTACTGGCAGTAGTGATACTGACTAGTTGGAGGTGAACAACAACTCCGTGTTTGAGTTGATTGTTGTGACCATAATTGAGAGAGAGCTTTTAGGGAAGATTACTGAGAGTCTTAGAGGTGTGGGAAGCCTTAGAGGTGTAAGAAGAGTGTGGCACTTCTTTATTGTAATTTCCTTTTGGAAGAGTATTAATACAATTGGGTATTGTCTCTCATATTCTATGTTATTTTTGAATTTCGTGTTTAGTTGCTTATACAAAGGTAATCAACTATGCTCTTTATGAGCTAGGGATCCTGACAATTGGTATAAGAGAGAGGTTAGGTGCACTAACAGATGGTAAAGCTTGTTAAGTGTGTTGATTACAAGTCAATCTCAGGGGTTTCTGATTGAGTGGGAGTATAGCAATGGTAGAAGAAAGTATGGAGGAATTCAAAAGCAAGAATGATCAATTACAGTGTTATGGAAAGAAAGAGAAGGTAAAGAAAGATTACTGGTTAGTAGCAGATCAACATGAAGGAAATAAAGGAGCATGTGTTGTAGGTATTGTTGCACTAGTTATTCTAGTATGTTCCTTGGATAAAGTAGAATCTTGGTTTACAGATTCTGTTGCCTCTTTCCATGCAGCCCCAAATAGAGTATTTTTCCATGTTAAGGTCCATGGAGACTTTGGAAAGATTTATTTAGGGGTTGGTGAGCCTTGTCAAATTGTGAGCAAAGGTGAAGTGCAGCTGAAATTATAGATGGCCAACACATGGGTTTTAAAGAAGGTCATGCAGGTCTCAGTTCTGAAGAGGAGTCTAATTACTTTAGGAAAGTTGGGTGATGAGAGATGCATAGTAACTCTCACAACATATGCACTTGAATTAGCATGTGGTAAGAAAGTAGGTATCCTTTAACTATCTACTTATATTATTGATTCTCCTTCTGTTGCAAAGACGTGGCTTTATAGGCTTGGTCACAAGAGAAAGAAGGAGATGCATGTTCTTAAGAGGAAGTCAGATGTCTTTGACAAACATAAGAACTAGAAAGCCTTGGTGTTCATGGAGGAGATGATGGACAGAGATCAGTGGAGAAGGCTGAGTAACTCTGACCAGGGTAGTTTGGATAGGGTTTTGATCCGAAGAGAGCTCGTGGGTAAAAATTCATCACTCACAGGAAAACACAGTTAACGGCATCGGTCAGGTGGAACTGATGTCGAACAGATAGTTACCGATGTTGGTCATGTGTAGACAAGCAAAGTCAGTGGTGTCAGGCAAGTGGCTACCTATGTCAGTTAGGGAACTGACATCGGTGAATAGGTGGACACCGATGTCGGTCAGGGAACTGGCATCGGTAGTCAGGTCAGTTGCATGGAACTGACATCAGTCAGATGTAGACTGGGTGGTGACCGACATCAGTCACTAGAATGGATTTTGGGTAGATAGCAAGCTGTCAAGGAGTCTCAAACACCCATGTGGAGGACTGAAAGTGTAAGTAAGCCTCAAATTCATTATTCCCCTTCTTTATACTTGTTGCTCACCATAGAGTAGGTAGGATCCAAGAAACAGTGGGAGCATGGCATGAATTCTTTGAAAGAGAACCGAATGGGAGATTTGGTAGAGTTGCCAGCTGGGATGAAAGCATTGAAAGACAAATAGATTCCTTGGTTAAAGAAGAGAGAATGGACACGTGAGATGGAATGCCAGGGTATATGGTCTTGAGCAAGTTGCAAGATAGTGGTATAGGTTTGACAGGTGTATGACAAAGTAGGGCTTTAGTCAATGTTAGTGTAACCATTGTGTTTACTTTACCAAGTTGGATGATGATCATGAAATTATCCTATTACTTTATGTAGTGTGTATGCTTGTTGCAGGGTCACACATGCAAGGAGTTGCTGAGCTAAAGGTAAAGTTAGTTCAGAGGTATGTCATGAAGAATCTGGGAGCATCAAAATTCTTTGGCATGAGTTTTTCTAGAGACATGGAAGGTCACAGGTTGATTTTGTCTCCAGATGATTGTGTGGATAAGGTAGTGGTGAGGTTCAAGATGTGGGATGCAAAAATATTTTGCACACCTATGGATGGACAGTTCACAGAACAGGGTCCCAATTCACATGATGAGGTTAAGTACATGTGTACTAGACCTATTGTTGCCCCAGTAGTGGGTGTTGTTAGCAAGTTTATAGCCAATTCAGGAAAGAAGCACTGGAGAGTAGTTCAATGGGTTCTCAGGTATCTAAGAGGGACCAACAGTAGGTTAACATGCTATGTAGGGTTAGGGACTTCTCTACATGGGTATGTAGATTCATATGTGGTAGGTAACTTGCATGACATGCAGAGCACCACAAGATGTGTGGTGGTTGGTCTTCAAGATTGATCTTGAAGAATGATACAAACTAAGAAACAAATTAGATGATGTAAAGGTATAGGTACAGGTGTAGCTATTTATCTCCAAGTGGGAGATTTTTAGGTTGTGGAGCTAAAAGATTCACCTAGATGCAAACATGGAGGTTTTTGAGTGTCACAATCATTGGTGTCGGTTAGGCCAACTGACATCGGTCAAGGTTACATAGGAAGTAGCCAACATCGGTCAAGAGTTAGCTGATGTCAGTCACCTCCAGACAGATAGGGACCAACTTCGGTCGCCTATGCGGTTATAGAACTATCGGTTTCATGAATAGTTAGTTAACAAACTGATTATTTGCATGTTAAAGACTAATTTTAGTCTTGGAGCTATGGATATAATTATTGTAATTAGATGTCTAATTATTGCTTGCATGGGATCTATATAATAGACTCATGGGTTGTATTGTAAAGTGTGCTAGATAGAGAGAGCAAGGTTAGCTCCTCATAGTGCCATAGTGCCAAGTGTGTATGATCAGGTAGATCTGTGGGAGAGCAAGATCTGGTAGAAGATCCACATGGGTGATACTTTGGAGAATCATAAGGACTTGGTGAGGCAAGGACAAGGGTTCTTCATGTGTGTATGATCTCAATTGGCAGGTGTGTAAGGCCAGGTTGATCTGTGGTGTAGTAAGATCATGTTATATCTACATGGTAAGTAAGATCGATTTGATTTGCAGGTTGTTACAAGTTCATGGGAGATCTACTTGAAGTACTTTAAGTACTTGTGTATTGGTAGTAGTGATACTGACTAGTTGGAGGTGAACAACAACTCTATGTTTGAGTTGATTGTTATGACCATAATTGAAAGAGAGCTTTGAGGGAAGATTACTAAGAGTCCTAGAGGTGTGGGAAGCCTCAGAGGTGTAAGAAGAGTGTGGCACTTCTTTATTGTAATTTCCTTTTGGAAGAGTATTAATACAATTGAGTATTGTCTCTCATATTCTATGTTATTTCTGAATTTCGTGTTACTTGTTACGTTTGCTTAAATTCTGTGTTTAGTTGCTTATACAAAGGTAATCAACTGTGCTCTTTATGAGCTGGGGATCCTAACATGTACTATTTTAATTTGGCATGACTGATCGACATACCTCTTTAACACTCTATAGAAGGGGTATTATCAATTTTGAAAGGGAGAGGGAGTTTTTATATCCAAAATTACTTTGTAAACTTTGAGTAATTAATATAAGCAAGGAAATTTTCAAAGTGTGTCCAAATTTACTTGTGTCTTTTGTTATCATGGCTTCTCTCTCATTTGTTTATTTTGACTTCTAGATTTTAATGGTTCTTATGAATTCTTGGTGTGTATATTTGAATGTAGGGCTATTAAATTGTACCAATGTTAGGTTAATTGGAAGTTCTTAGGTTAATTCATTTTCTTACTCTTCTGACATTCGGGCTACTATTGTTTGCTTAAAGGGGTAAATCTTTAAGGTGAACTTGGTTCTTATTTTCATTATTTCCCACATTCCTTAGATGTTTTCCTGATGTGTGATAGGATTTGATCTTATGCTACTTCGTGTCATATATTATTTAAGTACATGCCTAGCTGATATTTAAACTTTGTCATGATTTTTGGAATGAAGATCAACAACATTTCTTCTTTACCCTACCCTTCCTTTTGTTCCTTTTTAACCAGATCACTGTAGCTTAATTTTCATTATAAATATCCATCTTAGATTAGTCTTTAGATTATTTATTGATCATAATTCACCATTATTATCATATAGTAGTTCATATTTTGCATACATTAACTATTTGGCCATGGTGGCTCCCAACCAACAAACATTATAAATATTATGAAATAGTCCACTTGGTTTGCCTCTATTCCATCAATAGATAACAAGATTATCACAACTTGAAACTCATGTAGTTAATTCTTAGAATTATAAAATGAGAAATGTTATTTAACACTCTAGGAACCTCTAATACATATTTAGGCATCAATAAGAGGAGATTTGTTGGTACTAGAAGGAGGGCCTTTAGTTAGATCTTTGTGAATTTGTAAAATCTTTGCTAAATTTGGTGTATTCTAATCAAATATTAGTGCATTATTTGTATATATATGTTACTTTGAGCATAAGTGTGTAAATATCAATGATCTTTATGGTTTCAGACTAGTCTTTGGGCTCCCTTTAGCCAAAGATTGATATTCTTTGAAGATTCATGGATATTCATGCAAAGGTAGTTCAAGCTTTGTGTATTTCTCACATTTAAGGTTTTTAATAGATATTTTGTTTAAAGATTGATTGATTATTCACATATCCAGGTTTATTGAAGCTTAGAGGTGTAAATATCCCTATCATTCATTAGTTTAGATGTATCTTTGAGCTTATTTAGTTAAATATAGTCATGATTTACATGTATTTTGGAAAAATTAGCTTAACATGCAAACTTAATCATTGTTCTTTGTAAAGATTAGTTTGATGCATCATATTTTAAATAGGTTTCAAAGTACAAAAACTAGAATTACCAAGGATCAGAGATAATATTACCTCCTCTCCTGCTGAAAATTCATAGAAAGCTAGGTTGAATAAGGTGAGAAAAAATTCTCAAGATCCCAACCTACTTCACTAGTTCAGAGTGCTCATGTGTTCAAGGTATAGCTTGGATAATTGGTTCTTCAATCAACATACCAGGTATATTACATGATCTTTGAAGAAATCCTAAAATGTATTTCCCTTATTTTAGTCTTGACGGTGTTGTCACATCTAAAAAACATGTTAAAAGTTTTAAGGCTAATTTAAGACTCTTAAATGTTGTTCATGAAGATGTAGCATGTAGATTGTTTCCATTTACTTTCAAATATGTTGCATATGAATGATTAATTACCCTTATAAATAATAACATAGCTAGCTAGGATCATTTTAATAGAATATTTATTGATGAATTTGGAAAAATCAAAAGACCATACATTATGTATCATCAATTCGTCACTGTTAAGAGAGATTCCAATGAGATCATTAGAGCCTTCAACGTTATATTCCAGAAGATGTTTAGTAGGACCATATCCTCTTATAGACCCAATGAGGATTTAGCCATGGATATTTACAAGGATGATTTAGATCCCATGACTTATATGTTTCTTAAATGGTATGTTAGAGTAATAAACACCTTAACATTGTCTTATGCTAAAGCTATAATAATCAATGATCAAATGCAGCCTCAAGGTTAGCTTGTATATGTTATCCCAAATGTCAACCCAAATTTACCATTACTAAATATCATTCCTAATAATAATAAGTGTGTCTACCTTATTTCAAAAATTAGTCTTGAACCAATTTCCCTTGAGTCATCCATATCATGGCCAAAACCTAGGGTACTTGAATGGCACTGCTAGTGGAATTCATCCACAAAATCATAGAATCCTAGTGCCCATAACTAGTAGTAATACCCCATTTCATAACCCTGAGGCACCAAAAAACTTAGATGATTTAATATTAAAAATGGTTCAAAAATTGAGCACTGAATTTATTCAATTAAAAAAAGAATTAGGAAATACAAGGGAAGATTCTAACAAGTTTAATGGACCTTCAAATAGGTTTCATGATAATAGTGGTAATGGGTCATTTGAGAATGTAAATAAAATGAATCTTTGTGATATATATCTAGATGATCATTGTAATTTATTTTGAAGCATATCAAAATGAAAAGGATACATCTAAGCCTATGATTAATCAAGGCAATGTTGTAGGGACATCTAGATTTGCAAGGACATCAAGATCATTCATGGAATGAGCTTTTGATTTTCCATTTGAAGAAGAAAGTGAACATGAAGATACTCTATAAGAAGGAATAACTATTCAATATGAGCATCCACATGAACAATATCATATATAAGTTGACCTCTTTTTAGAAAATATCTATGAGGAGAATTCATATGAGGACATTACTAAAATTGAGGATACCCCTAAAGAAGCTGACTAGTGGCAACATTTATACCAAGATTTTTTGAATGAAATTGGTGTATTTCTATAACTCAATTATATTATAGAGATCCAAAAGTAATATAAGGTAGCACTTGACTAGATAGAAGAGACACCATTTTACATAAAAGATGAAGATTAAGCAAGTGAAACAGATCAAGAATTTTCATATGACTCCATCAAAAGGTTAGTAACATGGGATAAGCCTATTTATAATGGTAAGATATTAGATGAGTTTCAATCAATTGATTAGTATGAAGAGGCCTCTTGGGATGATTTGGAAGGATTTTGTACAAATATTGATAGTCCATTTCCACCTAAATAACCTAAGAAGATGTCAGTCTAAGAATGCTAGCTGAGCTACCATTATTGAGTACAGATGACATAAGACATTATATGTCTATGGATGAAGTAGAATTAGCACTCTTGACGTAATATAAAAGAATTTTGGAGGAAGATGAATATGTTTTGGATCCATTTCTCCAATCCATGTACTTGAGAATGGAGGTGGGAAACCAAGATGCATCATACAAAAGACACAAGCATACAAGTTTTCTTATCCATAAGAAGAGGCCATTGAATGGAAAAAATCATGTTTCAAGGTTCTATAGTAAACTAAATAACTTTCTATTTGATCCTATAGGTAGATTGTTTATGGAGTTAGTTATTAGTGTAGGTTTTTATTTTTCCCTATTTATTAATTAGGGAAATTGTATTTCTTGTGCATACATGGAGTTTTCCTACATTTGTGGGATAGGCTAGCTTATGTGGAGGTGTGTGTCATAGATGTGTCATAGGTGTCATAATAATGTCATAAGTAACTCCCTTGATGGGAGTTACTTCTTTATTCTTAACACCTTATCACCACCTTTCATGGAGGAGTTTCAGTTTATTCTTGGGGTGCCTTGTCCACCTTTTGTGGAGGAGTTACTTATGTACTCTCCTATTTGTAGTCCTCACTTTGGCCATCTCATGTTAATCAGATTTTGGTTTTCTCCATTTTGTCTTGTGAAATTTATCTTCTTGTGTTATTTTCAAATTGCTTTATCATCTTTTTGGTGTGAACTTGCATCATCTCATGTGATCATGTCTCCATTGCACTCGCATTATCTATATTCTGGAAACAACTCTGATATGGTATTAGAGAAAGAACGGTAATCATGTGTATGGTTATGCTTTTAGTTCATTTTGAAATCAAAAGGAGTGGAGTTCTCTTTGTTTTTTTATTTTCTAGATTTGATATAAAATTAAAAATATATATATCATTTTTGGTTAGTTTCCTTGGGATCTTTGGCCTTTAAGTGTCTTGGCTATCTTCACTTCAGGTGTTGGTTCTATTCTTGGGTGCCATTATTGTGTGGAGTAGTAGAGGGAGGAGCAGCACTCATTTGGTAGAGCATACTTTTTGCTACAGTCTACGCCAAGCTTCTACATTTTGTGCCAACATTTAGTTGTGCCAAGATTCTACATTATGTGCCTAGCTTCTCATTAGCAGTCAACATTGAATGCCAAGCAACAATAAGGTGCCTTCAGTTCTACCAAGCAGGCTGTATGACATCCTTTTTTTGACTGGTTTTCTATTTATAATGTGCCTTCAACACTCCATGCCACACTTCTAATCTATGTCAACTTCAGCAAAGCACTCAATTCTACCATGCCACAGTCATTTCTCTAGCAAAGCGCCATCTGGCTGTATAGTTTGCAATAGGTCTGCATTTGTCTTGTCTTTTCTGCAAGTTAAATTCTAGACTGTTTGTTTTTGGTGCCCCTTCCTTACTTGGCATCCCATGTGACATCCCTTAGATAGGTGTCATCCTTAATTCTATCTATGCTTCATTATTTTTAGTTAAAAATTGACTTGTAAAACAAAAATCAGTCAATTTGACTAAATATTTAATTTTTTAGATGGTTTTGTAATTTGGGGGTTTTTTCATTTAAAACTTGTATCTTCGCCTATCGAAGACGAAGGGTGAGTCCCAGGTTGGTAGGAGGCCAATATGAGGAATCTAATGAGTGGTTGGAAGACAACTTTCTCTCTCATAATAGGCATTTTTATAATGTTTTAGTGCTTTTTTTACAAAAACACTAGTTTACAATAAAATTGAACCTTTAATATCTTGCAAATGGTAGCTTGGATTTGGGTGCCATTTTTTGCAAAATTGTTTGTAATTCAATTATCAATAGAATAAGATTGTTATTTGTCAAAAATTCACTAGTTTATAAAGTGCCAAAAATTTGGGTTTCTTGGGACACATTTTCGACTGAGTCTGACGTCCTGTTTGCTTTAGTCTTGCACTGATTACTCTAAGACACATTATCAGCTGAGTCCAATGTATTTTGAGCATGCACTTGCATATTTTTGGGGGGATCAATATTTTAGGGGGGTGTGATTTATTTTCACAACTTGTAAATCTTTGCTTTCATTCTCCTTTCTGAATAAATTCACAACTTACAATCAACACAACTTCACCTAAATTCAGCTAAAAATGGATTCTTTTCAACTTAAACCCCTAAAACCCTTCAACTATCATGAATGGAAGGTTAAAATGTCAATCATTCTTAGAATCAAAGGGTTGTATAGGATCACCATGGGTACTGAAATAGAACCCAACACTGATGCTGAAAAGGTCAAGTGGTACAACCATAGTGATGAAGCCTATGGATTACTGAGTTTGTCTATGTCTCCATAACTTCTCTTCCATTTAGAATTCTCCTAGACTCCTAATGACATATGGGACACCTTAGAAAAGTTATTTGGGAAGCTTGATGAGATGAGAGGTCATGAGCTCAAAAACGCACTCATAAGTCTAAGTCTTAGCAACTTTGACACCCTACAAGACTTATTCACTAAGTTTAAGGCCCTTAGATTTCAATTGAAAGAATATGGGATAGAGAAGAAAGATGATCAGCTCATCCTTTTTATTCTCGCAAAGTTAGGTACAAGCTATTCAATCTTTGTCTCCACTTTCCATGCCATAAAAAGTGTCCTTGCCACTACATGGAAAATGCCTTCTTTGGATTCATTCATTGCCGACTTGACTAGGGAGAAAGATAAGCTAATTCAAATGGGCACAATGAATTCTACTCAGCCTTAAGCTTTGATATCTATAAATGGTAAGGACAAGACTTCAACAAAGGAGAAGAAGAAAAAGAATAAGGACTAGGAGAAGAAGAAAGAAAATAACAATCCTACCAAAAACAACACTGAGACTTCCTCTTCTAATGCTAAACCTAAGAAGGAGAAGGTTAAGTGTGCCTATTGTAAAAAGATAGGGCATGATGAACACAAATGCATGAAAAAACAAATAGATCACCTAACTCATCTTCTAGAGAAGAACATAGGTGTTCCTGAGTCCATCAAGCAGAATTCATGTACCCAAGATTCTACCAAGGCAAAAGGCAAGGGTAAGGAGAAAGAAAAGTGCAAGGACCTTGTAGCTACAATAGCTTCTACATCTTCATGGGTCATTGAATCGGGTGCTTCTCACCACATGGGCTCTTCACTAGTTGAGTTTTCATCTTTAGAGCCTTGTAGCATCACTTCAATTAGTTTGGGTGATGACACAATAGTTTTTGTTGCAGGGAGAGGGTCAATTGAAATGGAAGGAGGAACATTCAATAATGTTCTAAGTGTTCCTTCTCTTTCAACCAATCTCCTATCAGTGTACCAAATCACTCACATTGGTCAGGGTATGAGAGTTGAGTTTTCACTAGATTTAGTGGCTATCAGGGAGTTGCATAGTGATACTATAGTGGCAGTGGGTAGGGCAGATCACCAAGCAAGGTTATACACCTCATATTTTTCACTAGATTCTTCTCCTACAACATTACTGACTCATTCAGATGGAGTTAGCAAATTATGGCATGAGCGGTTTGGCCACCTTAACTACTGCTACCTTGAGCAACTTTGCAAAAATGACATGTTCATTGGCTTGCCTTGTGTCCAATTCTCAAAAGGACTTTGCGAAGGGTGTTCCCTTAGGAAGCATTCCAAAGCAAAATTTGACAAAGGCAAAGCTTGGAGGGCTTCACAACTTTTGGAGTTAGTCCACAGTGATGTATCGGGACCCTTTCCCAAACCATATTTCATAAGGGCCAAGTACATCCTCACTTTCATTGATGATTTCTCTAGGTACACTTGGATATATTTTCTCAAACAAAAGTCTGAAGTGTTTGAAAATTTTATAGACTTCAAGGCTCTTATTGAGAAATAGAATGAGAAATCCATCAAGGTTCTTCAAACTGATAATGGAGGGGAGTATGTTAACATCAGGTTTGAGTAGTTTTGCACCATAGAGGGGATTGATTTGTAGCACACAGTCACTTACAGTCCTTCACAGAATGGGTTTGTAGAATGCAATAATAGGTTCTTGAAAGAGATGGGTAGTTATATGATTCACTCCAAATCCTTAACACCATAGTACTAGGCCGAAGCCAGCAATTGTGCTTGCTACATTCAAAATAGGGTTCCTCATAAAGCTTTGAAAGGGAAAACACCTTTTAAAGCTTAGCATAAAAGGAAACTTGATGTTGAGAACCTTAGGGTTTTTGGATCCCCAGCCATGGCCCACATTCTGAAGAAGAAACACAAAGCTATGGAACATCAATCCAAACCTTGCATCTTTGTAGGATATCCAGATGGTATTAAGGGGTATCGCCTTCTAGATCTAGTCACTCATGAGTTTTTCATTGAGAGAAGTGTCCATTTTTAGGAGAGTCCTAGAGACTCAACACTTGACACTTCTTCTCCCTCATCAAATCTACTTCTTAATGATGACTCCTCATCAGATTCAAATTAGCCATAGTAGGTTCTTGAGCCAGAGACATCTTCTTCTTCTTCTTCAAGTTTAGTCAGTTAGAGGATGAGGAGTTAACACTTGACTCACCCACTTCTGAGCCACTTTGGGCTAGATAGACACTTGAGAGTGTTAACACTTGGGTAGGAGATCTCACAGATGACAAATGTACTAGGGGGATTTTTAGAGAGATCCACATGCCTTCTTTGTTTTAGTTTTAGATCCATAAACTTTTTGAGAGGCATCAGGTGTACCTGAGTGGGATAATGCTATGGAGGAAGAATATTCTTCCTTAACCAAAAATCACACTTGGGATTTGACTTCACTTCCTAAGGGAAGAAAGATGGTTCAATGTAGGTGGATATATCCGACTAATTTTGTAGCAAATGGGTCAATTGATAAGTACAAGGCACGATTGGTCACCAAGGGTTTCTCACAGGTGGCAAGCATTGACTACTCAGAGACATTTACACCTATTGTAAAGATGACTTCTATCTGACTCACCTTGGCTATTGCTATATCACATGGTTGGGATGTGCATCAGATGGATGTGAAGAGTGTCTTTCTTCACAGAGACCTAGAGGAGGAGATCTACATGGAGCAGCCACCAAGATTTATACAGGATTCTTCCTTAGAATGCAGACTTAGAAAATCTATCTATAGCCTCAAATAGGCCCCTCAAGCTTGGTATGCCAAGATGGATTCCTTCCTTCTCACAGCGGGTTTCACTAGGTGCTATTCTGATCCCAATGTCTACTTCTTGTGGTAGGATGATTCGCTCTTGATTTTGGTTGTATATGTTGATGAACTTTTGATCACTAGGAGTTCTTCATCAGCTATTGTAGTGGTGAAGGGATCTCTTTAGGATAAATTTGATATGATAGACTTGGGTTTGTTGCACTACTTCCTTGGCATCGAGATCTCATAGTTAGATTCAGGGATTTCTCTTGCATAGCCTAAGTATGCTCTTGACTTATTGGCTTAGTTTCACATCACTAATTGCAAGCCATCTCTGACTCCCTTTCTATTAGGATTCAAGCTTGAGGCTGATTTTTCTTCACCATTGGTTGATGCCACTCAATATCGACAACTTTTTGGTAGTCTCATCAACTTGACTCACACTAGGCCTGACATATCATATACAGTGGGACTTGTCTCAAAATTCATGTAGGAACCTCATGAGCTACATTGGAAATTAGCTAAGAGGATCTTGCATTACATACAGGGTTCACATAGATATAGGATTCATTATAGATTTGGCATAGAGGTTGACTTGGTTGGATATACAAATTCAAACTGGGCTGGTGATTCACAGACTCGCAAGTCCACTTATGGTTATAGTTTCTCTCTAGGTTCTGGTCCTATCAGTTGGTCTAGCAAGAGGAAAAATGCTATTGCTATATCATCCACAGAGGTAGAGTATAGGGGAGCTATTAATGCAGCTACTAAGGCTATTTGGCTTCAAGGGATTATTTCTGAGCTTGGCATTCCTATCAAGTAGCCCACCATCATTTAATATGACAACCATAGTACCATTTAGATTTTCAAGAATCCAGTTCAGCACCAGTGGACCAAGCACATAGAGATTCACATGGATTTTATTTGAGATATTATTCATCATTAGGTCATTGGCTTGATATTTTGCTAGTCTTCAGAGCAGGTTGCAGACATCTTCACCAAACCTTTCACTGAGAGCAAGTTCATTCATCTATGAGCTCTTCTTAGGGTGCGATCCACATCTAGAGTAGCATCATCTTTAGGGGGCCTTTTAACCTCTTCATTTCTTTTATGCCTTTCTTTTGGATGGGGAGGAGTTTTTTCCTACGCGTTTTCTCCTTTTCTCTATCTTATGGGAGATTGCATTTGTACATGGGTACCTCATCAGGCCTAGTTGTCGGGACCCATTTTATATTTCCACACTGCCCACCTAAGCTGTGCTTATGGGGGGTATTAGTGTAGGTTTTTATTTTTCCCTATTTATTAATTAGGGAAATTGTATTTCTTGTGCATACATGGATTTTTCCTACATTTGTGGGATAGGCTAGCTTATGTGGAGGTGTGTGTCATAGATGTGTCATAGGTGTCATAAGAATGTCATAAGTAACTCCCTTGATGGGAGTTACTTCTCTATTCTTAACACCTTGTCACCACCTTTCATGGAGGAATTATAGTATATTCTTGGGGTGCCTTGTCCACCTTCTGTGGAGGATTTACTTATGTACTCTCCTATTTGTAGTCCTCACTTTGGCCATCTCATGTTAATCAAATTTTGGTTTTCTCCATTTTGTCTTGTGCAATTTATCTTCTTGTGTTATTTTCAAATTGCTTTATCATCTTTTTGGTGTACACTTGCATCATCTCGTGTGATCACATCTCCATTGCACTCGCATTATCTAGATTCTCGCAACAACTCTGATATTAGTGTAGGGATTTAGATTAATTTCTTTCTTGTTATTTCCTTTCTATCACTTATTTGTATATAGTGCATGTACATATTTATTTTCTTTCTCTTGATTTATTCATTGCTTTTAATAAGTCTTTTCAAGATATTCCTCAACTCAATTTTTAACTAGTTGCTCAAGAAACCCACAATTTAGGAATGCGGGTATGAACTTTAGAGAATGGTTGACCATGGGTCTAAAATGTGAGCTTGATGTTTTAATTTTGGGAAGATTGGTAAAGAATAATTAATAGGGTAATGTTTACCTAAAATTTTAAGCCTTGTTCTAATCTAAACTTTATTTTGATTAGGTTTGTACATGTAGGGTGAAGGCTTAAATTATTATAACATAGTCATGCTTGCACTTAATAAACATTATTACCTGGGATAAAATTTAGAACTAAGGATGATTGTATAAAGGTAAAAAACTTGACCAAATCCCTAAACATAAATAACCTAGTTCACAACCTTTGCTTGAAAGCCAAAAATGATTTGAAAAATACAAAAATAGGAAATTATTGGAAAATTTAAAAAGCTTTATAAGTAGAGGTGGGTCTGCTAATCTCCACTAGAGCTATGGACACCCAGATGGCAATGGAGTAAGGCCTTGAGTGACGCCAAAGTCATTTGTATCAAGGTTATGGATGATTGGATGGAAGAAGAGTAATGCCCAAGCCTTCCCTAAGCTAAAGCATGATTATTAATAAATATCCAAACATGTTATAAGTCAATGTTAATGGTTAAAGTCATGAAATATGGAAGTTGATCTCTAAATACCATGGCAAATAGTAATTGGAATCAAATCACACACATTACATGGATAGGTTTTGATTTTGACCCAAATTTTACAAGTGTAAGACTTGTTTTAACCATGACCTGACCTGAATAATGGTGGTTGATCAAGTGAAATGAATAACCTAATCATTATTATAAACCATAGTCTCTAAATTCTAACATATTTCTATGTTTCTAATATAAGTTTCCATTTTTTGAGGTCAACATACCCCCATTTCCAAAAAATGGGGACTTTTATGTCAAATTATGCAAATTTTTACCTTAAAATTTAATATTCACTTGATCAGAGTGTCAATACCATGTTTACACATATTATTTATTTGAAGATCATCCACACATGGTTTAGTTGACACATTTGTTCATGATTCTAGTTTAATCTTGTTTAAATTTGCTAATACAATAAGTCTCTATGTTTCACAAGTTACAGGTTTAATGGATCCCCCTTGAATATACTATGTCTAGGTTTTATTACTTTATGTTAATTTGTTCTTTTACTAGCTTTTGGTTTGTTTAAAATCAAATTAAATCCATGTTTAAGCTTCTTGAAACCCTTGTTCTAATTTCCCTATCTTAGTCCCTTTGATTTAAATTCGAATTTGGTCGGATCAATTTATGTGGGAACACTTTAACTATGACATGGACTTGGTTTAATATTTAGAATAAGGTTTAGTCATGTTTATTAACATGAACAAACATTAGCCTAAAATTCATACTTGGTCCTTTTTATATCCCATGGCCCTTGGCCCCTTTTATCTACTAGCTTGGTTTAAGTAACATATGGTCTCTTTATTATAAACTTAGCTAAAAATATTAATCCTTAAGTTTTGATTCATGTTTATTAACACAAATAAAAAACATTAGTCTTAAGATGTTACCCTAAGTTTCATGTAATTATTGAGCATGACTTAAACATTGTGTTTGTTTGTAGGATCAATGACCCATGTTTACTCAGGTGAGGTTAATCTAATGGTGAGAGATGGGGTTAATAAGTCAAGGATTTTTATCGATAATGCACGTTCACCATAGACAAGATCCAATGGCATGAGATCAATATTAAAAAATAATGTAGGGTCATTTTAATTATGTTTTAAACTTAGGATAAAAACTTATGCCAAGTATTATAATTCCTAAGGTCACTTTAATATGTTTTAAACTTAACTTATAACTTAATATTAAATATTTATTCATATTTATTAATATGAATGAGAACCTTGGTTAAGAATTTATCTTAGGTTATATATTATTCCCAAGATCTGACTTAAATATCTTTCTTGTCCACATGATCAATGGTCTATGTTTGCTCACACGAGGGAGATCTAATGGGGTGCATTAAGTCAATATTTCAATGAAGCTCAAAGATAAATGAGGTGGTGATAGGTTTTAGCATTTTGTTAAAAGAATCTTAAGTAGACAATGATGGTCCACCTCTTGGATCAAGATCTAATGGTATGTATTTACTCAGATGAAGATGATCCAATGGTGTGAGATGAACATATACTTTTCAATGAAGCTCAAACTAAGCACAAAGATGATAAGTGGCACAACTACATATCAAAAATTAAATCCAATAAATATTTTAAATATCAATGGTATGGGTTGATTCATACCCACAATATCTGATGGTGTGTAATCAATGTTAAAAAGTCAATCCCTGATCCCAAGTTAAATCTCAAACATATTATACAAGCTAAATGACACATATTTTCTTAGGTGAGGATGATCTAATGGGGTGTGATCAAAGTGGACTTTTTAACATATCTTAGAGTAAATTTGGTAATGACACATGTCATAACCATAAGAAACATAGTAGAGGCAGCCAATGGAGTTCAATTGCTACGATCGAGATGAATGAACCATGTTGATCTATGCAAGTAAAGATGATGGTGCAAGCTGAGATGGACTTTTAAAAGAGATCAAAACAAATAAAGAAGTGACACATGTCCTAATATGATAAATGGTCATATTTCAAAGATTAATGAGTAAAATTCCATGATGATGCCACATAGGCATAAAAATATAAAACTAAGGATCTTGTGGACCCAAGGGGATGCAATGGTATAAATATAAAAATATGAATGTTGTCTAAGTCACAAATCTTGTAATTTGAGCATAGAGATGCCATTAAAGCTACCTATGGACTTGTTTAAACACCAAAGAAGCCCTAAAATCATAGAAGATCCCTAATTTGTTTGTATATACATTATGACTAAGCCAAGGAGGAGTGTATTTTTTATTGTGTGAGTATAATTTGATCCAGAGCTGAATTATAGTCATTAGTGAGTAATTTGATAGAATTTGTTGTAATGGTAGCCTAGAAAAGTGTTTTTAATGAAAATGTCATAGAACTAGAGCAAGAATAGGTAGAGTAGTTATAGGTAACCCTCCAAGTCCTATAATAGAATAAGAATAATTTAGAAGAACAAACCATATTATCAGTTCCAAAAAAATTGATCAAACAATTTGAGTCCATCATGGATGACTTATTCAACTTCTCAAAGACCATAAGATCCAAATAAGATGCAACAAATAAGCATGGAACTTTAGCTATAGGTTAGGTCAGCTAGTGTCAAGCTTAAAACAACAAGGTAAATAACTTGATCAATGTCCTCATAAATGATTAAATCCATGGTTTCAAAATAGTAAGCATATCTCACCTAAACCTGGCTATAGTTATATTAGTAGTCAAGATCAAGGATGTAAGCTAATGGTCCTAAGAGAGATGGAAGATCTTTCAAATGATCTCAAAAAATTGGAGGATAGAGTAGTGCACACATGGGGAAGATTATTCAAGTATCCTAATACACTCAGTCCATCTAGTTTAATTACAAATGATGAGTTCAAGCAAAGAGATTCCTAGTTTATGCAAGGGGTAAGAAACTAAAGCATAGGTAAGATTGATACTACTAATAATAAGATCATAAATATGATTTTAACTACAAAATAAAATATTAATGAAGATAAAAACATCAAAGAGGAATTAATAAGGGTATATAAATACCACAAGATCTTAGTAGGTCAAATGAAGGAGCTCTTCATTAAACCAATTGTTGACCTTGAGTTAATAAGAAGGAACATTATAGAATAAAAATCCTACTAGAAAGATAGAAGACTTCAATAGAAGGTCCCAAAGTTAGTTAGACCAGGAATATTATTTTTGTAACTTAACATGTATAATATTTTTAAAAAAGAATATTATTTTTGTAAAGGCATGTGAAATTTTTAAAACACATTTCATGTAGATCGGTTCATTACGAAGTGTCTAGAGTATTCTAAAAAGTTATAAGGGACAACTCTCCAAGATATATGTACTATTGTAATTTGGCATGACTGATTGACATACCTCCTTAACACTCTATATAAGGGGTATTATAAATTATAAAAGTGAGAGGGAGTTATTATATCCAAAATTACTTTGTAAACTTTGAGCAATATATATAAGCAAGGAATTTTGCAAAGTTTATTCAAATTTGCTTGTGTCTTTTGTTATCATGGATTCTCTCTCACTTGATTGTTTTGGATTCCATTTTTTAATGGTTATTATGAATTCTTGTTGTGTACATTTGAATGCAAAGCTGTTAGCTTATGTCAATGCTAGGTTAATTGTAAGTTCATAGGTTCATTTCATTTTCTTACTCTTCTTACATTTGGGCTAATGCTAATTGCTTGTAGAGGTAAATATTTAAAGTTAATTTGGTTATTATTTTCATTATTTACCACATTTTATATTTTTTCCTAGTGTGTGATAGGTTTTGAGATTACACTGATTCATGTCATATACTAGTTAAGTGCATGCCTAGACGATGTTTGAACTTTATCGTGATGTTCGGAATGAAGATAAACAACATTTCTTCTCTCCCCTACCCTTCCTTTTATTCATTTTTAACTAGATCACTCTATCTTAAAATTTATTTTAAATATCCATCTTAGATTAGTTATTGATCATAATTCACCATTTTTAGCATAGAGAACTTAATATTTTTCATAGATTAACTATTTGGCCATGGTGTCTCCAAACCACCAAACATTATAAATATTGTGAAATATTCCACTTTTTTTACCTCTATTACATCAATATATAGTAGTATTATCATAATCTAAAACCCATGAACTAAATTCTTAGAATTCTAAAATGAAAAGTGTTCTTCAAAACTTTGGGCACCTCTGATACATATTTAAGCATCAATAAGGTGGAGGTAGTAGTTGGATGAGATACCAATATGATTATTATTGATAGTGATGAGGAGGCAAATGTGGAGGATACAATTATGCATACTAAATTGGAGAGGCATGCAAGGGGAGATGATGAGGCTAGGCCTTCAAAATGGACATGATCAATGGAGGATGAGGTCCTGATTTCTAGGATTTATGAAGAGATTAGAGTGAGAGATATGGATATTATAGGGTTTTAGGGATAAGGAGAAGAGAGAGGATATATATATATATATAGATATCAAGTTTATAAGCCTAGTTGGATAGGTTGATAATAGATCTAGATAGATTTACATTAAAGATTATTGGTAGATATTAGGGTTTGGTGAGTTTTGATGTGGGGACATAGACATAAGATCATACTTTTCTAGTGTATAGATATCAATGAGAGAGGGATGTATCTAATATTGAGATACAAAGAGTGAAGGAGCTGTTTATGAGAGACATGCTAAATTTCTTATCAGATGTAGTAAAGGTGATGGAGCATGCAACTTACTATAGGAGTCTATGAGTGAGCAGTGCCACTAAAGTAACACTCACCTTCATTTATATATTACTCTAGTAGTAGGAGATATATATTAGGTATGAGGATAACATAAAACATAACATCAAATATCCTTTTTGGACAATCATCTCACCATGCCATATGGACTCCATGGAGTACACCATAGTGGCCAAGATCACCTCCTATATAAGGATATAATCAGATATATGGGATGGATGATAGAGACATAATTTTAATATGTACTTGAAATGTAGTAATGTATATAAATTTTTCAAATGTACATGAGAAACATTTTATGTATTGATGGACACATATACATACATGTACACACATGGTTTTTTGGTGGCATGTGATTGTATTATGGATGTTTTGCTTTGATATATGTATTATATGTATAGATGTATGAATGATGTTGTCTCCTCTACATTTAATATTTCACATATGATATTATTTTTAGCATTCATTATTAAATAAATAAAATGGATATAAAAATGTGTTTATGAAAATGAGACGGTTAGGATAGATAATTATGATAGCTTTTACTTATATTTCCAACAAGATTTCAATCGTTATATTCCAACATGAATTAACAAACCTTTATTTTTATGTTACATAAGACAATATACACCATTGATTTGTAAAAACCATGATTTAAATGTCTTATATGAATAAGGGTTGATAGAGTCATAAGTACAATACTTAGTGCATAATGATATGAAATATCATAATAACATCATTTTTAATGATCATATTGATCTAGACTAAAAAAGAGTAACAATGAAAACTAGATAAAAAAGCATTTGAAATAATGAAACCAAACAAGGATAACAAACAAGAAATCAAATAAAGAAGTTGGTAAGCAAAAACACATAATTTTTACAAAGAAAATACTAAGTAAAGGAAATAAAACAAATGTATTTTTGTATGTCCTTGGCCAGAGTAGAACCCTTTGAGGTATGAGATATTTGACAATGTTAATTATCTGATGGGTAATCCAAACAATTAATAACTAAATCTCATTGACTAAGGACACTTTGTTTTTGTATTGGTTTTGAATTTTTGTGTATTTTATAATATTTTTGGATGATATTAGATTTTTAGGTGTTGGTGGTAGGAAAGTTGACCCCATATACCCCATGTATATAAGCATTGCTTACATAGTCTATGTGAATCCCAAGCCGATGTAGTTTTCCCAATAAGTAAATAAATGGAAAGTGATCATATTAGGTGAGATAATGATGATTATATGAAAGGTATCATCCTAAGAGATGATGATAAATTATAAGGTTTGATTATGCATAAGTGTCATTACATTTTAATGGATAGTAGGATGGATGTGTTATTGTGTTTATGTGTTTTTTATTTTAGGATTATATACAATATTATACTAAAAATATGAGCAAAGGCATATCCACATAATAATGAAAATCAAACCTTAACTAAAATGTCATTTGTAATTGAAAATATGGGATATATATATATATATATATATATATATATATATATATATATATATATATATATATATATATATATATATACATAAATTAATAGGGTTATACACAAATGGATAATGCTATGAGATGCCCCCAAATAACTATGGTGCATATAGTAATGGTATAAGCATGGTTTTAGAAACTATTTTTCATAATGGTAATTGTCCAAATCACCATAATATATATTTTCACTTTTGGATGAATTGTTTTTATTTCTCTCTCTCTCTCTCTCTCTCTCTATATATATATATATATATATATTGATAGTTTGTAAACACCTAATCCATATTTGGAAATGATGATGTATGGACCTAACCAATTAAGTTCAAACTTGCATTTATTTTCACAAATGATGTTAGTGTTCCATTGGTTTTATTTTATAATGATATATCTCATTTCAAACTCTTTTTCTCTTATTTAATTATTAAATCTATGACATATATGGTTTTGATGGGATTGAAAATGATTAAGGTCATTAAGACTTTTCTCGTCTAGAAGATCAAGCTTGTGTAGCCTTGAGATGTGATATGATTCTTCATCAACAAGGTTTTGTAGATAGATTTGTAGTGGTGAAATCTAGGCTTAAATAGGTAATATGGACTCAATGTTATAAACAAAGGAATATGGAGTTACCCTCATGGGTGTGAAAATGCTAGTACAATAAGCCCACAAAGCAAGGAAAGACTATAAAGTGAAATCACGACCAACATAAGTGACAATCCAATTTAGGATTGTAATGAAATTAAATATATGATCACACAATAGAATATTATGTCACAAAAATAAGAGCAAAATATATACATCCACAACAATAATTGACAAAAGAGTAGAATGATTGATATATATAGATAAGCCACTTCAAAGGGGAAGCCTACACAATAATGTAATAAGATCATAATTTAAAATAAGATGATCAAATACTAAACTATACCCTCATATATATACTTTAATTATCCATAGTTATTTCATAGGCCAAACTTACTAAGAACATAGATAAATGAAACAAGATAATATAAGAAGTATGTAAGCCACAAGTCAATGACATATATCCCTATATATATCATAGGTTAAGGGTGTAACGTGTCCCTCCCATTTAGAATAATGTTGTCCTCAATGTTTAATCAAACTAGGATGTTGCTATAGGGATGATTCATCTTCCTAGGTTACATATTCAAAATACAGATTTTTCCATTTGATTGAATACTCCTTAATTGCTCTGGTCCACAATTTCTTAGTGTGCATGTGAAATATCTATTTAGACTCTAAAATGACTTAACCTTTTTCATCTAATTTAGGTAAATTAGTTTGAGTAGAAACTCATTATCCAATTACCTTCTTCAAGAAATATACATGGAATACCAGATGTATGTGAGTGGATAATGGAAATTCTACTTTGTAGGCCACACTACTAATTTTTCATAAGATCTGATAAGGGCCATACTATTTATTGGATAGATTCTTATCTTTTTTATGTTTCTTTAAATATATATACTTATATGTATACAAACATACAAAGACCTAGTCACCTATGTCAAAATTCCACTCACTTTGGTGTTGATCTGCTTGCTACTTTATTATATTATATACCATTTCTAAATTCTCTTATAAACTATCAAGTGCCTCCTATTGATGGTGAAAAACAACTCAAACCTTAGGTTTAACCTTCAAGGCTAAAGTGATGGATGGGGGGTGATAATCATACAATGCCATAAATAGAGAAATTTTGTAATAAGTGTGAAAAGAAGTGTTATACCACCATTCAAAAAGCGGCAGGGAAAAAATAAAAAAATGAATATAACCTTCTAGACATTTTTCAACTACCTCTATTTATCTATTAGATTAAGGATGATAAGATCAGTTATGATCCAACTAAGTGCCCAAACATGGAAATAATTTAATCCAAAAATTACTTGTAAATATGGGATCTCAATCATTTACAATGATATTTGGAGTACCATGTAAGTTATGAATTGTATTGAGAAAATAAAAAAGCTACTATACTAATGAAAAATGGTTTTGATAAGGAAAAAATGAGCATAATTGGTGATTCAATAAACATTTTTCATGATAAAAGTTTTACCCTTAGATTATAGTAACCTAGTAATGATATCTGTGGAAACATTCATCCACCTCTAGCTAGGGATGTATAAAGGTTGTAAAAGACCTAGGGTATTAATAATTTCACCTTTGTTCTATTGACATACCATGCATTCGACCACACATTTCTAGACATATCCTTTGATTCATTCCCAAAATAAATATTTCTTGATTCTATGATATGTATTTTAAAATATTTAATGACCTCCTATTGGTGATGCATGAAATTCTTAAAGGATTTTATGTTTGAGGAGAGAATGATTACAAAGGTATAATCAATATTTATACCCTAATGTGTTCCCATTCCATGCAAAATTTTTATATCCTCCAAAACTAAGCTAAATATTTTGACACAAATCCTAGGTATTCCTATCATTATTCCATTCTAATATTAGTTAATTTATCCAATCTACATGCCAAATGGTCATTTTGCATAACAATACCTCAATTGATTCATCCCACATGAATAGTGCATCTACCACCACATTATCTTTTACTTTCTTATATACTATTTAAAAATCATATCATAACATTTTTTCACCCATTTATATTGTTCTAATGATAAAAATATTTTTTCCAAAAAATATTTGAGAATATCATGATTAGTTTTTACCTGAAAGTGTTGACCCATCATAAAAAGTCTCCAATACTTGACTACATTCAAACTAGCCATCATCTCTTCTCATATATTGTCTTGAGCCTATTTTTCCCTTTAATTGATAAATATAAAATTTAAGTGTCCTAACATATTTCAAAATTAAAATACCCGTGTTGTATCCTAATGAATCAATTCAACACTAAAAGTTTAAAACAAACAAGGGTAGCCAAAATTGGAGTTGTGAACATATCCATTTTCAGCTATTTAAATGCCTTGGTATTTGTTTCAGTCCACTAGGAGTCTTTCTTAAAAAATATGTGAGTGGTGATATGATTATATCATAGTTTTTGACAAACCTATGATAACAACCTATTATCCCTAGAAATATCTGAAGGTTCTTGAGGGTCTTGGGCACTTTCCACTCCATCATCACTTGGATTTTTTATGATCAACTTTCATTCCCTCATGTGAAACAATATTACCCAAGTACTCTACATATATACTTCCAAAATAACATTTGGAAGGTTTGACATATATTTGATTTTTTTTAGAACAAGAAGTACCTATTTCACATGCTTCAAATGGTCCTCCTAATTTTTTCTCTAAGAATGTAATCCAAAAACACCAACACAAACTTTATCAATAATTACCTAAAAATAATATTCATCAAACTATGAAATTTATATGGTGAATTTGGTGACCAAAATTCATTACCATAAATTCATAATGGCCTTCATGAGTTTATAAAGTTGTTTTAGGTATGTCTTCTTTGTGGATTTGAGTATGATGATACCCAAAGTAATGATCTAATTTGGTAAAATAAAAAACACCATGAAATTAATATAGTAAATAATCAATTACAAGAATATGAAAATTATCTTTGATGGTGTAATTTTTATCTATCGTTTGGGCATATCCTCTAAGTGACATTATTATTACACACTATGACCAATGATAAGGAATATTCACTTTGGAGGTGTCTGATAATTCCTTCCTCTAACATTTCCTATACCATTTTTTCAATTTCACTCTTATGGGCATAGGGATGCCTATAGGGTCTGATGTTGGGTGGTGTACTACCTAAAATTAGTCTAATGGAATGATCATGCACTCTTATTAATTGATGTCCTTTTAGAATGGCATAAAAAATGGTCATCCAACACCAATTATAAATCAATTTGTGTAGACTCCTTGGTTGGTTGAACTTATATGGAAAAAGTTCATGTAATAAATCCTTCAACATGTTTTTTTAGAATCTTGTCATATGGTGATAACTAACCAATTTTGGAGATTTAACCTGTAAACCATGCACTTCAAATGTTTTACTTTTTAAATGAAAGTGCATGAATAGTTCTTGAAAATTCATCTCAATTGTGCCCATAGTGGTGAGCCATTTCACTCCCAAAATAATGTCAACACAAGCCATGGAAATAATAAACATATGATAATCTAAAAAGTAGTATCGTATAGCAAGTTTAATACTATGTCATTGTACAAAATAGTTGATTGTACCACCATTTGTAATCATGACCTAAAATTATAGAGTTGGGTAAATGAGATAGTTCAAATGACTAGCCAAATTACTATTGATGAAGTTATGTATACTCCTAGAGTTAATAAAAATAGTCATTTTTTGTTTATTTAGGAAACCCACAACCTTAAGAATTTGAGGATTACTAATAATTTAAAGTGCATGGTAAGAAATAATAGGTTGAGAAACTTCAGATTCATTTTTAGGTTCTTCCATACTATACTTAAGGCCTCATCATGTTATTCATCCTCATTGGTGCCTTTAATGTAAAACAAATTATTTTTAGCACATATATTTCCTTTGCTCCATTTACTATCTAGCCAAGACATAACCATTTTGTGTACTTATCTTCAATTCGCTAAGGGGTTAATATTATAGGCCAAGGAAATTATGGCACTGATAAATTATGTTAATGAACATTAGTGAAAGGTCTTCATTTGACTAGATATTTTTCATCTGCCATACATAACATTGGTATGGATTTAAATAGTAAACTAGGACTAAACATGTGAATCTCCATCTACATGTTATATTTTATACCACCCAAGAATATGTAAGTCAAATTTACCTCCATGATGTCATATACATATAAGGAGAGATTATGGAATTGATTAATATAATCCTCATAGTCCTCATTTGATGTAGTTTAAATAGCTGACTAAATTAGTTTTCTGAGACATTTTTTCAATATTGGATCTATATCTCCTCTAAAAATATATACTGGGTAATCTAAAGGCCCCTATTTTTATGTTTAGCACACAACCATCTATACCAAATGAACTACTTAGGTTATAGATATAAAGAGGCCATGAACACATTTTATGCACATGGTGTCTGCTGTAGATAAAATAAAATTTTGATTTCATTGATCCAAGTGAGTTGATCATAGTCATAAGCTTTTGGCAGAGTTGGAAAAAAAATGATTCAAAGCAGGATTGGAGGCATGATGTTTGAATGAGCAAAAATAAACTAATGTGGTGAAGGATTATTTTGTGAATGTTAAGCTATATGAATAGAAAACTACCTTGTTATAAGTGTCAATTTATCCTTCAAAACATTTAGGTCCCCTCTTACCCTAATGATGTCCCCTTTGATGGCATTGATATCATATTTTTACACCATGTTTTGTATATTTGATTGATGTTAGTCCCTAAAAAAGAAATAGATCAAAAGTGTCAAACTCTATGTTATCCTTATGAGTTTTTGGCATTTATTTCCCTTTATAGCATCTAGAAGTGTTAGGACCATCCATGAACAAACCATAAGATGGAGGGTTTTAACCCTAAAAAATGTGTATTAGTAAATTATACTATTATAATCAATACACAAAGATGAGTCTAATGATGCACAAGGGTGAAAGTTTTCAACCTAAAAAGTATAGTAGATTATATTATTATGATCATCTCACTAAGATGAATCTAATGACTACTGATTTACATAAGGGTGATTTTTTTCCAAACTTTTTTTAATATTTGTTTAACACTTTGACCAATACTTTAGTGACAAAAAAAAAATTCTTCCCTGATCACAAGTTAGGTTTTTCTAACCCTTTCACTTATAGGAGACCTACAACATCATATCCATAAAATGCCATTGAAACCTACCCAAATCAAAGGTTTGATATCACTTATAATGAAATTACTTATATGTTCACACCATAAAATATTATGTCACATAAATAAGAGATGAATATGTATATCCACAATAATAATTGGATAGAAAATTAGAATGCTTGATAAATTTAGCTAAGCCACTTCGAGGGGAAAGCTCCATAATAATGAAATAAGATTAGAATTTGTAATATGATGATCAAATACTAACCACTGCCACACATACATAATTTACTTATCCATGGTCATTCCATAAGATAAACTTAACAAGAACATAGCGAAATGTGACAAGATAATATAAGAGGTATGTAAACCACAAGTTGGGCACACATATCATAGGTTAAGGGCATAAAAAAGATTTTGAGTATATTTTTGTTTGATGACTTTGCTTGACTATTCCCTTGAGGATAATATGGCATAGATCAATTGTGTTTGATATGGTATGTTTGGTAAAGGCTCTAGACATATTTGTTTTTAAAGTACTTACCATTATCAAATATAATGGTATAAGGGATACCGTAACAACACATAATATGGTTTAGGATAAACTTGGATATCTTTTCCATTTACATAGTTTAGTGGAATGTATTTTGAACCACCTAGTAAAGTAATTAGTGGTGGTGATTATATGCTTATAACCATCAAAATATTGGGATAGATTTTTCCAATGAGGTCTAACCCCCATGTGGAGAAGGTCCATAGATTTGTAATGGGTTGTAAGGCTTGTCATGGGTTATGGATTAGGTCACCATGTTTTTGGAATGGGATAAATTTCTTGACATATTGGAATGAATTGGTTTCCATCAATGGATAGTAATATCTAACATGTATAAGTTTCTTTAAAAGGACCATGCCACTAGTATGAGCACCACAAATACCATTGTTAACTTACCTAATAACGAATGATGCCTACATGCCACTAGTATGAGCACCAAAAATACCATTGTGAGCTTACTTAATGACTAATGATGCCTATTTAGACTTTAAACATAATAATAAAGTTACATCATAACCCCTAAAATATATTGTATTTCTAATGATGGTAAAGTGATAAACTCACTAGATTAAGGATATATTTGGATTTTGGGATAGGTTGGGGGAATTATATTATCTTAGAGGTATGTGTATATATCATATTACTAAGGGGAAGTAATACCAACAACCTCATATACCATTTTAAATTATAGAATGTCATATGTTGGCTACATTAGTTACTCAACAAAGAATTAGTTGTGACTATCATTGGATGCAAGTCAAGGAGTGAACCAATCATGGCCATGGCATCAAATACCATGTTATTAGATTAAGGAAATTTATAAAATTGTATATATTTAAATCATTATTTAATACTATCCACCATATATTTATAAGTAATTGGCTTATCAAATTTAGATTGGTATTCATCAGCTACTTGTTTGGTGATGATTCATGAATCCCCATAAACTAGTAGATGTTGTATATTATATTAAATTGTAACCTTGAGGATAGAAAAAAGAGATTCATATTCTAATATATTATTGGTATAATGTAATCCTATCCAAAATTTTCTCACAATGATATCACGATGTGGAGTGATGAGAGAAAAACCTACCCCTGAGCCATGACTTATAAAAGGCCCATCAAAGTATGATTGTCATTCTAATGTTTCATTGAAGAACATGATTGATTTATCTAGAAAATATGTGATGAGAGGATTGACATTTTCCAATGGTGATTTTACCAATATATTTGTGAGTACTTTTCATTTGATAAATTTTTTATTGGCATACTATATACTAAACTCACTTAGAAACATGACCCACTTAGCCATTTTCCCTATTAGAGTTGATTTGAAAAGGAGATACTTAAGTGGATATACTTTTTTAATGATTTTGGTTTTATTATTGAGCATTTAATGTCAAAGTTTTTTTTATTAAAAATAATTGATAGACATTCTTTCTCAATTGCATAATACTTGAATTTACAAGATGCCAAGGTTTTACTCAAATAATACACTACTCTTTATGTTCCCTATTCATCATCTTATGCTAATAATTCCCCCAATGCATATTATGTTGCTAAAATATATAAGAGTTAAAGTTTTCTTGAGGTTGGTGGCATGAGGATTAGTGGATTTTCTACATAGTATTTAAGATTTTTGAAATCTTGCTTAAATTCATCATTTTAATGAAATAAAATATTTTTTTGAGAAGAAATGTGAAAGGATGACATATGTCTACAAGCTATGGTATAAATTGATTGAATATTAACTTGGAAACCATGTATTTTATTGAGGTTTTTTAGTGGAGGAATTTTTTTATAGATATGAGCTTCTTAATATCCTCCTCTATACTTATTTGTGATATAGTGAAGCCCAAAATATTATCTAAATTAACCCCAAACAAACATTTACTTGGATTGAGGTGAACCTTTTATTTTGTCAATTGTCTAATTTTTTTGTGTATTACCACTAAAATGATCTACTTTAGTTTTTTATTTTGCTAAAATATCATGTACATAGTCTTTAATGATATCATGAATGATAATTGTCATTGCAAATTGACAAGTGGCTCCAACATTCTTAAGGTTGGAAGGCATTACTTGATAATAAAAAATGCCCCAAGATGTTACAAATGCTTTCTTATATTGGTATTAAAGTGATATATTGATTTTATTTTACCCTAAAATTTATTCCATTAAGGAAAAAATATCATTACCTATCATGGAATCAACAATCATGTTTATATTTAGTAAAGGAAAGTCATATTTAACACATGCTTTATAGATATCCCTAAAATCTATGCAAACTTTGATCCCTATTGATTTATTAAATACTAGTAATATACCAAATATCAATTATGATTAGTCTATTGTTTATATCATACCAAATTTTAACTATTTATGCAATTCTTCCTGCATAAATAGTGCCACCTTTGGATGCATTCTTATGAGTTTTTGTATGACTAGTTTTGCATCTTTATGTATAACAAGGTGATGAAAAATTACTGAAGGATCCAACCCTAACATGTCTACATATGACCGTGCAAATATATATGAAAATTATTTGATAAGTAGAGTAAAATTGGATTATTCTTCTAGATTAAGGGAGGAAACAAGCTTCATAATCTTAGTATTTATCCAATTATAATATTTATGTCAATGGTCTATTTAATTAATAAAGTGGATTCTTATTTAAAATAATTTATAAGTGGATGAATATTAAGTTCATCCTCATGATATTGTTGAAGAGAATGTATTCATTTGATATTTTAAAGGATGTAGCTTAATCATCTAATATTTTAGTCAACTAAACCATATTATTTGTAGGATGATGTGGATGAGTTGAATCTATAAGTTACCCAAAGTATGTAGAATTATCCAATTTAATTTAAAAAAAATTGTTTTGATCTCCTACTGGTATATTATCTCTAATTCTAAAAAAAATAGATATGGCCTCATCATGATGTAAATGGTCAATCACGGGTTGTTTTTATTGGTCTCATAGTATAAGTTGTAGAAAGGCTAATTTAGAGGTTAAAATATAATTATCATAGAATAATTTAGTGATGGATGTCTTAAAATTGGCTATAAATGGAAATCATTTTAGTGGTGAAGAGACTTCCTTAGACATGGAAGAAGAGTCACTATCATAGTTGTATATGATCACACTAGATGGTTTGAATCCAATACCTTGAAAACCTTCATGTGTTGTGGACATTATAGGTTTAATGATACCTTCTTCATGGAGACCAATACCTTTTAATTTATAGTTCAAGTTATTACACATAATGGATTTTAGCATAGGATATTTATTAATTTGGAAACATGTAGTTAATTCATTAGAGTAAAGCTAAGATGGGTTTAAATTTTCAATTTATTCTTCAGAGAGGAACACGCCTTCCATAAAAGAAGTTATACCAATCTTACGAACCACTTTTTTTATATTCTATGATGGGGTATGCCATGATTGTTGGGGGACATATGATTTTTTCTTAAATAGTGGCCTTCATGAATTTAATATTCTCCCATGCCTACATCCACAATAGAATATCTAGACGGTGGACATGTGGATTTAGATGTGGATGGTCGATTTATGTATGTAGATGGTTGATTAGTGGATATAGAGAGTAACTCATAAAGATGGATATAATTTAAATATTTTGGGACTCCTTAGTAGGTTCATAGTTATATTTAATAAAGGGTAAATAGTTGGAATTTTGATATCTCCCTTCCAATAGTTTGTAATATTCAAAGGGTTGGGGATCACTTAGAATGGTATTTACATATCATCATGAGATTTTTTCTAACATTGATGGAGAGTGGATGGAATAGAATTCATGTCATAGATCCATGGATGACTAAGGAGTAGGTTGTATGGTAGATCTAAATCAATAACATGAATAAGGTTTTCTTTAATGGCAAGCCATGCCATAAGTGGAAGATAGATAGTTACCATTGACTAGCACTCATTATTATTTTTATATAGATATGAATATTTTGATCAGAGTAACTAACCAGTTACATCAATGGCCACAACTGGCTGATACCAACACTACTACCATAACTGATGAATACTAATATTCCCATCACAACCAATGTTTTAAAATCCTTTCCATAATATTCCCACCACAAACATTATTTACATTCCTACCACAATCAGCATTTTTACCACCAATATAACCACAACTGGCCTATACCAGTGAAACAACCACAATTGGCCTTTTAATACCTCTGAGATTTAAACCTAGGTGGTGCATATAAAAACCAAGTTACTTTACCAATGCACCCACATCTCATATATACTAGAACTCATTATTATCATATACATTTATAGAGATTGTATTAGGCTCTAGTGATACCATATAATGTACCAAATTCATTATCAAACTTGATGTACATAGATTTAATCCTAACACATTATCTATAAACACCCTTTTTACTTTATACTTGGAACTGAAGAAATCTATGTACAATGTAAAATTATGGGATGAACCCATGGGTGAAATATTTTAAGGATAAAAATTCACATTATTTTTTAGGAAAAATATCTTACAAGTGCTTGGAAGCTGGAAAGATTGATACTCTACGGAACTTTGGATTCTTACAAGGTTTTTAAAATGTCCTTATATATGGGACATATCTTGACAAAGTCCAAAATGGAAATTTGGGCTTTTGTTTTCTCATTTTTCTCTATGATATTATATTTTACTTCAAAATTAGACAAATGGATACTTAGAAGTGTAATCTTTGCACACCTCATGTTAATGGCATAATCTTGGGATTTAATTGTAAGGGTATAAACATGATCATCCATATAATCAATGTGATTGATTATTGAATCAAAGGGGTGATTAGTTTGAATTAAATTATTCATTTTATTTTGATTTTGGTTTTGCTTACTACACCCTTACTAATGCTTTGAGGAGGGATCTTGATAATGTAGACAATTAGTTTTGTTCACTTTCATGTCTAAATTGGGCTTCGCTTCAATTTCTAGTAAATGACATATCCAAGCCTAGAAATCACATGATTTATCCACTTTTGTTCACACAAGTGATTTAATTACTTAGAAACATTATGAGGTTATATTATTTGGTATATTACCCTATATGCATCACTAACCTAGTTCAATTCTAACCCTAGTCAAATTATGATCTAGTATTTTAACACTTTTGTCTTGTCAAGATATTAGTTCATAACATTTAAAACAATTTCAAAAAGCCAAAAATCACTAATCAAGATTAATTACATTGAAAATCTTAATTAAATTGACTAAATAAAATTTTCAAATAAAATTAGTGAATTTAGATTAAAAGAAAAGGTTTTTTTAGCCAAATATGAAGTCAAAGGTCAAATGAGCTGATAAAGTGATTTATTATCTCCTAAATATTCAAAATTATGAGTCACACCTCACAAATATATAAAGTGAGTTTTCATGCTTCACAAATATCTAAAACTAAGGTGTTAATATTTCATGAGTGCCTTGACCCAACTAAAAGTTAGACTGACTCAACCTAGGTTAATTAGGACTCAACCAAAGCTAGAATTTAACATAACTTCCTTAAGGGTAGAGTTAGTTATTTGAGCTATAAATATAATTTTGACCACCATATGCCCATAAGATTTTATGTGTAAGGTTATTCTACTAGAATACCTTCTTGAAGCCTTTGAGAGTAGTGTTATAATGCCTAATTTATGTCAAGCTTCACACCAAGCCACAAGTTACTGTTAGAGACATGCTACCACCATGGAATAACATTGATAAAATACTCAAATCATCATAGGTTAAGCATGGACATCCTTATTCCAACAAGTAAGCATCAAATTAGATAAAGGAGGAAATAAATTTGTATTATTTTTATCTATATTTTATGATTTTGATTATTATTTTATGCTCTCCCTAATTTTTAGGCAAGAGTGTTTAGTCCTAGTGTATTTTTATGCTTGATGTTTTGTAATTTGGACTAATAAGGGACTAATCTACATATTGTTTACTCTTTGAACACGTAAGGTGTATATATCCCTAGTTTTTTAATTTTTGAAGTTGATGCATCATCCTTTACTAGCTATATCATCATTATTAGTAGGATACTTTTGTAGACACTATTTTTGAATTATATAATACCTTAGTAGTGTACACTTAGAAAATACAAACCTTGGTCATTAATCTCAGTTCTAGACCTTTCCTCCTATAGAAAGACTTGCATTTTCTTTCTTTACCAAATTTCTTATCTATTAGTCTAACGAATGTTACTATGATGACTCATACCTTATACCATGTTTAGAATGCTATAAACCTACTTATCTTTTATTTTTTCAAGTTTTGAACTTGTGCCTATTTTTCAGCTTCTTAGACACTTGCATCCCAGCTAGACACCTACATCGATGCAAGTGTCCTATCTCAAAGCAAGTGTCAAGTACCTTAAAATTCATCTAATTTGAAAATGTAATATTGGTCAACCATTTAATTTATGATGTTATCCAAAAGGATTGGTATATATGCATGATCAATATTTTTCATTCCTCACCTAGCATAAACCAAACAACTCAAAAGGTAACTTACTAAAATAATTTAATAAAGAATTCAAGTAAGAAAAGTTTCCCTATTTCCCTTTATTTCCATATCAATCATAGGGAAAACACATATATAGGTCTGAAGTAATGGAGTATCCCATGAGATATATTTTCCAAATTACAAGATAGGGCATTATTATACTTGTTTATGACATATTACATTATTATGCATGTTGAGTTTTGGAGCTAAAAGCTTCACTAATGAGCTAATGTGGAGGTTGTTGGGCTTACATAGTAACCGGCATCAGTCAGAACCAACCGACATCAGTTAGGAGTCGACTGGCATCGGCCATCTTCAGACTGACACCAATTTTTGTGCATTTCCAAAATTGTTATTTTTAGGAGAATAGATTTGAGCCTTTGATTTAATAGGTGGATCTAAGGGTGGTGAATGCATGGTTCATGAACTCTAGTGTTTTATTATACTATATAGTAGGGTTAGATCCTCATAACATGTATAATTAAATAATTGAGTTGATTGTAATTGATTGAGAGAGAGAGAGAGAGAGAACTCTTGAGGGAGAATTATTGTACATAAATGAGGTGTGAGGAGAGAGAGATTTCTTCATTGTATTTCCTTCTGGAAGAGTTTGATATAGATTGGTTGTTTCTTGTATCTCCTATTATTTGTTGTTTTTGATTTCTATTTACTTATTACTTATAGTATCAATTCTATTTTTAGTTGCTTATACAAAAGTAATCAATTGTACTCTAAGATCCTAACAACTGGTATCAGAGTGTGTTAGTGTTTTTTGATTATAGAATTCACTCACAGGGGTTTCTGATTGATTGGGAGCAAAGCAATGGTAGAAGAAAGTAAACTAAGAATGGATAAATTCAACGGCAAGAATTATCAATTATGGAGGATGCAAATTGAAGATTATCTGTATCAAAAAGATTTGTATTTACCATTGGGTGGGGTTTCAAGGAATCCCATAGATATGGAAGATGAAGAATGGAATGTTCTTGATAGAAAGGCTCTTAGATCTATAAGGTTGAGCCTAGCAGCTTTTGGGTTTTCCAACTTATCACAGGCAAAGACAATAGTAGAGTTAATGGATACTTTGGAAAATTTATATGAAAAACCCTCAGCTTTGACTAAGGTATATCTTATGAAGCATCTATTTAATTTGAAAATGTAGGAAGGTGGATCTATATCTAGTCATCTTAATGATTTACATACAATAGTAAATTAGTTAAATTCAGTCAAAATAGTTTTTGATGATGAAATTAAGGCTTTCTTAATCTTATGCTTATTACCTGAAAGTTGGCATAGTTTGGTAATGGCAGTTAGTAATACTACATCTGCTTCAAATATCTTGAAAGTTAATGATGTTGTTAGTGTAATATTGAATGAAGAAATTCACAAGAAAAGCATAAGGGACATAGGTAATGCTTTAAGTGTTGAAAGCAGGGGAAGGCAAAGAGAGAAGGGCAAGTAAGGGAAATCAAGGTCAAAGATGGGAAGTAGATCCAAATCTAGAAATGGAAGAACAACCTGCTAGAATTGTGGAAAGAAAGGGCATGTAAAGAAAGATTGTTGGTTCAAGGATAACAAAGAAAATCAGCATGAAGGTAATAAAGAAGCAAAAGTTACAAGTATTGTTACATAGGATGCTCTTATATTTTCTTTGGATAAGAAAGTAGAATCATGGGTTTTATATTCTAGTGCCTCTTTCCATGCAACCCCAAATAGAGAATTTTTCAATGATTATGTCCATGGACATTTTGAAAAAGTTTATTTAGGGGATGATGAGCCTTGTTAAATTTTTGGCAAAAGAAAAGTGTAGCTGAAATTGTAGAATGGCAACACATGGGTGTTGAAGGATGTCATGCATGTACCCATCCTGAAGAAGAATCTGATTTCTGTTGGGAAGTTGGGTGATGAGGATTGCATAGTAACTCTCATAGTTGAATCTTGGAAAGTTTCCAAGGGTGCACTTGTATTAGCAAAAGGTAAGAGAGTAGGTACACTTTATCTATCTACTTGTATTACTGATTATTCTCCTTCTGTTTTATCTACTTTAGATTTAGATGCAAAGTTGTGGCACTATAGGCTTGGTCACATGAGTGAGAAGGGAATGAAAGTTCTTAAGTCAAAATGTAAGCTTTCAAATTTGAAAATCATAGATCTAGATTTCTATGAGCATTGTATTTTTGGGAAATAAAAGAAAGTGAGGTTTCTCAAAATTGGGTCAACAAAGAAGAAGCACAAGTTGGAGCTTGTTCACACAGACGTGTGGAGACCAGCTCAGGTAGCTTCTATTGGAGGATCACAGTATTATGTTTATTTCATTGATGATGCTATAAAAAAGTTATCGGTTTATTGCATAAATAGGAAATATGATGTTTTTGACAAATTTATGAAATGGAAAGCTTTGGTTGAGAATGAAATAGGTTTGAGATTGAAGTGCCTTAGCTCTGACAATGGTGGTGAGTACTGCAATAATAAATTTAATAGTTACTATTGTATGAGTGGAATATGTAGGGAAAGGATGGTTCTAAGGACATCTTAGCAAAATGGAGTTGCTGAAAGGATGAATAGAACAATAATAGAGCATGCATGGAGTATGAGGTTGCATGCTGGTTTGCCCTTACAGTTTTGGGTAGAAGCTATAGATACTGTAGTTTACCTGATTAACAAAAGACCTTCTATTACATTAGATGGTGGAATTCTAGAAGATGCTTGGATAGGTAAAAAGGTAGATCTTTCATTTCTCAGAGTTTTTGGTTTTGAAGCTTTCGTGCACATTGATAAAGAAAATAGAAAGAAGCTAGATGTTAAATCTATGCGGTGTACTTTCATTAGTTATGGTTTTGGAGATTTTGGTTTCTAGTTGTGGAATTTAGAAACTAACAAAATTATTAGAAGCCATGATGTAGTTTTAAATGAGAAGGTGATGTACATTGATTAGCTTAAGAGGCTAAATAATTCTAAGCAGGGCAATCTTGATTTGGAAGAGGTTATGATCCAAAATGAGCTCGCAGGTAAAAATCATCACTCACAAAAAACACAGAGACCGACGTTGGTCAGGTGGAAATTGACATCGATTAGGTGGAAATTAGCGTCAATCAAGAGGAATCGACATCAGTCAGGTGTAGATCAGCATTGATCAGAGATGACCAGGATCGATCACTGTCAAAAGAAAATTTGGGAAAACAACAAGCTGTAAATGAGTCTCAAACACCCATAAAGATGTCTAAAAGGGTAAGTAAACCTCCAATTCATTATTCCCCTTCTTTATACTACTTTTTGCTCACTGATCATGGAGAACCAGAAAGTTTTGATGAGGCAATGTAGGTAGAATCCAAGAAATAGTGGGAGCATGGCATGAACGAGGAAATTGATTCCATGGAAGAGAACCATACGTGGGGTTTGGTTGAGTTGCCAGTGAAAAAGAAAGAACTAAAAAACAAATGGTTATATAGGTTAAAGGAAGGAGAGAATGGACAAATGAGACATAAGGCCAAGTTGGTATTAAAGAGATTTGCAAAAAAACTAGGTATTGATTTTGGTGAAATTTTTTCTCCTGTAGTAAAGATGACTTCTATTCGGACTGTATTCTCTTTAATTGCTATTGAGGATTTTCATCTTGAGCAGCTTGATGTTAAGACAACATTTCTTCATGGAGATTTGGATGAAGAGATATATATGGATCAGTGGGAAGGTTTTGAGGTCAAAGGTAAGGAGAAACTTGTTTGTAGGTTGAAGAAAAGCTTATATGGTCTTAATCAAGCTCCAAGATAATGATATTTTGAGGTTTGATAGTTTTATGATAGAGCATGGCTTTAGTAAATGTCAATCTAACCATTGTGTTTATTTTAATAGATTGTATAATGGTAGTTATATTATCTTGTTACTATATGTAGATGATATGCTTGTTGCAAGTTCACACATGCAGGAAATTACTAAGCTTAAGGTAAAATTAGCTCACACATTTGCCATGAAGGATTTAGGAGCAGCAAAGAAAATCCTTGGCATGAGTATTAAGAGAGACAGGAAAAATCATAGTTTGATTTTGTCTCAAGAGGATTATGTGAATAAGGTGTTGGAGAGGTTCAATATGCAGGATGTAAAACCGGTAAGCACACCTATGGCTGGACACTTCAAGTTGAGCAAGGAACAGTGTCCTAAATCACATGATGAGGTTGAGTACATGAGTAGAGTTCCATATTATTCAGTAGTTGGGTGCTTGATCTATGCAATGGTATGTACTAGACCAGATATTGCCCAAGCAATGGGAGTTGTCAGCAAGTTTATGGCCAATCTAGGAAAGGAACACTGGAAAGCAGTTCAGTGGATTCTCAGATATTTGAGAGGGACCAATAGTAGGCATTTATGCTATGGAGGGTCAAACACTTCTCTACATGGGTATGTAGATTTAGATATGGCAGGTGACTTGGATGGTAGGAGAAGCACCATATGATATGTGTTCACTATTGGTGGAATGGCGGTTAGCTAGATTTCAAAGTTTCATAAGGTTGTTGCCTTGTCTACTACAGAGGCAAAATATATTGCAGTCATAAAGGCTATCAAGGAAATAATTTGGATGACTTAGTTCATGCAAGAGTTGGAAAAGGAGCAAGAGAGTTGCTAATTGTATAGTGATAGTCAAAGTGCAATTCATTTGGCAAAGAATTCAGCCTCTCATTCAAGAACCAAACATATACAACTTAGGTACCACTTCATTAGACAGGTATTGGAGGATGGACAGTTGAAGCTAGAAAAGATCCATAAAGATAAGAACCCTGATGATATGTTACCAAAGCTGGTAAAAAAGGAGAAGTTGAATCTTCATTCAACTTTTGTTGGTCTTCAAGATTGAACTTGAAGACAGAGAAACAAGCCAGAGATGTTTAGAGGATGTTACTATACAGGTACAGGTGCAACTGTTTATCTCTAAGTGGGAGATTATTGAGCTGTGGAACTAAAAGCTTCATTAATGAGCTAATGTGGAGGTTGTTTGGCTTACACAGTAAACAACATTGGTTAAAACCAACTGACATCAGTTAGAGGTTGATCGGCATCGATCATCTTCAGACCGATACTAACTTTTGTGTGTTTCTAGAATTTTTATTTTTAGGAGAACAAATCTGAGCCTTTGATTTAAGAGGTGGATCTAAGGGTGGTGAATGCATGACTCATGAACCCTAGTGTTGTAGTATACTATATAGTAGGGTTAGATCCTCATACAATGTACAATTCAGTAATTGAGTTGATTGTAATTGATTGAGAGAGAGAGAGAGAGAAATCTTGAAGGAGAATTACTGTACATTTGTGAGGTGTGAGGAGAGAGAGATTTCTTCATTGTATTTCCTTCTAGAAGAGTTTAATATAGATTTATTGTTTCTTATATCTCCTATTATTTACTATTTCTAATTTCTAGTTACTTATTACTTTTGGTTTTAATTCCCAGTTTAGTTGCTTATACAAAAGTAATCAATTGTACTCTAAGATCCTAATAATACATGTGCAAGCCATCATGTAGGGGATAACTACATTAGTTTGAGCCCCTCTTCAAATTATTGGTTATGTAGGTATCACCCACTAATATAGGGTTATTTTGGGTTAGATTAACATTGTAATACCAATAACCCATTTTTCTCATAGTCACTATGAAGATAAAGAGCTAGGTTTTGCTATTTGATAAGGAGTAATAGTCTAAAAGCTAGATATAAGCACACTAGAATAAAGGTGAGAGAAAACCAATAACATTAAATATGGTTGCACCTAAATATAGTAGGTATTCCATACTTTACACTTGCATCCAAGTTATATATAAGTGTTGATGCAAGCATCTGAGGTCGATGTAAGTGTACGATGTCATAAAAGACAAATTTATAGAATATAACGACTAATTTAGAATATATATTCACTCTATTTCTAGCCTGTTATATATCAAATATGAATTCACATAGTATTCATGTTGACTCTTTAAGTTAACCTCAGTTCAGTGAGAGACTTCCAAAGGTTTATAAAGATATATCACACCTATGAGGGCTCAAGCATTATAGGTAAAGTAAACATAGATCATTCGTGTCTACACTCAAGCTCAAGATGAAGGCACAAGTCTACACAGTGAAGTAGTGATGACTCATGTCTACATAAAGCTTTCAATATACACCTACATGTAGGATTCTATGGTGCATAGTTTAATAGGTACATGAGTTCAAGATACAATACTTTAGGATTCTAGATGGTAAAAAAAATAAGTGCAAAGGGAGAAATTACCAAATCATAAGGAACATGCTTAAGAATTTTTATTTTAATGCACAATCTTATTCAGGGGTTTCCTTGCACTTATTTAATAGAGTTCCATGCTAGTTCATAGGGTCACATATCCACACCTTATCACTACATAGAAATGTAATTTAAATCCATGCGCTACCTTAACTTTAAGCATAATGACTCTCACATGTACCTTGGCATAAGAGTTATCCTAAATCAAATGTGCATGCATAGTCTAATGTGCATGTAGAATACAAAAAAATAAGTGTGTAACCCTCCTTTTACCATTACCACTTAGTTTCCCAATGATTTTTCAACATAGAGATGTTCACCTAAGATTAACACCATCTTTCCACACGTCACATCCACATTAATATTTCTAAAAAACCTAAAAGATTCCTTTGAGAGCCCACCAAAGTGACATGTATCATATTTATGGAGTTTTACCCAAGACCAACCATAAGTTTCCATGTGTTGAGTGGATACCAAAAATAAATAAAGTAGTTAGAGGTAGTTGACAGGAGATCAAGGTATCATCAAAATAATTAAATGCAAAAATAACTATCAGACTTTAGGACTTGAGTGCACATCACTCTCTAACTCTATCAGGGATATCTTCCATTCCTTGATGTACATGGATCTATAAGTGATATTTATTTTGACTCCAAATTCAACCACCAAGTAGACTTCAAGAAGTATGGACACAAAACCACAAATGATTAAATGCTCCATCTATTTCCCCTAAGTGGCACATGAATTGTAAAACTAGCTTAATCTACTATAAAAGCCTAGTTCTTCAACTAAAAAATGGTTGACACATTTATAGTAACCTCATGCCACTAAAATTTGTCCTCCATGAGCACTTTTATTAACTAAATCTTGTAGATTAATGAGAATCAAGTTCACCTCTTTTCATTATTCTATTGATCCATGTGTTATTTGGTGTTTGTTGATCTTTGTCCATGGGTATTACTCACCCCTCTCATTATCATCCATTCTCATCACCACCTCATTGAACTTGAGCTCACTTTTAGTTCATATCTTGTGCACACCAAGGTATACATATGCTTTGTCTATAGATAACCTTCATCCCTCTTAATGCTATGATGTGTTCTCATGCCTCTATATGAAACACTTATGTATTTGGATTGACTTGGTAGAAATTATGTGATATTATCTTGTTATCAAAGGTTTGTACTATGTTTATGGTATTAGGAGTGATCACTCTATTCTAGGTGTATTGCCTTTTACTTTTAGTATCTCTTACTTTCTCCATTTATTTTATTTTCAAAGATTCTAGGTTTAGATTAGAATTAGTTTACCTTTTTACTCTTTAAGCTTATGCATTGGTATTAAACCTAGTGTGTTTAGAATAGAATGAATCTGGCCTACTCTAGAGTCTTGTCCCAAGGAGTGAAAGTGTCCCACACCTTAAGGATGTTCAAATCATTTTGATGAGATAAATTATGCTCATGCATGTAGTTGAGCATTGATACTTATGTACCCACCACCTTAGACTCTTACACCATGCGTAATGTCTTTTCACTCAGCACCCCACTACCAAACTTCCCCACATTATGGAGCATCCATAGATGCATGTTTTAAATGATAATAGTTTTTGGCATGCCAAATGGGATCATTTGAAGAAAATAAATGGAATCGGTGTTATATTTAACTAGTAAATGTAGAAAACACTTAGTGAGAGCACCTGGTGTCTCCAAACATCTCTAGTATATAAAGATCACTCCTTTACCTATATTCTAAGAATAAAAAGATCATATATAAGAGGCATCGATTTCCATTTTAGTAAGGTTTCAGCTCCCTCAAGAAGGAGAGTCAAAATATCTTTATCCCCTATTGAAAGATGCAGTGCAAGCTTGTCACCTCCTAGAGTGTAGTCTATACTTCCATTCAAAAGGCTTTACATAAGAAGGAAAGGTATATTCCTTATTCTATTCATAATTTTGTCAAAGAATTAGGTGTTTGTGCCTATCAATGGAGGTAGTACATTAGTCCTAGCATAATATGATCACATTATAGTGTCCACTCTCAAAATATTATCTTATTTCATGGGTGAGAATTCAACCTTCCTTGTGGATCATATTTAAGACATTGCAAAAAATATACTCAATACCCCATGTCACCCAAGACAATATTATAGTCAGGTTAATAGCTTATTCCTTTATTGGAAAAGCTCTTCAATGGTACCAAGGATTACAACCAAACTCTATTCAAAATTGGGATGAACTCTATGAATAATTATGAAAGCAATTTGAAGATCAAAGTGATCACTTGCCCCTAATAGAATAACTAATAATTATAAAGTGAGTACCACATAAAATGATGGTCAACTTTAACTTTAGATACCATAGAGTCTGAGATAGAATCCCACCCTTATGTAAGCCTTATCTAAACATTATTATTTTTTATTTCTTAAAATATCTTAATAGTGATATAGTGGTGATGATTTAGTCCATAAGAGGCATGGTCCTCCTTGACACCTATGAAGTGGTAGTGCATGCAAAAAAATGTTTGATTTAAGTAGGTAAGATTTTTCCTAGACCCCTCATGCATATATTCATAGAACCTCTCCCTAATAAATTAGCTATGTAACCTATGCTAGTTTGCATCCATACTATAGTGAGGCCACATACTCCAATTGTCCTCTCTTCCAATGAATTACACATGGTGAATATGCTATTACAAAGTTTTAGGAATGAAATAGTTTCCCTCAAAAGGCAACAAACACATTATCCTAGACATAATCACCCTTTCACTCAGTAATAAAAGTCAAATAAACCTCCTTACCAAGGTGGCACTCAAACTTAAAATCAGATCACATAAAATATAGTGATTTCTACATTAAAGATTGACACTAACAGCACATCTAAACCCCTTATTCCAGTATAGAACAAACTAACACATGATTCTATATGGTGTCTCCCATGCAATCAGCCACATAATCAAGCTACATACATGAATATGATCTAGAACCAAGTGCTCATGGTGAAAAACATGCCTTAGTTGTAAGATAAAAAAATGAGTGTAGCCCCATAAGAGGAAGGGATCCAATCACTAGTTCAATTGTAGGAAGGGTTTGATTTTATCAATTAGCAAGAAGAGTACTTTAGCTATGTGAATAAAAGTAGCACCACCAATTGAGGAATCACTCTAGTAACTTTCAACACAAAATAAAAAAGGAGAGATATAGAAGAAGCTACACTAGAATCAACACCTTTACCTTTAGCACCCAAAGTCAATCACATAGTTATGCAAGCCAAGGCATCTACACAACCTTTATACCAAAAAAAGATAGTATATATAGAGGTACCATCCCAATTTAGTGCACCGAAACCAAGAGAGGCCTATATTATAAATCCATAACCAAAGTGATCTTAGGTTCCATTCAATATAATATAGCAAATGAATAATATGAGCCCCAATATCACAATGTGGGATGTGCTCACTATTCCATCTCAATAGAATTTGATACAAAATACACTAAAAGGTTTTTAAGAGTGTTAATCCCCCTAATTAGTGTGTGATATGTCTACTAATCTATGACATCTAAAATTTGAAGAAACATAGTTATAAAATACCAATAAGCCACCTCCATTCCATGTTTCCCTAATCACCAAATAATAATCGGTGTATAATTTCATGATCAACTCTAATGCAAGTAGCTCAATAATGCCAAATAAGATCATGTCTATGCTTATAATTATGTACGCCCTTGTTTCAAACTAAGTATTCTAAATTGATGGTATAATATTCAAAGCTATAGGTATAATAAAAGGCTTGAATCTTATATTGCATGCATGCCCAAGCCTCCCTATTACATAGGATATCATAGTCATTGACTTGCCTCCCTACTTCACCATTTTCCTCTCTTGAGAATTCATGACAAACATGGGTGGGTATTTATCTTTAGATTGGTCACATATGTTATTAATAACTAGATATAGGACCAAAGTGACTATCAGGGTAGAACCTATCTACAAAATCCATGTTGAACCATAATCTCCTAGCCTAGTTGAGTGAAATTATGTAATGTTTGATCAAGAGGAAGTTTCAATTCTCTATGAGGCTATGACATCATTAGAGGAAATCCTAGACTATTTAAAAGATGAATGGTCATGAAAACTATTTGAGTATGACCCATATGATAATTTAGAGATGGGTCTAGGCACATATTGCATCATGGAAGATAATTATGCACTGCTTGAGCTCAAGAAGGTGTGCGAGGACCCAAAGGTACATGGAAATTATATTTTAATGGTTCCCAAATTAGTAATGGTATAAGAGCTGGTGTCATATTGTGAGCATCCCATAAAAATACTTCCATATGTTTAGACTACACTTAGATTACATGAATAATTATATTGAATATGAGGTGTTAATCTAAGGCCTTTAGCTTGCACAAAAGAAAGGAATCAAAGCACTGTAAGTGTTGGGTGATAGTGAGTTGGTTGTCAACCAAAGTAGAGCATAGATCTTGACTAATAATATCTTGATGAAAGCCTATAAACATAGAGTGTGGGATATAATATAAGGATTTGATACATTCAACATCATTTCCTTACCAAGAGGTTATAATGTTGATGTACACAAGCTTAGAAATATAGGTTCATAGTATGACATTATGTGTAATAAAATGAAATATTTCAAATAGCTCATAAAGTTTTTGGTTAGACTGATAGTTCCTAACAATAGAGAGAATTGGAAAATGTTTGTGAGTGATGAGAAAATCATCAAAATCCTACAAGATGAGGCATATTTTTACACCATGAACCAGGCATAACTATGAGCTCAATGTGAAGATCAAGTCATCTATTTGAAGGGGAACAAGTTACCAAAATGGTTGATCACCCTAGAAATCATCTTCAATAATGACAACCAATTCAAAGGAGAAAAGCATAATATGATAGCCAAAGAAGATATCTAGATACCCATGATCATTTTAGAGGGAAAAGCTCTTAAATCTAGAAAGGTTTACTCCACATTGGAGATTTAAATATTTATTCAACTTAGTAGGAGATACAATGATATATTTTCATGGAGCTATAAAGATCTTAGAGGATTTGATCCTAGCTTAGCACAACATATGATTGAGATAGATCTTCATCTATAACTTGTACGACAAAAGTAGAGACCTATTAATCCAAAGTTAGATCCATTGATGCAAAAGCATCTTTCTAAACTCATAGAGGATAGTATAATACTTCTAATCAAACATTCCTCATGGGTTGCCAATTTGGTCCTAGTGCAAAAAAAATGGGGAGATTCACCTCTCTATGGACTTTAGGGACCCAAACAAGCCTTACCTTAAATATAATTTTCCTCTCCCTCCCATGGATCAAATATTAAAAATAGTCATAGGAACAGAGAGATTCTCATTATTTGATGGTTACTCAGGCTATAACTAGATTCAAGTGTAATATTATGGTTGATACAAAACTGCATTCACCAATGAATGGGTAACCTTTAAATACCACTACATGCCATTTATTTTGATAAATACAAGTGTGACATTTGATAGAGCTATGGATGTGGAAATAAAATATATCATCAATAATATCATCTTGGTTTACCTTGATGACATAAAATTTTTCTCTAAGGGCATAGAGGATTACTTGGGTCATCTAGAGTAGGTCTTTCAAAAATGGTGTGAGTTTGAAATATCTCTAAACCCTAGAAAATGTATTTTCATAGTTCATGAAGGAGCCATCCTTGGGAACATAATTTATAAAGAGGGACTCATAATTTATCTAAATTGATTCAAGGATATCTCATCTATTCCCCTTCCAAGCCACAAGAAAATTCTCTAGAGCTTCCTGGGGAGAATTAACTTTGTGAGAAGGTTTATGCTTAGTTTCTCTATCCTAGTCAAGCCCCTCACTATGATGTTAAATAAGAATGTTGTATTCAATTAAAATAATGAGGGAAATGAAAATTTTGAGACCATCAAGTATGCCATCACATAATCTCCCACCTTGATCAACCTAGACTATAGCAAGGATTTTATTCTATATGCATTCAATGGAGCTAAACTTGAAAGAATATTGGCCATCCTAATATAGAAAAATAAAGAGTAACTAGAGAAATAAATTGACTTATTTAGCTATGCATTGAAGGATTATGAGTTGTGTTATAGTTCTATAGAGAACCACACACACAGAATTGTGAGAGAACTAAACAAATTTAGGCATATGCTCTCCAACAAAAAGATCCAACTCATGGTGGTACACACAAGCATCAAATATTTTATGATCAGTAAGGACATCATAAATAAAAGAAATGGTTGGATCATGAAGGTGATGGAGTATGATGTGGATGTTCAAGTCACCATGCTAGTATGAGGGAAGGGACTGTATGAGTAGTTAGTCGAGGTAAAAAAATTAGAGGATGGTGTAGTATTAGTATTATATGAAGAAGATCACACAATCCTAGAATTTATGACCAACTAGGTAGAAGATATGAGGGATTTATTTTAACATAACATATATCCTCCTAGCCTTGAAAAATCTAAGCATAGGTAGTTATGGTTTTAGTCTATTCCCTACATGCTCATAGAAGGTTTGCTCTTTCAAAAGGACCTCAATGGATTACTACTAAAGAGAATTGAATTAGAGTAAATAAGATGAATTCTTATATAATTTCAAGATGGCCATGTGAAAGGCCATTAATCACCTAAGACCACTACTATGAAGATCATATAGACTAGCTATTATTGGCCAACTCTATTCAAAGATGCACATAAATATTTGTAAAATTGTAATAAATATGCCTTATTCATAGGAAAACAAAGACTCATAACCTTACCACTACACCCAAGTCAATCTAACCAACCCTTTACTTATTGGGGCCTAGATTTAATGAGAATTATTAATCGACCATCAAGCAATAGGCACAAATGGATTCTCACAACCACCAACTATTTCAAAAGGTGGATAAAATAAATTTTACTTAAGGAGACTAATGATACATCCATCTTAAACTTCTACGAGGGCATTGTAACAAGATTTGGTGTTCCAACCACCATTATCTCTAACAATGCACTAGCATTCCTTGGGACTAGAATTAATGAATGGGCCATTAAAGACAACATTTAATTGAGTACCTCATTAAATTATTACCCTTAGGGTAATAGTCTAGTTGATTCCATGAATAATAACTTGATTAAAATCATAAAAAGGACTTTGGAGGATAACCAATGAGTTTGGCACATTAAGCTCAAAATTATTCTTTAGACTGATCAAATCATGCCCAAAAAAGTGTTAGGAAATTCATCTTTCATGATAGTTTATGGAAAGGAGGATATATTATTAACATCCCTCAAGTTGAATTTATTGGAACTTGTGAATCAATTAGAGCTACTCAAGATTGGTACCATCAAGGTAAGATTAATCGAGATAATAGATCTTGAAAAAACTACAATGCAAGTTTCATGCACTATGGAAATTCAATAAGCATAGACCAAGAAGGTCTTTGATAAGAATGCCAATGATAGGATCATCTACGAGGGAGACTTGCTGCTCAAATAGGATGAAGATAAAGAAAATCTTGGAAAGCACACTAAGTTATGTAATATGAAATGGTCCATATACCATAACCAACTGCAAACCATCTAATTCCTTTCCACTTGTTAGATTGAGTGGATAAGAGATACCTATCTCAATCAATGGAATTCAACTAAAGCACTATATCCATTAATATTTTGTATAAATTGTAAATAAGAAGAGTAGACTTTTTTCATTTTCATAAAAGTGTGATTTACACGGCCTTGTTTTAGAGTAGTTTTAATTCCTCCAAGTAATTTTGTGTAATGTTTTCTTAGATTAGGTCTTTTCCTCTAAGCATATTTGGGATAGTTCTTATTTTTAAGCTGAATCTCAATTCTTTCCAAAGCTAAAATTTCCAAAGACTCTATGCCCAATGGAGTATTTACAGGCTACTAGATTCTCACTTAGCAAGTAGTAGCCTACAAAGGTCACTAGAAGCGTTGACTCTTTAAGTCACCCCTAGGTGGGAGTAGGGATTTCAAATGATTAAAAATATATATCACACCTATGAGGACCTGAGCATTTTAAGTAAAGTAATTGAACATGCTTCCCATCTATGCCCAAGATAAATATGAAGGTGTAAGTCTATGTAGCAAAGCAATAATGACTCATTCCTATATAATTTTTTCAATGTGTGCCTATGAATATGATTATATGGTGCATAGTTTAATAGGTACACAAGTTCAAGATGTAAGACTCTAGGATTCCAAATGGTCAAGTAATGGAATTACACATGGAGTAATTATGAAATCATAATGAACATGATTAAGACTTCCAAACTTTATGTGTATGCTTTATCTATAGATAACCTTCATCCCTTTCAACACTATTATATGTTCCTACAAATTTATGCAAAACACTTATGCATTTGGAGTGACATGGTAGAAACTATGTGATATTGTCTTGTTCTCAAAGGTTTATACTGTGTTTATGGTACTAAGAGAGTTGGCTCTATTTTGGGCACATCAACTTTTGGTTTAAACATCTATTACATTCTCCCTCCTTTTTAATCTCAAAGATCCTAGGTTTATATTAGTGGTAGTTTACCTTTATGCTCTTTAGGCATATGCATTAGTTTACACTAGGTTCATTTAGAATAGAAGGAATCCAACCTACTTTGAAATCTCATCCCAAGGAGTGCAAGGGTCTTAAGCCTTAGGGATGTTCCCATCATTACAATGAGACAATCAATGCTCATTCATGTAGTTGAATGATAATAATTCCATGCCTAGTACCTTAGACTCTTGTACCCCATGCAAGGCCTTCACACTCATCACCCCACCACCAAGCTTCTTCATATCATAAAACATCCATGGGTGAATGTTTCAAATGATAATAGTTTTTGGCATGATCAGTGGGACCATTTGAAGAAAATCTAAGGAATTTGTGATATCTTTTAATTTTAGTATACACTCGGTGAGAGCACTTGGTGACTCTAAACATGTCTATTCTATAAAGATCAGTACTTTACTTATATGCCAAGAAGAACAAGATCATCTACAAGAGTCATCCATTTCAATTTTAGTGAGATTATAGTGCCCTCAAAAAGGAGATTCATAATATCCTTGTCCCCTATTAGAAGATGCAACACAATCCAGTCACCTCCTAGATTATAGTCTATGCCTCTATTTAGAATGTTTTATAAAAGAAGGTGAGGTTTATTCCCCATTCCATTCATAATGTTGTTGAGGAATTAAGTGTTTTTATATTTAAATAGAAGTATTCCATTAGTCTTAGCATAATATAATGACATTCTGGTGTGTACTCTCAAAATATTATCTTACTTCATGGGTGATAATTCAACCTCCCATGTGGAGCATATCCAAGACTTTATAAACATCTGCTTAGTGTACCATGTCACCCATGACAACATCATAGTCAGGTTACTATCTTCTTATTTTAAGGGAAAAGTTATTCAATGGTACTAGGGCTTATAACCAAACTTTATTCACAATTGGGATGAGCTTGGTGAAGAATTATGTAAGTAGTTTAAATATTAGAGTGATCACTTATCCTTGATAAAATAACTCATGACTATAAATCAAGTACCACATGAAATGATGGTTAAGTTCAACTTCAGATTCTAGAGATTCTAGGATAGAATCCCACCCTTATGTGAGCCTTATCTAAACACTACATTCTTATATTTGCTAAAATATCTTAATAGTGATATAGTGGTGATGATTCAATCCATGGGAGACATGGTCCTCCCTGATGCATATGAAGTAGAAGTACATGTATAATTTTTTTTGATTCAAACAAGAAAGATTGCATCTAAACCCCCCATGTTTATATTCTTTTAAACTCTCCTTAATCATGAAGCTATGCATTATTATAGTTCTTATCCCTACTATAATGAAACAACCTACTCCACTGATCATCTCTTTCGATGAATTTCATGAAGTGAGGATGCTATTTCAAAGTTTTGGGAATGAACTAGTTACCCTCAAAAGGTAGAAAACATGTTATCTTAGACATTATTAGCCTTTCATTTATTAATACCAATCAAATAGACCTCCCTATCAAGGTGATTCTCAAATGCAAAATTAGATCACATAAAACAGAACACCTTATGCACGAAAGACTAACACTGCCAACATATACAAATTCTTTGTTCTGATACAAAATAACCTAGAGTAGGATTCCAAATGGTGATTCCCATGTAATCAACCACATAATCAAGCTATATGAGTGAATGAGATACTGAACCAAGTGTTCATGGTATAAATCATGACTTAGTTGCAAGAGAAAACAAGCAATATATCCCCACCCAAGCACTAATTCAACTGTAGGAAGGGTCCACTTTCATCAATTGGCAAGAAAAGGACTTTATCTATGTGAATCAAAGTAACACACCTAGTGGAATAATAAATCCAATCAATTTCAACACAATATTCAAAAGGAAATCTATAAAATAAGCTACACCAACCTTAACACCTTTGCCTTCAATGCCCCAAGTCAATTATGCAATTGCACAAGCTAATGTACCTACATAACCTTTGTGCCCAAAAATGATAGTGTATAAAGAGGGACCATCTCAAGTTAGTGCAGCAACACTAGGAGCCACTATTCTAAATACGTAAACAAAATGATCTTAGGTTCCCTTTAATATAGTAAAATAGATTAAGAAGATGAGTCTCAACATCATAATGTGGGATGCACTCACTATTCTATCTCAATAGAATTTACGAGTCACATAAAGGGATAAAAACTAGGAAAAAGGATTGGAATGTATTTTAGGCTCTCATATATACTCACTAATCCATTATAAAATGTCATCCTAATGTTTCAAAGCACTAATTATGGAGGTAAAACCATAACCATAGTTTAATTAATACAATTTTGATGGTAAGTTGAGAGTAACTTCCTAGAGCTAACTGATTGTCATTGAACTATAATTAAAATGGTTGAAATGTTTATCCTAGGCTTAAGGTTTATACAAATGTATCTAAATGGGAGTCATCTATATACCATTTGGTATGTTGAGGCCAAATACTATGGAAGAAGTTGATTTAATAGATGCACAAAAAAGGGTCTAGTTACAATGTACCCAACCCAGTTGTAAGATTTTAGTAAGTTGATGTTAGGGAAATTGAAATTCAAGGTTACTATTGAAACCCTAAATTTTGGACCATATAATCTCCTCGCATCATGATGTGCTTTAAACATACAATTGCTTAGGAAATTTAAATTGTGGATCCTTGATTTATATACCCCATAAATTTATGGGGTTTGGCATACCATATTATGGTGTAATCCATGGTTAATAGACCACTTAGAAAAATAAAAAGGATAGGTTATAACTTGTCTCTAATTTTTGGTATCATCACTAATGTGACACCAACGAAAGAACATACACACAAATGTAACCTACATAACACAAATTCACAAGAGTCATTTTTTATTTTTGAGTATCATAATCAATGTGATACCAAGGAAAGAGCATACACAACCATATGTGATACAAATAGGATTATTTCAAATAAATTTAAATTTGATTTAATTAATAAACTTTTAAAAATAAAAAAATTTAAAAAAATCAAGGTTAACAACAAAGAAAACATTTTTTTCTTTTTCTTTTTGATTTTTTTTCTTTGGAAGGTGTATGACACAAAATAATTAGTAATTTATTTTTGAATAGATAGGAAGCCCAAAAAACTTTCAAGTTAGCCAAAATGAAAACAAAAAAAAAGATAAACTAAAAAATCCAACTCTCTAGAACACAACAATTGTTATGCAAAGATATAGAATTATAGAAATGTAAAATAACTTAGAAAGTATGGAAAAATATAAAAAATCAAAGAAATTTGTAGAGAACAAACATACAAAAATTTTAAACAAACCTAATGAAATGTTAGACAAATCCAATGAGATGTTTTTTAAACCACTAAAATGTTTCCCAAAACTACTGAAATGTTGCACAAAACCATTGTTCTATAGAAATAATAAAATTATAAACAAGTAGACTAGAAATAGAGAAAATAATAAAAGTCAAAGGTTAACAAGATAAAAATCTAGAACAAATATTAATAATAGAGAAAAGGTATAAAAATTCATAAAAACCATCAAACAATTGAATAAAATAACCATAGTTTGCACCAAACCCATTCAAATACTTCACAAACCCACAGTTCTATAAAGTGAACCCACTAATAGATGCTACAAAATTACCATTCTATAGAAATCATCAAAACATACCTAGAATTAAAAAAATAGAAAAATAATGAAAACCACATGTCAGTAGGCAAAATAAGTTATAATAGTTAGACATAAAGTTATAAAGTAGTCAATAAAAACCCATAAAACTTCTAATAACATGTTTAATCCCAAAATGGTGATCTAGGTATCTAGAGTTAGCCTAGATTGCCTATAAATGGGTACATTAAATGATAATGCACAAAAGGGATAATCAGATCTACAACATGATAATTGGGTGTGAAACTCAAAAATGATACAAGATAAATTTATGAAATTGAGAATAATCTAATTATATAAAGTAAAACCAAGTTATGTATGGAAATGATAGAGAATTAATGTACTTATATGGTTCTAATACTAACATAGTTCTAGGTCTAGAATGGGTAGGAAGAAGACTAGAAGATGATTCTATAATAGTCACAAAATAATGGATTAAGTTCCTTTGGAGATCTAGACACTTGCATCAGCCTAAGATGGTTGTGTCGATGCTAATTTATAGGTTTGACACATGTATCCTATATGGAATACCTATTAGAAAAGGATGTAACCAATTAGATTCTTCTAGATTTGTATTCAACTTCACTCTAGTGTATTTAGATGTGGTTCATGGACTATCACTCATGAAATTAAAAAACCTTATTTATTCATTTTCATAGTGAGCTTAGGGAAAAATGAGTTAGTGGGCACACAGTGTCAAGTTAAACCCAAAGACCCCTCTGTTAGTGAGTGATGCCTACATAGACAATACTCTAAAGAGGGCCTCATAATGACATAATTATCCCCCTATGTGTTGGCTTGTTTTTTAATCATGAAATATGTGATAAGTACAATAGTGACCTAGCTTGTAACTTGGAAAATATAGCTCTTGGGATACTCCTTTAGTACTTTATACTTGTGTATGTGTTGTCCTTATGGCTAATATTGAAATAGGAAAAACTAAGGAATATTTTTCTCACTTAAGTGATTGATTAAATTCCTTTTTTAAGTTACCTAGTGAGTAGGTAAGAAGTCTATAGCTGAGTAATGAATGAGGTTTGATCTTGTATGTATATCAATCCCTCTGTAGAAGTAACTCACATTAAATCACTTATGCTGACCATTAGGATATGTTTCACTTAAAAACTAGATGACTTTAGGGCATTGGACACTTGCATTAGGTTATAACACTATCCTTAACATAGGTCTCTATCTTAGATTCTAGTTTCTAGGGATCAATAAATTAGGTACAAACTCAGAACTTGTATAGGTGTCAGATAAGTACATTTTAAGCATTATGGGCAAGATAGAATGCTTGGGTCATCAACTTAATATTGGTCAAACTAAGAGGTAGGATGAGTATAAGATAGAGTAAATACAAGACTTTTAGAAGTGATAAAGGTCCAATATTAGGAAGAACAACCAAGGTCTAAGTTTTCCAAGTGTACAAGATTGAGGTGCTATATAATCCATAAATATTGTCTACATTTTCCCCCCGTTGATATAGTAATGAATTTTATAGTTTAAAGGAAATGAATGCATACTTGGGTGTGTATAACATAACTTATCTTTACGTATGCGAAACTTGAGTGATTTAATGGTGACTAAATGATAACTAAGATCATGTTACTACATATAATTAGTTCATATAAACTTGAATTAAAAGTATTGGAAAGGTAGAAATTAAAATAAAAATATTTAGGATTACACATGTGTGTTGATGTAATTACCTTACCTATTAGCAAGTTTATTTGAAAAACATGTATAATTGCAAGGATTTGAAACTTAGATTAGGACACACACACATATAATCTAAAAATTGCATATGTCCAAGGAGAGAGAGAGAGAGAGAGAGAGAGAGAGAGAGAGAGAGAGAGAGAGAGAGAGAGAGAGAGAGAGTCCCATATCCCAACCATGGGGAAAAGGTGAGTTTCCACCTTGTAGTTGATATTATCTTAGCCATGTAACCTAATGATACTTATAAGCTAGTAAGGTTGGATTATAAAATCAATTCCAACATGAAAACTTGGAAATATTGAGTTATTTAATCACCTCAACATCACCAAAAGTGAACTAACTACTAGATTAGATTGGCTTAATAAAGTCCATAAAAGTTCTACCAAGGTATCATTGCATAAAAGTTAATGATGTAACATTGGTCCATAAAATAGTATTAGAATATAAAAATTATTGGATTTTATAATATTAGGCATAAATTGTAGAGTATATGAACCTTAGATATGTTTCATGCTAAAACTATGGTACCAATATATAAAATTCTTATATAACTATGAATCTAAACCATATAACTATGTGTTTTAGCTAATATGGTACCAATATATTATTCTTACATAACTATGAATCTAAACCATATAAATATGTGCTTTAGATAATTTACAAACTATGTAAGTGTGGAGAACATTATTCCAAAGCATTCGCCCACTATATATGGAGAAATATGAAAATTGATATAAGTACCGATGTGGATAACATGTTTCCAAAGCATTCTCCCACTATAATCTAGAGATGTTAAATACTGAATAATTATGGAAAAAATGCTTCTAAATCATGTTCCCAATAAATTTAAAAACTATTCCAAGTATGGATAACATGCATCTATGACATGCCCCTACTAATATTCCCCCTTTTGAGGTGATGAAAAGATAGGAACTAGTAGTTAGCTCACCTCAAAAGGATAAGACAACTATATAATCTATGAATGGAACCATGTAGCATATAGAAAGAAAATATTTAGGTAGATATAGAATTGAATCACATAGAACCAATGTGATCATATGGAGGCCTAAGATACATGATAAATATCATGGAAATGTATAGATAGTAATAGTACAAGCTCAGTAAGTAAATAAGCACACACACAAGACCACTCAAAATAAATTCAAAAGAAAATGGTCCAAGAATACTAAAAATAAGGGGGATGTTAAAATTCCACAAAATCAAAGGGACATGACTTATAAAATGTCCAAAAAATCAATAACAACATATTAAAATGTCAAAACAATAAATAATGACATATAAAAATGTCATGGAAATAATACATAGGCATGGGGGACACAAACAAAGGATCATATTCAAATTCTTGAACAAGGAATACAATAGCAAGGTGAGACACTCAAGAAATTGAATAAAGGAAAGCATGATCAACCAACATAAAAATGTCATAGTAGCTCATAGATTAAATGTGTTAGGAAAAATGTCAAGTGTATATCATACCAAGTACCCTATGTAAGATATAATCATGGATATATGCATGTCTAGGTACATATGTAATCTCATACATGATAATGGAATGTGATCATCAGGCCATATAACCTATGAGTATCAAGATCAAAGAATTGGATGCCCCTAATGTCTTCCTAACATGAGTAGATGGAAGTCTCAACATCCAAAATAGGAATAGATCATGTATCTATGTATGCTTTTATCACACTCAAGTAGAATCTTGACACACATATGTATGTATGAGTAACTGATATGCCATCCATAACCTAAAACTAACACATAAATGCCAAGGATCCAATAGAACATGTAGGTGATAAAAATATATTTGTATTTTTTAAGGTTTTTGGTATTTTTGAAATATTTAAATATATTCCTCAATGATCTCATCCAATGGATGGTCATAGGTATCTCCCCACTTGGTGCTTGAAAAAATAAAGTTTGATCTTTTACATTATTTACATCATGATTAGATAGGATAAAAAAGAAAAATACATTCTCCTCCTCACATTTCTCATGTGTAGTAGAAGTAATGTTATCATTTCTAATATACATTAATTTTCCTTCATTGGGAAAGAAATACCTTGCTAATTTGGATCAATTTTTTATTCCATTTGGTATAGCCAAAGATATCCTAGTGTAAATTCATATGGAGATGTGGTAGGCATAACCCAAACCTATGTTTGAATTAATTTAGGAACACAAGCAATTGTTATTATTATGTTTCCCAAGGAGTCTTTCCATCCACCTTTGTTTTGTAAGATTTTTAGATTGAGTCCAATTTATTATAGGTTTCATACATTTCAAGTAGCTTTTGATTATGTATGATCAATATGGTTATTCAAAAGATAATCACTACCCATGTATAAGGTAATTGTTATATCTTGTTGGCATGGATGTTTTCTTTTGTTTTGCACTTTGATATTCATGTATAATACATGGATATAGGATAATACATGGACCCACATTACGTAACATTTAAAAATTGGTCATATAAAGATTAAGAATACCACATTTATGTTAATAGTGCTCCTTACATAATTTATCTCCTTACTTTGTGTAAGGGATAATGTTTTTGTAATTTAAGGGATATATGTTAAGTTCCTTTGAATGAGTAATTATGAATGAAGCATATCTATGGACATCATTATATAAATGGGTAAATGAATCATTATGTTTATGTAATGATCTTTCATTTAATTGGGAAATAAGGCTTCTAATAAATATAAATTATAATTCCAAATTTGAGGGTCTGAATGCTAGCTCATGTGATGTAATTTTGAATCAAATGATGTAATCTTGAATGGATTCATCATCACATTTTTTTAAATTATTATAATGTTCTAATATAAGTTTTATCACCTTGTATATATTGAAATCCATGAATAATGCATCTTTAAATTGCAAAAAGTGGTTAAGGAACCCTTTTGTAAACTATACAACCAATTATAAGCCTCATCTAAAATGCTCATATGGAAAACCTTGAGTAATTTTTTTTCATATTTTGCCCATTGATAAAAATAATGTATATTACACATCATGTGCTTAAATGGAAATTTATGTGTGTCAAAGAGAGGTAAATATGGTATCTCAAAACCATGTGGATAAGGATATTCAAGTATACATTTTTTAAGAGGTTGATTATTGAATGAGTTTACATGTACATTATTATTATGGAAATCCTTTTTCATTTGAAGTATATAAACCTATTTTTGAAGATCCCCAATAGTGGTCATCATAGACATAAGATATTTCATGGGAATAGTGGTGTTTTTAATATGTGTTATCATTTGTTCCAATCCACCAACTTTTTTGAATCTAAGCATATGAGTATCATCATACTCATATATAACAAGTGTAAGTTCATTGTCACTAAATTTAGTATAATTTGGTAGTGGTATGCAATATTTGAACTTTGGGGATTTTAGTATATCATTTTAATTTTGAAAAATATTCGGTAAAGGCCCCTTTTTTGATATAGAACTTATTTATAATGAAGGTATGAGGTAACCCTCACCTTTTCAAATGGGGATACTATATAATAATGTACAAATTAGGGGGGTTTAAATCAATTTTATTTGAGGCATGCCCCTTTATAAGTTATTTATAAATCATTTGTAATTTATTTTTGTATTTGTTTGATTTTTTTATGATTAAATTAAGGATCCTCTTGGTCATATTTACCCACTTCTATGGTAACATTGTTATTTATGGGCATGATTAGATGACATTCCTTATTGATGTCTCATGGATTTTTCTAAAAATCCCAACTCTTTATGATAAATATTATTTTTAAGAACAATAGACTGAGCTATACCTTACTCATGTTTACCCAATCCTTGGTATTTTTATCCATATTTTTACAAATATCAATGATCAAAATTATATTATGGTGGTGTAGGAAGTAGATAAAAAGAATATTTATCTTCCTTAATATAGATAAACTCATCTCTTGAAATGGTGGGTTAATGGAATATATTAAAGGGATAAAATTCACCACCATTAAAGGATTTGAGATTATATACTATAACGATTGGAAGGATATAAGAGTAATAATTTTTACCCCTTCTTTGATATAAAGTTGGGGAGTTTCATAATCATAGTCATCAAATAAATCAATATCATTCATGATAAGAGATATGAAGTACATAATATTAGGACAAATTAGGGAATAAACATCCTATATGGCATGCTTATGCATAAATGATGCTTAAAAATTAGGTTTACCAAATGTTTAACCTTTAAGTGGAGGTTTAAGTACTTGGTGTTAGCCTTATCTTTCCTTTAAAGGTGTATTATAAATGACAATGCACAAGGGTGATAATTAGATAAGCAGATATGACATATGCTAAATTTATGAAATTAAGAATAACATAAATATAGAAAATATATCTAATCCATGTATGGAAATGATAAACAAGTGATGTACTTAGCTAGTTATGATGTTGATAGAGTTATGGGTTTATAATGGGTAGGAATCAAACTTGAAGATGATTTTGGAATAGTCCTTAAATACTAGATTAAGTGCCTCTAGAGTTCCAAACATGTGCATTAGCTTGAGATAGTTGTGTTGATGCTATTATATGGGTTTGACATATGTGTCTTATACAAAATACCTAGAAAAGGATGTGACCACTTTTATTCTTCTAGATTTATCTCTACCTTCACTTTGGTGCATTTAAATTTGGGTCATAGACTATTACTCATGAAATTATAAAGCCCTAGTTCTTCATCTTCATAGTGACCTAGGTAAAAAATGGGTTCATGAACACACATTATTGAGCTAACCAAAAAGACCCATCTATTAGTGATCATGATGCCTATATAGATAATACTATAAAGTGGGCCTTATACTAATGTAATCCTCCCTTACATGTTTACTTGTGTGTGAATCATGCAATATTTGATAAATAAGTACAATATTAACCTAGCTTGTAACATGGAAAATATCTCTTTGGGTACTCTTTCAGTGCTTCAAAACTATGTATGTTTTTTTCCCTATAATTGATATGAAAATATGAGAAAATAGGGAAGATTTTTCTCACTTGAGTACTTGATTGAATACCTTTTATAAGTTACTTGGTGGATAGGTAAGAAGTTTCTAGCTGAGGAGTGAATGAGGGTTAATATTGTATTTATATCAATCCCTTTGGAGAAGTAACTCACATTAAATCACTTAGGCTGACCATTAAGATGCATTTCATTTGAAAAATATATGAATTTAGGGAACTAGACACTTGCATCAGGTCAAGACATTAGCATCAATACATGTGTTTATCACATACACTAGTGTCTAGGAAGTAGTCAAGTAGGTACATGTTTAGTTTTAATAGAGGTGTAAGATAAGTACATTTTATGTTTGGGCAAGATAAAAGGCATGAGTCATCAACATAAGACTAGTTAGACTAAGAGATATGCCAAGCGGTATAATATAAAGTAGATGTAAGACTTGTAGAAGTGGGAAAGGTCTAATACTAAGAGGAACATCCATGGTCTGTGTTTTCTAAGTGTAAAACACTGAAATTCAATATAATCCATAAATATCATATACACAACAAAACCATTGAAATGTTCTACAAACATTGAAATATTTTGTAAACGTACTATTCAATAGAATAAAACCATCATTATGTAGGAACACATATAACCACACATAAAAATTCAAAAATAAATCCCAAGACTAATATTAAATAGAAATGAAATTTAAAATAATATAGAAACAACTAAAAAATTATAAATAATTTAACTATGATGATCGATATGTGGGAAGGGTCCCACTAGGCATGCCAAAATGTGATAACTTAAAATTTATAATCTATGCAAACTATGAAATCAAACTAATGCAACTATTATTCTAAATCTAAACTAAAACTTCAAATTACATCAACAACATAAGAAAGATAAAAAATAGTATAATTTAAAATACACTCATCACCTTATCCATTGTGAACATATGATTTGATCTTGTTTAATTAGATGTGGGTGCTTAATTTATCTCTACAAACAAATGTGGATTGGGAAGCATATGGGTGAAAATTGATTGGATTTCATTGGAGGCATAGGATAAATTTGATACCAATTTAATATATTGAAGGTGGATGATGAAAATAGAGGATTACACTTCCATATATAGGACTTCAAGTCAGAATATGAATGGTTGGGATAAATTTAGATTTATTTGATAATGCCAATTATCAACAGTTGGATTTGAGTCCTTATCTTAATGGATTATGACTAATTCCCATGTGTGAGAGAGAAGGGGAAAGTTAGTTGGCAGTTTAAAATGTCTTAGGAATGAGTCAAAGTAGTTGGATGACCCATAAATTTAGTTGAAATGTTTATTTTGTGACTCAAAAATTAGTTGAGGAAGTTAAGGAAGTGGTTAGATGACTGAACATTTGGTTGAGATAAGAGTGGAAGATGTTTAGATGAGGTAAAAAATTTGTATTTTAGTTAGTTGAATAATTATGTGTATTATTTAATTATTTAATATAAATTAATAAATTATTCAAAAAAGGAAAGAAAATGATGTTAGTGGGAGATTTTAATTTTGAGTTAGTGATTGAATTATTTTGTTGATTTTAAAACAAGTTAATTATGACACCAAATTGGTAGAATTTAGGTCTCTATAGTAACAAGAATACATATTATGACTATCATTAGATTGTGGGACATTCTATGAATATATACTTCAAATTGAGACACAAGATAAAATATCTTATTGATGAAAACATTAAATTAAGAACCCCTAAAAATGAATATAGATCACATAAAAAATTTCACAAACTAAATATATTTAATGATCCATTTCATAAACATGAGATGAAAGAGACTATAAATACTTTATAATTACACTATGCATATAATATGAATCCTCCACCTTCCACGTAGGATCATCCAATATATGTAACTAATGGTACGCTTATAAAAACTTAACCATAGCATCATATGGTCATATTTGATGATAGTGATATTATTTATTATGATTCAAATTATCATGCAATTTTCATACAATCCTATATCAATGAACAACTAGTACATATTGTCATGATTGGTAACTCATTAAGTGAAAATGTTTATAGATGAAACTTATTCAATCCATCAGGTACACACAAGAGGATTTATAAGATATGTAAAGAGTAGATAAGGGATTATATTGATAAAAAAATAATTACCTGGGACACATAGTACTACATCTTTAAGTGGGATCTAGAATGTTATCCATTATATTATTAGTTATATAGAGTAACATGGTGTTTGACATGTTCTTAGGATGCCTTTTGATGTAAAAAATACATATAGTACCATCTAAAATGCATCAATATCTAAATTATAAACATTGCAACATGGTATTCATAATTACAAGAGTATGGTAAGAATACCCTATATAGCCAAAGGTATCTCACCCTCCACCCCCACCAACACCATAGTTAGTTGATATACCTATACAATATAAATATATAGAGTAAGTGGTTACACATGTGGAATATATTTCTATAAATAATTTTGAGGAAATTACTTGGGTATACTAGACAACCAACTATTTAATAGTGTCCATAATTTCCTATAACACATGCTTAGTTAACACTATAGATAGTTTAGTTTGTTCCAAAATGAACATAAGAAATGATACATTATCCCAATATATAGAAAACCCCATATATTCCTCATCAATATAGATTTACTCATCACATACATGACTCAATGAGTAGTGATCATGAAAATTAAAACATAACATATGACTTCTTATCAGATTTTGACATACCCACATCTAGTACCTTTCATCAAAGATAAAATATCCTTACACTATTTGATAAATGAATCCCCCATGGTCTTACCATTGATGAGATCATCAGTTATCCTTTATTAAAAATATAAACTATTTCAAAAATTAAAAATCAAGAAAATATAAAAACATTCAAACATTCAAAAAAAATTAGGACTTGAGTATGCCATGATTCCTAGAGTACACTATTTACATATTTTATTCATCACACATTTGGTATATGCCATATTATTTTCATACACATGCATTTCACAGTATATGAGTGGAATTCATGATATGCAGGTTACACATGGACATATATATGTTGAAATTTCCCTCTACCTAGTGGCCATGCTAATACTAGGTGCATTTTATTCCACAAGTTTCACTATTACATATTATATTATTATATGAATTTTATACCATGTTTAAATACCTAAATTTATTACATATATCATGTTATTTACTCATATATTTCATTGTGCTACATGGAAATGTCATTACACTATGATGTGACATTGATACATATAGATGGTGTAGACTAGATTATTTATTCTATGCTCCATTGATGTTATTGATCTATCACATTATAGGTTACTTTGTGTTTGTTTATTCTATGTGATCCTTAGCCTTGTTTGATTCAAAAAATTTAAGACCCTTTTTGGTGACATATTTAATTCACTTGCATGTGGCCCTTAGCCACATTTTATCTAACATTTTAATGTCCCTTATGTGTGGCCCTTAGATATTATGACATATTCATGTCACTTATATGTGACCTTTGGCCATATGTGCAACACTAACTCCTGATCTTGTTGCACTTATTGATATTGCTAACATTGAAGGTGAATACACTTGATATTTTTGAACTTTATCACTTAAATAATGTTTTCTCTTGCAATAACTTGTTGATGCATCAATCTCCTTGAGTGAAATACATAAAGGGTGAACCAATAATGTGGTGTCATAGGCTCATGGTACTTTATGAGATATGTTTGCGTACTATTATGCTACACCATCACTATTATCAGTCTGACTCCTTTGATTATGTTTCCATCTTAACTCTCTATCTACTTATCTATAGGTTTTATAGTTTCCCTATATCCTACTATATTGGCTATCTTAATAAAATTATAAGTATATCTTCTATTATTTTAATATATCATCCTATTGATACCATATTTTATTAGCTGATAACTTCCAATTATATTAGCTTGGAAAATACCATTGAATTAGAGTTTATGGGTTATTTTTAGTATTGAATCAATGCATATAGGGGTCTTGTTTACTTCCTAAAACATATATCACATTCATACACTCAACTTTCACTTGCCTTCATGATCTTAAGTAATATTCATAGGATTTATAAGATTAGAACCTTATCTTTGAGGTATTATATTATTGTGTCATTGAAGCTTAATAGGAGAGGTGTTTAGAGTTCCTAACAAAGGATATCTAAGTTTTCATTTTAAATTTTGAGGTCTTCAACCTAAAACATCTCTTATAAAGATCCAATTGAGTAAAAAAGGGAGATTAGATAATTGATGGGTCCACCCAAAGTTAAGTATTTATATCCATATGCTATTTTCTTTACTTAGTAGACTATATATTATTTTATTTCATGAATATGTGTATCCTTATATATGCTACTCATTATATCAAATACACTAGTATAGATATAGGGTTGATTAGGATTTCCAATTATCACATTAGGTTATATAGACTCCCATTTGGTCAAAAAATATAGATTATCTTATTGGAAATCACTTAACCATCACGTACTTTATTTTTACCTTATATCCATCGTATACTTTACTTGCACCATTAAAATCACTTACCCATCATTGAGACCTAGTAAGAGTTATACCCTACGTCATGGCTTAGCATTTGGATCCCTTTAATTTATAAATTTTAGAGTGGTTATCCTCTATCAGGTTTATAGATATTATAGGTTCTTACCCAATTGGTCAAGTATATGTAGGATATATTGATTGATGTTATTCAAGTCCTAGCCTATTGAGATAAAAAGGAGAGTTTTAGGTCATCTTATCTCACACACACATTTTAGTGAATCTAACATGAATATTATCCCACATTTGGTTCGATCAATTTCATGTTTATCATTTTCTTTATTAACTACATCTTCAAAACTATCATATGTCTTTCAGTCTAACTATATAAACTAGCCTAATATAGTTTTTTTAGTTTTAACAACTATATCATCCATCTTAATATAGTTATTTATTTGTTCACAACCATATCAATTAGGAAAATACAATTATTTATCTTTTATAAACTACATTGACCATCCTAGTACAATTATGTGTTTACTTACAATTCCATTGGCCAACTTGATATAGTTTTATTCTATCAATTTTTATTTCCAATTATATCATCCAATATTATATAGTTATGAGGTTTTATTTTTCATTTCATGTTGTATATTTTAATTTGAATTTGAATCATTTTTTTTTCTATTTTAGTTTTTCTCTTTCTAGAATTATTTTTTGATAGTTGTAAATCTCATAGGAGCTGCCATTCTAGGCAAATTAATCACTAATTTAATTTCAGCCATGATGTGAGGGGTATTGACTTAATAATCAAGCCATTAGACATAAATATATATTAACTTTAGTTTCCACATATCTCAAATTATATTAAAAGTATTTAGGTTTTTTTTATATCCAATATGAATCTTTTTATCTATTTGATTTTATATTGCACTAGAAAATGGTTAGCCTAGGAACTCATAATCAACATACCTTAGAGATGGCAAAGTGAAACTATGAGACAATGGAATCCTCCATATGCAGTGCCCTTTCAGCCTTATTCATAATTTATAACTGAGATTAATAAATATGAGAACCTGAAAATAAAACACACCCAACTTAGTAATACCTCCTTGCTTTGTTGATTTTACTTCTACTTAATGTAATCATCAATTTGATTACTTTCTAGATTGTATCAAACAACCCCACACTATCAATTTAATAATTTCATTATCAATACAAATTTAGTTATGATTTTATTCATAATGGCATTGACCAACCCAATAAAATTCAAGTTTATTAATCTTTCTCCAACTACACCACCCAACTTGATATGATTTTTTCCTTCTTTCCAACTACATCAATGTACCTGATATAGTTATATTCTTCATCTCAACTACATCAATCTACATGACAAAATTATGAGTTTATTTTAAATTACATTAGTTAGCTTGATATAATTTTATATCTCATGTTTTAATTCCCAATTATATTTGCTAGTGTGATACAACATTTGTTAGCATTGTTTTGTAATAAAATACACTGGACAACTTGGTACAATTGATCTTTTTTCTTTCTCTATGGAACATATATTGGACCAACCCAAAGATAACCCCACTAGGTTTTTCAAGTATTTTATAAAATCCTTTAATTCTATGGAAGTAACTAATCTTGATATATTTTCTAAAAATAATTACATGTCTTATAATTTTAATTTTATTCAATATCAAGTTACCAACACTTGTAATATGTATTCCACTAAATTAAAGTTCTATGATCCATATAAAAACCCTAAAAATAATATATGAGGTCACCTAATCTAGTATCATGAGGTTGAAGAAGAATGTGACATAGAGTATACATATAAGATGAAAATATATCTCTAAGAGAATCCTAAGCATTGGTGCATAGACCTTACAATTATATATCACCTCTTGATGGCACCCCACATGGAAGATCCCCCTTCTCATATTCATAAATTTTCTATAGGACTTAAGGAAATAAATTTGAAACTACTTTATTTCATTATTCTTCCACCATGCCTAGTATATCTAGTAACATGGAAAGTCTCTCTTTTATTGGGCCTACCTAAAATGATAATGTCAATACCAATATTACTATCATCGATAGTACATCTCAATAGGCCTCTCAAGTATTTAATTCCAACAAAAATACCCTTGATCCTAACCAAATTATATTAGAAGCAACGAGTTAAATGGATAACATTCAAGATAATAATAGTTCACAAATGATGTAAATTCAAAACTAACTTTTGAAAATTTAAAAACTACCTTAAAATATTTTTAGTGGGGAGTGCCAAATAAAAATTTACCCTACCCTCCCTTAGATATGATCTTGGTAATCTCATTTTGAAACCCCCACTTTGTAAAAAAGTAATCAAACACCTTCAAAATAAACCCTTAGCCCCTCAAATTATAGACATTAACATAGGTGGTATCATTATTAAAATATCCTATAATATGTCCATTGATTTTTATTTTCATTTTAATGCTCTTGGTAATATTTATAAAGACTAGATTAAACTTAACACCTTTGCCACTACCAAACTACTTATAAAAACCTTTTTCAAGGATGATTTAAAATGGTAAAATAAACTAAAGTATAATTCCATTTATATTTTGGAATAATTAGTTAATGCATTTATCCAACAATTTTAATCCAATGATCTACTTTAAAATAACCTATCTCATTTTATCAATTGTATACAAGTAGAAAAGGAGTCTTCCCAAAATTTTATCAAACACTGAAAATCTTTATCTGAAAAAGTTAAAAATAATATGATGGAAGAAAACATCATCCACTTTTTAGAAATGAATTAAATGTAAAATTAAAATATGTTTTTTGATTTTTTTCTCCAAAATAATTGGAGGATGTCTTAAATAAATCCAAGTATCAAAACTACCTTATAATATAGTTTGAGCCTTGCCAACCTCATCATGGAACTCAAGTGCTTATGATATTTAAAAACAAAAATACTAAAAATGATGGTGTATAGGATTCTTATAATTATAATGGAACCATTAATGTCATTATATTATGAAGATACAATGAAGTGACTCTCTCCCCATATATCAAGGTAAGTCCCTTCTAACATCCTCCTCTTCCCTCATGAGTAAAAAATTATGAAATCCATCAACCTATTTCCATAGAGTAGATTGGCTATTCCTAGACACTCATATAGAGATTATGATCATTATTATCCTAATTTTTATTGGTATGATCATATTTTTTTTATTACACACAAGTTAAGGTCATTCTAATGAAAATTTTAAGCAATTTAAACATGTAGATTTTGAATTTTTTATTGGTTTAAAATTTAATCATGAAGTGATGATTATAGAGTGGAACTAAGCCTATGATAATATAGATAAGGATCACGATTCCAAGTTAAAACATTAATACCTTGATAAATAAAATTCTCACCTTAAAATCTATTCTAATCTACTTCAAAATCATACTCCAAATATAAAAGATAAAAAATAAAAATCAAACCCTTTCTCAACTAACCATAAATGTTGTTGAAACCATGATCAACCCTTATTATTATAATGATGTGAAAAAATTGGCGAATATGAAAAAAAAATCATGTTTTTTACTATATCAATCATTATCCTCTTAAGCCTCATATTATTTATCCAACCTACAGAGTAGTCTAGGATACTCTTTTACATTATTTTCCAACGATTGGATCTAAATAAATCATCACTTATGTGTTTTTTGATAGCCCAACTATATTTATCAACCATGTGAACTTAAATATTTTTAAAATTATATTGACCAACTAAATACACTATTTTTTTGAACATTTTTATTTTTATTCTCAGCTAACACAATATAGTTTTTTAACTCTAGTCTAGGTCCAACTTGTCATCCAGCTTGGTACAATCAATTTCCTTGACCCAATATTTTTAAATTATATTATATAACTGAATAAAATAAAATTTACCCAAATTTACACTACTATATCAAAAATATTAGTATAGTCTTTTTATTTACCTAATTTTTATTCTATTACATCAGCTAGGTTGATACAGTCTATTTCTAATGTTTTTATGTTACCAACTGCATCTGCCAAGCTGATACAATTGGCTCAGACTACCTCAATTATATTTATAGTGTGGATACTACATAATTTTAATCCAAATAATATTTATTTAGGTTCAAATTATTATAAACATGAACTAATTTATAATTTAGTCCCATTTTTATAGTCTTATCCAACTCACACTAGCTTTGATGAGTGGGCTCCCATAAAAGAACTTTCTAGATTCTTATATTAAATTTAATTTTTTGATCTTATGAGGACATATAAAAAACATGAAAACGTATTTTTAATATTTTTATTGATATGAAAATTACTCAAACCACCACGTATGAGGAAATAATATACCTTTCTTGGGTCTAAGGAAAGAATCTTACAACAATGTAAATAAATGTCCATCCAGGTCGATTGTACTATGGATGCATCTCTTTTTAAATTTTCATATCACATATATATATATATATCTGTGTGTGTGTGTGTGTGTGTGTGTGTGTGTGTGTGTGTGTGTGTGTGTGTGTGTGTGTGTGTGTGTGTGTGTGTGTGTGTGTGTGTGTGTGTGTGTGTGTGTGTTTATACATATATATATATATACACACATATTATGTATATATACATATATATATATATATATGTATATATACATATATATATACATATATATATATGTATATATATATGTGTATATATATATATATATATATATGTATATATATATATATGTATATATATATATATGTATATATATATATATATATATATATATATATATGTATGTATGTATATATATATATGATGAATTATTATTTCATGAATATGGTCCTCCTTTTTTTCTTAATATCCAAGTTAGTGATATCTAAGTCAATAAATCCTTTATTGATGAAGGCTCTGACAATTATGTTGTTTCCCTAAAATTCATTAAAACCTTAAGAATTATGAATACAACCTTAAGTCTACCTAAAGCATGTGAAAAGGATATAATTAAAGACAAATAAATACTTTAATATGTGTTTGGATTCATATAATGTCACCTTATATTAAAATTAGAGTTAAGGTCTTGATATTCAACTTCCCTCTATCTTATAACATTTTACTAAACCACTCTTAGACTCAATGTATGAGGGTCATGGCCTCTTATGCATGCCAATACATGAATTTTAATTACATGGGTGATATTTTAAATATAAAAGGTGAAATAAAACCTTATGATTCAAATAATATGGTGTCTATAAAATCCCAATATTGAACTGTTACCTAGCATACCATTTCTTAAATATCAATGCTTTAATTCTCCTATCAAATCAAATCATGGTTATAATGGTCACCTTGAGCATGTGGGAAACATTCCACCCAATCTCATTGATTATAATGATCATGATATTTATTGTATTAGTTCTAAAATCAAAACACCAAACCTTCTTTCTAGCATCATCATCAATTTTCACCCATCTTACAACCACATTCTCAAAAAAATAAAACTAATGAATTTATCAATTCTATGATTATTCCCAAGAATACTCCTTCCAATAAATATTATAATGAAATAGGGGTTGAAACCATAAACATTGATCTCACCTCTCCCAATTATAATGTGAATTAGGAGCATCCCAGTCACATATTCATCTTACATCACCTTGGACATCTAAGTCAAGTTTTGAGTAGAATTTGAGTATGCAGGTATGTAAGGGTAGAATGAAATATTATTAACACTAAAAAAAGGTGTGTAAATATTTGTGAAAGATAGTTTATAATGTGCATGTCACCTTAGTACACAAAAACCCACCTAGATTTAATATAATTTGAATCAATATGCAGGACCTAGTAAAACACACTTAATCTCTAGATAGTCAATTAACTAGGTGTCACACAGACTTTTAAAAGGGTATTATAACTATTTGACAATAAATGTACAAAACATGTTATCTAAATAGGCAAAAAGTTCATAAAATAATCCATATATCCATCTGAATCAATTATTTGAGTTCTTATTAGCATTATTACATGGGTATCCACACCTACCCAAACTTGGATCTAATTAGGTTGATAATGTATTAACTACTAGCTACTAGTAGTTACATGTTTTGGTAGGAATCAATCCAATAACATAGTCTTAGGGTTTATAAATGGATGTGTCAAGGTTCATTTTTTAGGGGAGACACCTTGGAGAAAAATTATGATTGTTTTTAGAATAAGTAGAAACTTAAAAGAATAGTCAATACTTATAGTATTGTTAACCTTGTATAGAATTTGAGGATTCCAAGAGTGCCATATCGAAGATTTCTAGTAGTAGCTCTATTGAAGCATAGTAGTGGATAAGAAAAAATGTACACATATAACCCTATTTTTAAACTATAATATAAATTTAATATTTGATATCCATTATGAAAGAGTGTATTTAGAGTGCAATAAAAGAGAGTGAGAGTATCACTTGGACATGTGGTTAAGCTTCTCTTAAGTAGGAACTTGTACCATAATTTCATAAATTAGTATTAGAGAAAGGTTATGAACTTTTTCAATTATGGGTAAATGTTATATACATAGGACCATGAGTAGATGACTTTCAATAATAGAGCACATGTTCAGGCCAAAATATGCCACCTAAGAGAGTTTTTGATAGAGGTGTTATAGTAATGGGTATAGTAAGAGGATATGATAATGTATTGTGTGTATTATGTGGTATTTAAATGTTCTTAAATGATATATATGAGTACAAGTAGTAAGGATTCATCTCAAGGGGTGATGAAAGTGTTGTTGAGGAGGAAGGACAATACACTAAAGGTGTTGAAGGTAGTGGAGATGCTAAAGAGTAAATGGAAGTTAGCAAAGAGAGGATCATAATGACTATTTACCATAATGGAAAGTGTTAAAATATGCTATTGCCATGTCTTATTATACATTTTAATTTGAAGAATATTTTTGATTTTCTCACTGATATGGATGATTAATTCAAATATAGATATATTAATGATCTACAGTGTATTAGGTTGGCAAAGACAAAGTTAAAGGGGCACACAGTACTATGGTGGAGATAAGTTTAAAATAAATGACATAAAAAAGGGAAGGATAAGATAGTGAGATAGGATAAGATGGTTACAAAGATAAAGGGAAATTTCTTGTGTGGATATTATTAGATGGAGCTATTAAAAAAGCTTTAAAATATCAATAAGAAGGAATTATCAATAAAATAATACATTAAAGAATTCTATAAGATCACTATCAGTTTAGAGCATAGCAATATGGAAAAGGAGAGAGTCATCCAATACTTGAATGGGTTACACTTTAGAATCTATAAGTAGTTGAATATGTATTAAGTCCAAACTATGTTGGAAGCCTATCACTTTACACTAAGGGTGAAAGATAACTTGATGTATTAGAAGTTGGATATGTGAGGAAAGGGGAAATTTACATGAGGATAAAGAGGAATTATATGAAGGAATTTGTAGAGACAAGGAAAAAATAATGTAACACAAGGTAACACATAAACACAAGAGTAAAGTGGAATGTGCTAGTTAGAGTAAGAGACCATGAGGGGAGGATATTACCTATCTTGAGTGTGTGAATGGTTTTTCCAATAAGGGGAAGAGGATTCATAATCACATGTTTTATATGTCAAAAAATGGAACATAGAGCCTATGAATGTCTCTAAGAATTAAACAAAGTGAGTTAGAGAAAAAATGCAATTGTGTATGTTAAACATCAAGATGAGGAATCAATGGGATTGGTGAGGCAATAAAAATAGCTTGAGCACATAAAAGTGATAATGTTGAGAATATTTTTTTGAAACCACTACATGAAGACAAAAAAATTGTCCAAAGGAAAAGTATTTTTTGGACCATAAGTCATTCATGATAAAAATGTTACAGAGGGATAATGGATAGTGATGACACACATAACTTGCTCTCATGTGAAATGGTATAAAATTTTTATATGAATAATATGGCACATCTAAATCCCTACAAGGTGTAATAGTTTTATAAGAGTAAACATTTAGTAGTCAATGAATGATGTCTGGTAAAACTATAAATAGGCACATAGTAAGATAAAGTGTGGTGTGATGTGATACCCATGGACATATGCCATATATTTTTAGGGGTATAAATTTTACCAAAAGGAAATATATGATGGTCATGTGAACACCTATCTCTTGGAGAAGGATGGAATAAAATTCACTCTAAATATTCTATAGGATGAGGAAGAAAGAGGGCACAACAGTGTTTTTACAAAGGTACTGATGGTGTCAGGTAAATAGTCCCTGAGGTAAATATGGAAGGAGGAGGCATGTTTCATGGTCATTCTAAAAGTGTCAGTAGAGAAAGTAATAGATTAAAAAATTAGAAAATAAGAGGCACTCCCACGTGAATTAGAGGAGTTTTTAGATGATATCATCAAAATTGTATCTAGTAATTTTATAGAAAAAATAACACCGATTAGAAGCATCAGTCATAACCTAGACCTAATTCTAGGTGTGAGCTTAAAAAATAAGGCTACACATAGGATGACACATGAGGTTAATTAATAAGTGAAAATATAAGTGCATGAATTACTAGAGAAAGGCTTGATGGGGGAAAGTTTGAGTCTATGCATAGTAGTAGTAGTACTAGTACTAAAGAAGGTAGGAGAAGCCCAATGTGAATATATTCATGAGATATTAACAATATCACAATCAAGTACAAGTTTTAATTGTAACACATGGATGATCTAATGGATTTTTTTAGTGGTGTAAGGTATTTTAGTGTTACATCCGGAATCCTCACCAAACAAACTATCTGATTATCCATAGATATTTATAGTTGACAAATTTAGATTTAGTTATTTTTAACTAATATTTAAGATATATGATGTTATGAACAGTAAGATATAGCTTAGGTTACATGATTACATTACTATGAGTTAGCTATAGTGTGTATCTTTACATTACAAACATTTTAGTTTGTTATTTCAACTATATTTTATGATGTAAGTTTATCATGTTGCTATGGTCTAACTACCTTCTTATTTTGAGGATAACATAGGAGAACTCATCCCTTAAAGTTTGATGGAGGGAGAGCATCATGAGAGAGGGTGACATAGATGGAGATGTTAGAGGATGATAGAGAAACCAACTAGAACCCTACACATAACACATTGGCTATCACATGTTAGATACATAGTAAAATGGTTAGCATAATTTAATGGTTTTAATAAAAATTGTCTTGCATAATTTACATGTGAGTTCATTAAATGTTTTTAAAATTTGAATTTCATAATTAGATAAAATTTAGATTTAGTGATTGGTGAATTTATCTTTAAACCATTTTGATATTTACTTAGTGATAATTTAATTAGTGAATTTATTAATTACTATAATTAGAGATAAATTAGTAAAAAATAAGGAAAAGTGAAAAAAAGGGAAACAAATTCCCATAAGAGAAATAAAATGCCAAAAATAATTGGATTTAGCTTATATTAAGCAAGTGTGTTTTAAATACACCAAAAAGGTGGAATGGAAATAATAATAATAAAGAAAATAAATAAATAATAAAAATAAAAAGAATTAAATCAAAGTGAAAATCTTTGAATAAAATATAAAAGGAGGAGTGCCACATCCATGGAAAAAGGAGGAAAAAGATAGAAAAAATAAATGTGAGGAGGAAGCAAGAGGAAAATGGAGGAAATGTTTTCCAAATCAAGCCTTCCAAGTAGGTATTATGATTTATTAAATATCTAATTTTTGTTAATATTAAAAGATATAAGTAGATCGTTGATATAAGATAAATATAAATGGATATATATATATAGATTTCTAATTAGAATTATCAGTTTATATCAAATAAATAATGCAGTGGAATTTAATTGGATGACCCATCTACAATGATTAATATAGATACTATTATAGATAGTGCATGCTAAAATGATTCACTACATTTAGAAGTTTCATCATACTAGTAAAGCAATCTACCTAGGAGTGAAGCATTTGGTAGACAACATTAGTAGCAATCACTATCTTAAGCAAGCATTATATAATAGATTAATTTGTATATAGTAATATGTATATACCTATGAAATAGATATAGATTATATATATAATTTGTGCATCCTTTATAATATAGTATAAGATTTCTCAACCATAAATTCAACTTTATGCTTAATATATGGCACTAAAACTGGAGCAATCTCTTTAAACAATGATAGGTGTAATGACTAGTATCCAAGGGAAAATATTATATGCCTTGCTAAAAGAACTTCTAAATTTCCCATTTTAGGTGAGAAAACTAAATGGGTGATTGTAATAAAATGGAATTGGGATGGATTAGTAAAGTTATTATTAATAATGCATCTATTTCTATCTGTAATTAGGTAGAAAACATGGTTCCCAATGAAATAAAAATCCTTGAAAGAAATATCATTGATCCAAGACTAGCCTATGAGTCCTATGCTTATGGAAAACAATTTGAAAAACTCTCAACATAAAATTCCTTCCACTTGAGATCTAATCTCTATTAGAAGATTTCAAGAATGCCTATCCACCTAGCCAATTGACAATCAATCATAAGTCCCTCTTATCTCATGATACTTTCAAAGCCATGTGTTATCGAGTTTACAAAGAGAAAAAACACAAATTTATGTAAAAAATAAAAGGATGTATTTTCAAGTGTACTTATGTGATATCAAGTCTCTAAGGACTAAGAACATAAGTCATTTGTAAACTTTTACTAGGGTATAATTAATTTTATTCCAAGAAAGAAGGAGAACTAGAAGAAGTGATTAAGACAAGTAGATAAATATTTATACAAAATGAAAGGAGTCTGAGTACATATTCTGTTAAGTATATATAGAAAATATTAGAGGCCAACATCTAGCACTATTTAACAATAAATTTTGAGTGTGTATGCATAACATAACAAGAACTCAATTAACCTTGACTATGATAATTAGTTATTGATAGGATGGAACTATTATAGGTCAAAATTTGCTATTCATTATCTTTTACGTAATCATCCTTATATTATATTTGACTTGGATCTTAGATGTAAATTGGGTGTATATAAAATGGTATATTTTTTAGAGGTCTTATGAACAGTATTTATATTTTGGAGGATTGATAAGTATTGTAATAGCTAGTCAATAAATATATAAAAACTAATAGTTGGTTGAGGATCGTAAAAGACTATTAATATCATTTATATTGTTGAATATACTTATTTATAAAATAAATATACCTATCCAAGGATTTAGGAGTCATTTTAAGAGTATAACATATTTGGGGTATATTAGGTTGTTTTCCTTTAAGTTATTGAAAAATATAAAATAATTATTTATGAGACTTCATTAGTTGAAAACTATGTCAACGTAAAAATAGACTCCTAACCTATTATTTAAATATAAGATTATGTTCATACAAAACCCATAGTGTGGACCTATTATTATAAACTCTATATATTAGTGAATAAGTTGATAGTATGTATAAAAATAATACAAACATATGCCTAATGGTTTATAGATGTACATCAGGGTGAGTACCTCTAATTTTATTTCCAATAGTGGTCTTAAACTATATTATAGATTTATATGTGATAGAATCTTATTGATGGTGCATACAACTCCATAAAAGTATAACCAATGCTAGTATAAAATATTGTGTTTTTGTGATAACTGAGACTCTCTTTGTTATAAATATATGAATGAGAAGAATTTTATATTTCTATTGATTTATAGTACTTATTTATCACTGGTAGTGGTAATTAGTAGTTATTCTTAAAAACACTATACTATGATAATATGGGTTATCATAGTGCGTAGTATATTTGGGAAACCTATTTAGGTAGGGATAAAATTATTAAGGAGTATTAGGTTATTGAATCCCTTACCTTATAAAATCATCAATATATTTTGTGAACAAGATTATATAATGATTTTTAAAATTTCATGGAGTCCTTGACATAAAAATATAGTTATCTATTGATATATTATTTGTATATCTTTTATGTGTTTATAAATGGTAAATTTTATGTTGTACATTTATTCATAGATGGGAAACATATTTATTAATGGACTTAAACAACCATATTAAAATATTATATATATATATATATATATAATGATGAAAAATGGTTAGTGGTACATATTATGAGTAGATTAAAATGTATAAGTGTTTAGACATATATAAAATATATTAGTGCATCATGATGTGTGCCTAGAATTTATGTTTCTTGTGATTACTAGTATATAGTTTAAACATAGTATACAACTGATTGGTATAAATTGTACTTGCTTGCCTATTATTTAGGATTGTAGACTTTCGATTCTTGAAATTTATGAGATTAGTTGTTTTTGATTGAGTAGTGTGATCATGTATAGTGATCTATGATATTATGGGATGTCATAGAGTGTTTCATTTAAAAATTATAGTCTAAATGTATGATATACTTAGGTGGTATAAACTATAATTAATATCTTTAGATTCATTCATACGTTTGATGGACTAAATGTATGTGTATTGGATATTTTTAAGAGTAGCATGTTTTATGTTAGTTAGTACAAAGTATTGTATTATGTCTGCTTCCAAAGAATAGAGTGTGCATCTTTATATATATATATATATATATATATATATATATATATATATATATATATATATATGTATATATATATATATATATATATATATGTATGTATATATGTGTATATATATGTATATATGTGTATATATATATATATATATATATATATATATATGTGTGTATATATATATATATATATATATTATACTCGGGTGATATAATCTAATTTTTTTTATTATTTCAAGTGTGGGATAGAAAATATTGTGAGATTCATTAATATGTTGATGGAATAAATATATGTTATTAGATTATCATATGTTTAGCATGTTATGTGATATGATTTCTATTGAGATATAAATTATATGAGTATTTTATTTATATTATGTTGACCAATCTCACATTAATGATACTGAGTAAGGAGTGAGATGGACTTCATTGAATTACTAGCATCTTAATGCTAGATGAAAGTAATATGATCAAGTGGTGTGTATGAATTTTGACTGATCTATAGATCACTATTATTTATTATTCTTGAAAACTTTGACTAAAGTATGTTTAGTGAGATATTGTAATTTCATGAGTATGATTTACATGTTTATGTGATATGTTTCAATAGAATGGGTTTTATATGATACATAACATGTTTAGTTTTAGAAATCATACAACACATTGGTACTAGTTTGTATATCTAGATTCTTGCACCATCACTATCTACTCATTCATGTAGGGAACATCATTCCTTGATGGGATTAGTGTGGCGGATCATTGGTATGTGGTTGGTGTGGAAAAGTGCTCAGATAATGATTTCTTTCCTAACAATAGTACTACTTTTGAGATGACACTTAAGATTACCACAGATACTAGAGAGTCTAGGAAACTCATGCTCTGAGGAGCCATGTATCTTATTTATGTACATTATATTATATTATATTTATTAGTAGAAACATTATCCTGAATAACTATAATTACTTATTTATTATACTTTGATAGTAGTGGTTGTAGGTATATATCAACCATGACTAGTTTATTGTAATTACTTTCTATATTAGTATTATGATGTGTTTTCTTATGTTGATAATGATCAAAGATGTATGATGTGGTATAATTAATTTAAACTTATCTTACTTAGAGTATTTTATATGATCACTAGTTAAATTCTCATGGTTTAATCTATTTAAAGTATATGTTGTCTAAAAATAGAATTCACGTATTTCTAGTTAGACCCCAACAAGGTTGTTACATGTGGCATCAAATCTATGGCTTCAAGTCTAGGACCTAATGAGTCTATCATCATTTCCATTTCCTTTTATTCACTAGTGTGAACATAATGACATGAAGTATTGCACTAGTATTTTGGATTTGTAGTTCCTTAGTGCAAAATTATGTTACACCATGATTGGAGTTTTGAAACTTGGTAAATCGTCTTGTATGGCTTGGTGACTATTGTAAGTATGAGACATTAATGAAATGTTGTGTGTAAATTTGAGTGTGTACCTTAGGATAATTCATACTCTCTTGATTTTTAAAAGGGTTACTTTATCAAGTGTCTCGATGGCATTGGTTGTAATCAAGGTTGGGTAGGAGAGTGCATAACATAGTTATTGAGTCATGAAGAAGAGATTTCTATAGTATTTTATGATCATTTAGATTGACACCTCGAGAATGATTACATCCTTTCTTATTAATCAAGTTACCTCTATCATTGTGTTTTATGTTGTGAGTGTTTAGAAAACATGTGATGCTTCTCATTTAAGTATATGTTCTTTAGTTTTTATATCTTATATACACTAATCCTCAAAGTGGGAAATCTAGTAAGACCATTTTTAGTTTAGTACCACCTAGTGTGGTGGGAATTTTCTTATAGTAGAGTATTTATGTCTTAGTTAAGAATTTTTGTGTTAAGAGTTTGATTATGTATTAGTAACCCATATATTTATGTGGACTTGGGAAAAAGTGACATATCTCATAGCTAGCACAGAGGTGAGTTGTTACTCTCTCACCCTATTTTGACATCATTATAAGACCACTAAGAGGATGCATATTTTCATGTTGTTGATTTAGTGTTCCCTTAAATGGAAACTTATTTTTGAAATGTTAATTTTAATTTATTCCCTTGATTTCATGGGATAATGTGTTCTACTTCTTATTGAGATAAGTTTTAGGATTAGATGGATTGATGCATCTTTGTGGACTAGTATTTTTTTCTTTTGGTTATGGAAGTAGGTTATGATACTACTATTACAAGTTTGGAAAGTAGGTAGTGATTATGGAAACTTGGGTTGTGATGTTATCTTTATACCATGTGAGGGTATTTAAGATTTTTTTTATTGAGGTGTTAGTTCTCTACTTTCCACTTGTGAATTTTTAGAGTCACTACTTTACCTAACATGTGAACTTAGACCATGTGGAGTGGAAAACCTTGAATTTATATTGGTTCTAGATTAATAATTATAAGTTGATTATAACTATTATGTTATTATATAAACTTGATTAGATTAATAATATTATCTTTTACTTAAAGCATGTTGTTTTGAAAATATATTTATGTACCTTCACCAAGATTGATTAGGGTATAAGATGTATGAAACATCATGATAGTCTAAAGGGGTTGAGATAAGCTTTTAAATTGTTGAGTAAAAGATAAGAAAGTAGGAAAACATTGTCTTGATTCTTACCTTTATAAGTTTGTAAGGATGGTGTGATCCTTGGATTTTGTATGTTATGTTAATTTTAACATTATTTCCTCTTAACTATGAATATAACAATATAGGTTAACCTATGAAATATGATACTAGTTACATTTGGCTAGTGGTGACTTAATATAATTATATAATGATTGTATGATTTTTCTTGTATGTATGTTGGTATATCTAAAACTATTTAGCATATATTATTGCTTTCTATGATTTGTAAGAACAAAATTGTGATTATTTGGATCTTGTGCATATTGTGGAGATTATTGGGTCATGAAGACCTAAGGGAAGAGTGGTGAATTAGGAATGTGAGATGGGAGTGGATCCTATTTAGTCTCACATTGACTCAATAGTTACTAAATTTGGATCAAACAAGGGGAGCTTGTTGAATCTAGGATTGGACAAATGGACTTATCAAATTTACTAAGTTAGGATATAAAAAAGGGATATTGTTGAATCCAAGATTTGGTAGATGGACTTGTCAAATCATTTTTTATAGCCATATGCATGTATACTATGGAATGGGTATCCCTAAATTTTTAAATGGAGTATTTCCAATTCATATTCATCATCATACTTATCTAGAAGCTATGTGGAGTAGTCCTAGTATTGACATGTTACAATTACCCAAAGATACATAGAGTAGTGATAGTATTAACTTATATATCATTCTTTCCAGGGTCCCTAAATACTTTTCTTTAGAATGATAAAAACACTCTCTAGGTTAGAGAGATGTGCAAAGCTATTGTAAAGTTTTGTTGAACATTCTATGACCATTTGTTAATGGATTTTATAATGATCTCATGTGCTTTTATAAAATTAGTGAAAATTTCACTGATATAGGTAGGACCCTTTGTGATATTATAAGTGGTCAATCCTATAGTATATAAGATTGTCTTACCATTTTTGGACCCTGAAGTGGTCATGATAGAACGAATCATAGTGAGCGACACTCACAAAATTTATTTAAATAATAGAGAGATGTAATATAGTAAGGTATTATGGGACCAAAATTCTAAGAATAGTATTACTTGGGAGAACTATTATGAGATCTATAGGATAATTTTGCATTTATTTTCTTGATTTGATACTTTATACTTTGTTATTTCTCTATTGACTGATGTTTTTAATTTAGAACTTATGTTTGAATAAGATTAATCTAGGATGATGATTATCTTTAGGGGGAAGGATGTTACATCCTAATTTTTCACCAATAAAACTATTTGATTGTCTATGGATATTTATAATTGACAAATTTGGATTTGATTATTTTTAACTAAGCTTTGAGATATATATTATTATGGGATAAAATCATATTTATTAGCTTAAATGTTTACATTGATATGCATTAGTTGTATTGTATATGTTTACATTACAAATACATTAGTGTGTTATTTCATCTATATTTTATGATGTATTTTTATCATGTTGTTATGATCTAACTACCTACTTGTTGTGAAGTTGATGTAGGAGAACTCATCCCTCAGAGTGTGATGGAGGGAGAGCATCATTGGAGAAGGTGACATAGATGGAGATGTTAGAGGATGACAACAAAATTAGCTAGAACCCTGTACACACCACATTGGCTAGCACATGTTATATACATAGTAAAATGGTTAACATAATTTACTTGTTTTATGAAAATTTATCTTACATAATTTACGTGTATGACCATTAAATGTTTTTATAAATGTGAATTGTATAGTTTGATTAAATTCAGATTTAGTGATTGGTGAATTTATCTTAAAACCATTTTGGCATTTACTTGGTATTAATTTAATTAGTGAATTTATTAATTACTGTAATTAGAGATAAATGATTAAAAAATAAGGAAAAATAAAAAACAAAAAAGGGAAATAAATTCCCATGAGAGAAATAAAATGCCAAAAACAATTAGATCTAACTTATATAAAGTAAGTGTGTTTAAATACAATAAAAAAAAGTGGAATAAGAATAATAAAAATAAAAAGGAATAAAGAATAAAAATGAAAAGGATTAAATCAAAGATAAAATATTTGAATAAAATATAAAGGGGGAACACCACATCCATGGAAAAATAAGGAAGAGTATAGAAGAAAGATTATGAGGAGGAAGTAAGAGGGAAATGAAGAAATTTTTTACCACATCAAGCCTTCCAAGTAGGTACTATTATTTTTTAGATATGTAATTTTTGTTAACAATAAAAGGTATAAGTTGATCACTAATCATTTAAAAATAAATATATATGGCTATTTACATAGATTTATAGTTAGAATTATTGGTTTATATCAAATAAATAATGCAATGGACTTTAATTGGTTGACCCATCTATAATACATAATATAGATGCTATTACAAATAATGCATGTTAAAATGATTTACTACATTTATAAGTCTCATTGTAATAGTAAAGAGATATACTTGGGAGTGAAGCATTTATTGTATAATGCTAGTAGTCATTGCCATCTTAAGATAGAATTATCTAATAGATTAATTTATATATAGTAGTATGTTTATACCCACAAACTAGATATATATTATATATATTTTGTGTAGAATTTTAAATCTAGTATAAGATTGATCAAACATAAAGTCTTTTTATGTGTAATACATGGTTATAAAAGTGGAGTGATCTATTTAAATAATAATAGGTGTAATGACTAGTTTCCAAGGGCAAAGATTCTATGCCCTATTGAGAGAACTTTTGAATTTCCCCTTTTAGGTGAGAAAATTTAATGGGTGATCATAGGAAAATGGAATTTGAGGGATTATTAAAGTTATTAATAATAATACATCTATTTATATCTATAATTGGGTAGAAAACATGGTTCTAAATGAAATAAAAATACTTGAAAGAAATATCATTGAGCCAAGACTAGCCAATGGGCCTTACACTTATGAAAAAAATTTGAAAAAATTTCAACATACAAAGCCTTCCCCCTAATATTCAATATTTTTTAGAAGAGTTTGAGTGTTACCATCCACTTGGTCAATCCATAATCGATTGTAAATCCATCCTATAACATGAGACTCTCAAAACTATGAGTTATCAAGTTTATAAGGATCGTGAACCCAAAACTATAAAAAACATAAAAAGATAACTTCTCAAGTGTGTTTATGTGTCATCAAGTCTCTAAGGACCAATAATAGAAGTCATTTGTAAAATTTTACTAGGTCATAATGAATTTTATTTTTGGAAAGGAGAACTAGAAGGAGAAGTGGTTAAGACAAGCTGATAATATATTTGTACAAAATAAAGGGAGTCTAAGTATATATTCTATTAAGTATATTAAATAAATATTAGAGGCCAATATCTAGTATTATTTAACCATAAATTATGAGTGCATATACGAAGCATAATAATAACTTAGTTAGCCTAAACTATGATAATTAGTTATTGATAGGTTGGAACTATTATAACTCAAAATTTGGTAGTCATTATCTTATATCTAATCAACCTTATATTATCTTTGACTTGGATCCTAGATGTTAGTTGGCTATATATAAATTGGTATATTTCTTAGAGGTCTTATGAATAGTATTTATATTTTGAAAGATTGATAGTTATTATAATAGTTAGTCAATAAAGATATATTGACCAAGTAGTTGGTTGAAGATTGTAAAAGACTATTGATATCATTTATATTGTTGAATATACTTATGTATAAAGTAAATATACCTATCCAAGGATTTAGGAATCATTTTAAGAGTGTAACATATTTGGGGTATATCAAGTTATATTCATCTAAGTTGATAAATATAAAACAATTGTTCATGGGACTCAGAGAGTTGAAAATTGTGTCAACATAAAAATAGACTCCTAACATAGAATTTAAATATAAAATCATGTTCATATAAAACCCATAGTGTGGACATGTTATTATAAAACTACGTATTAGTGAATAAGTTGATAGTATGCATAAAAATAATATAGACATTGTTTTAGGTTTATAAATGATGTCTCCAAGGTGACCAAAGATGTTGATGAGGTGTCATATGTGATAGTATGACAATGACAAAGTGTGATTTAATGAGCTTAAATGTTCTTGCATGGTTCTCCATTTTTTAACTTAGTAAGGAAATTGATGGATGATAATGATGGTATGCACATGTTATATAGATATTATGGGATGTTATGAGTGATTTGAGTGATTATGGAAGTGAAATAAATTTATTAGAGCAATCATATGAAGGTCTAGGTTCAAGTAGTCATCTTGGAAGATAAGGCTAAGTAAGTAATTTGATGACATCATATTTCACACATGTGAAGGTTTCAAGATAAGTTTGGTTTATAAATGGATTAACCTATGAAAGGTGATTAATTTTTTAAAATTTCAGGTCATGAGTTGAGCATATCAAAATTTATTAAGGTGCAAAGTTTGCTTCTCATGCAAAGTTCACTAAGTTCCCATACTTAGCCAAATTTGCATTATCAGAGATCTACAGTGAGCGTTTAATCATATCAAAGATATAAAGTGAGTAGTTAATATAAATAGATAAATATCTAATGGATTAAATTATATTCTCATATAGTAAATCAATGGTGCATATTTAGTCAATATGTTAAATGTTCTTGAGATTGCATGCACTAGTGACATGTGTCACAATCATGAAGTTTGAGTAGTAGATCTAACAATGAGCATGAAACCTCTTAAATAAAGATCAAAGGTGAGCATGTTATCATGTATATTATGATATAATAGAGTGTCTCCAGTCAAAAATTCAATTGGATTATCATAAGGCACATGGGGCTGCCAAGTGGTGGAAGTTGATTGGAAGATAGACTTTAGAGTACGTAGAGGGCATGTGGCGCTGCCAAGTGGATTGTAGAAGCATGAATCTCATATAAATGGTGAGAATTTTTGTTTAAATTCAAGATAATTACAAGGGTATTGATGGATTTAATTTGATCAAGTTGTGTGAGGACATGACATGAAGACATGTGGCTACAATATTTGTGTTACATAGTAATTGTTGGCATTTGAATTAGTAAAGGGAAAAACCAATGCTCAATATTTTGCTTATATATTTTATTCTAGAATGAATTTGTTGATGGTGTAAAAAATAAAAGTTGTAAAGGACTTTGAGACTCATATAGATAATCTATTTATAATATTTGAATGTTTTAACAGTCAAAGTTATTGATTTCTAAAGTTGACTATGTGTTTGACCATGGTCTGTAAGTGATCCAAGAAGGGTATTTGAGTCATTCATTATAGTATATCAATGTTTAAAGATGAAATAAATATTATAGAGTGTTTTTTAATCCATGAGGACCATATTTTTGTATTTTTTATGTTTTATCAATCCATATTTAGTGTGAACAATAGCTTAGAAGTTGATTATGTTTATTGAATACACTAGCAGTTTGAGTGACCATCTTACAAAGGTAAGTTGAAGGTGTTCTGAGAAAAGTCAAGGAAACAAATAAATATGAATATGTAAAAGAAGTTTTAAAATATTATAATAAGGTATTTTATTTCATTATATGCCCTTGATCAAATATGTAGATTCAAAATGGTTTGATTGTATTTTGACTATACATTATCAATCTGAGTGGTCATTCTAAGAGAGTTGAATTGAGTGCTTAGAGCCTATGTTGAAGTATATAAATAACATAGAGGTGTTTCATATGTCTTGATGGGTTAATAAATGTGATATAATCATATGGATATGTTAAATACTTGAGTGTTTGCTTCATAAGTTTGACACTATGTTTTTTACATATGAAGATCTGAAGCGCAAGGAGACCTAATTGGTAGGTTTGAGTGTTGATTTCATGTTCTAGATGGAATTGACCTATATTGGAGTAATAAAAGGGATATTATAAAAAGGTTTGATGTGTTCAAATAATTATTAAATGATTAAGGTGATCTAAGTATTCTCACATGTAACATCTAAGTATAAAGGCCTAATTATTTTAGGTCTCACCAAAACCTAATGGTGGTTTGGGGTTAATGAGGTAGTGGATAACCTAAGGAGTGTGGGGTTATTAAATATAACTTTTATGAAGACCTATTTCAAATATATAATAAGTATGTTAAGCATCTTGGCCAATCAAGATGGGTTAGATGAATGTATGATATAAATACTAGGCATAATTGGTCTATTTGATGTGGTTGAAAAAGTGTGGAGCCAAGAGAAGGAAAGAACCTTTAAAAGAGAAGGTATAGGTCATTGAAGACCAAAAGAGAGTGAAGAGGATTATTCAGTATTATCTTATCAAGGTGATGAAAGTGAACACATAGGTCACTGGAATTAATGATCTTAGAAGAGGCAGATTGAGTGAGTAAACCCTAGAGGCTGATTGAGTGAGTGTGCTCAGTGGGTAGATTGAAGAGAAAAGTAGGTTGAGGATTTTTTTATGATCTACATGTCATTTTTATAATGTTGTGATATATTTTTTATAGTTTTTTTTATTTTGTATGTGCTATTAGTTAAAGAGTGATCCAAAAGTGTGTTTTTATGCATTGCTTGTGTGTGCAAGTTTTTGATAGTGTAAAGGGGAAAGAGAAAAAGTAAGAGAAGTCAATTATCAAGTTCAGAAGACATAAAATCAAAGGTGGAGATCACATAAAGGTATCTATGGTTAGTGCTTAGTTTTTTTGGGGGTTAGTTCCTCATTATGGGATGGGCATCTCACTAAATTAAGGGATGGGTGTTCCTTGAGTAGTTGGTGTTGGTCTAAATGTTGAAGCTTGGATTATAGTACTATAGTCCATCTTGTAGGGTTTAGTGGGTTTTATCCCCAAAGAGGGTTTCCCACATATATCATGTGTTATGTGCTTGATATTTCTATATCTTTATTATTAATTTTAATGGTTAATTTATATGCATCATTATTGTACGTGTTGAATGTTTAAGAGTTGGGAATTAAATTAGATTATCTAGCATAACTGATTCACCCCCACTCTCATTGATTGTATCTCTAATAATAATTATTAAATCAAGACCTTTTGTGCAAGTTTAACCACTTGAAGGTGATCCAAGGTACAATATGGATGAAAATATCATCATGTTTGATGAATAATTTTTCTATGATAGTGAGGAAGAATAAGTTGATCTAGAAGCTAAGATCATGAGTGAACTTAGTGAAATAAAGGAGAAAAGGAAGAGGAATAATAAAATGAGGATTATGATCAAAGGTCTTGAAGTGCTAGTAATATCTCTTGAGGGGAATTTTTTAGGTAAATCCATTAAAGAGGAAAAGGAGAATCAAGAATTGATCAAGTCTATGGAAGAGCAAGCATGTATATTGAAAGATGACATGGCCAAAAGGGATAAAGAGGATAAGGAGACTATAAAAGATCTTAGAATTTAGTTAGAGATTTTATGTTCAAGCATGAGGGATGAAGAAGATGATTGTGTTTAATTGAAGGCTAATCTTATTTCCCTGACGGATGAGCATGAAAAGATCATAATCAAGATAGGAAATATTGAAGAAGAACAAAAGAGATTAGAACAAGGAAAAGAGGATGGTAGCATGAAAGACAACAAGTCAAATCAAGTCAAAAGATAAATGGAGAAACTAATTAGATATCCAAATGATTCAAGGAATGAAAAATATTTTATGGGAAATTGTTTTATTTATCATTTCATTGGTCATAGCGCAAAGGACTATGTAGGAAGAAAAAATAAATCAAAGGGAGATGACTACCATATTCAAACAAAAGGTATCAAAGAAATTGTTTGCTATAGTTGTCAAAGAATTAGTCACATTTGTAAGTTTTGCAAGAAAAGACCACTAAGTCTAGATAAGTTCAATCAGGATCCTAGAGTGCAAGAAAGAGGACAAGCTAGATAGATAAATGCAAATAGATATTCATCCCAGAGTCATAATTATGCATATTATCAATTTGGCTACATTGATAGAGAATGCAAGAGGAGAATAATTCAGTTAAAGAAAGATCATAATCATCATCAAGAAAAAGGTATGAATGATCTTGTTTGTTTTAGATGTCATAGAACTGGTCACATTACTAGGTATTGTAAAAATAGGTTGAATGAGTTATCAAAGATAAATAATGTGTATGGAGCTCCTAGTTTGTAAAGAAGAGGTTAAAAAATGTTATAGAAACCTAAGTCTATTAGGAGATATCAAACTAAGACTAAAGATGGTTTGTTTACCATGATAGACATGAAGGAAAGTCAAGAGTTTTTATTATCTACATTTTTTGACAAGGCTAAAGCAAAGAATGAAGTAAAGGATCTATTAAATGCCAATTTTGTGATGAGGAATGACTAAAATTCAAATTATAGTATGGAGATGTGGGAGTTTCCTAAGTCTTGGGACTTTTAGTCTCACTGTGTCAAAGGGGTGTCTCTCTCTAAGCTTAAAGGAAACACTTGTCAACAAGAGGAAGCATGGTGGATGCTATTTGAGTTTTATTGAAAGTGTAGAACAAGAAAGGTCATGAGAATATGTGTTTGGTTAAGGGGGAGAGATGATTTTTATGTAAATAATTCAAAGTGTTATGACAGTGAGTTGTCAAAATGTTCTTTTTGAATAATAAAGGTGTGTTTAGGGTTTTTGGTTCTGAAGGTAAGAACTTATCAATTTTTATTGCTTAAATTGATTGGTCAAAATGATGAAGACTGAAGGTAGGGTTGGTATAGAGTATGAGGTGAATGTTTTTTCATATTGTTGGTATTATGAAGGTCTTAGAGTTTTGTATATGACAAGTTATGTCTATCATAGATTTCATGGTGTTATAAAGATGAGATAGTTCCATGAGAGTGGTTTCAAAGGTTCTAAACCAAGATGACTTGTAGAGGATAAAAGGGAATTTTTTTTGAGATCCATACAAGAGTTATTCATGTCTACTTTGGTTGTTTAAGTTGATCTAATGAAGATATGAGATCTATTGATGTTTTCATAAGAGTTTTTATTAAAGTGTGGATAGTGTTGAAGAGTTGTTGGTAGACTTAGCTCATTGAGAATATTTGTTGAATATGTCATGATCCAAGTGAAGAATGGAGTTAGGGGGATCTAATTTAAATAGTTTTAAAGGATTGAAGAGTTGTGCATGATGTGAGGGGGAGAATATGTGAGATGTTTTAGTCATGGTGGAATTATGAAGAACTCTATTATAGATGTGAAATAAAGCATGTTGATATGATGACTTGATCAAACTAAGTCAGATGATTTGATATTATATTAAATACTCATTAATGAACAAAGGGGGATCTTTTTAAATGGCTAGGTCCTAAGATCAGAGGACTATGTAGTAGAATTTTAGAGAGAAGTTATGAAGGCAATTATGTTGATTCATCATTATTAGAAATGGTATAAAGATGCTCAAAGTGGTGACAATATTATGTGACTTATGGGGAATCCCTCTTAATATTTTCAAGATAATTTCATGCATTTTATGATGTTCATGTATGTTTTGTCTTCATAAAAGCTATGTATGATCAAAGAAGAGTGTATTCATGGAGCATATTTGAGAAGCTCAAGGTAAGAAGAGGTATGAAAAATTTTAGGGGGAGTATGTATCATCTCTCAGAGGTGATCCTTTCCTATTATTGGTTCTTGAAGTATTTTTAGGTATGTAATATTAGGAGTTGATCCCACTTTGTCTTTGTAAGGAATAGAAAGTCTTTGAAGAGAGAGATAGATTCTAAGTATAAGATTTGTATTGGTCTTTGACATAAATGACAAAGGGGGAGATTGTTGGAGGTTTTTCAATGATGTCTCCAAGGTGACCAAGAATGATGATGATGTGTCATGTGTGTTAGGATGATAATGACAAAGTGTGCTTCAATGAGCTTTAGTGTTCCTACATGGTTCTTCAGTGTTTCACTTAGTTGGGAAATTGATGGATGATATTCATGGTATTTAAATATTATAAATATCCTATGGCATTTTACGAGTTCTTGGAGTGCTTATGTAAGTGAATAAAAAACATTAGAGCAGTCATATGAAGGTCTAGGTTCAAGTAGTCATCTTGGTAGATAAGGTTGATTAAGAAGTTTGATGACATCATATTTTACATGTGTGAAGGTTTCAAGAGTTGTTTGGTATATTAATGGATTAACCTATGAAATTTGATATTGTGGTTCATATTTTAGGTCATGAGGTTGAGATTAGAAAAATTTATTAAGGTGCAAAATTAGCTTCTCAAGTGGAGTTCATTAAGTTTCCATACTTAACTAAATTTTCATTATCAAAGATATATGATGAGAATTTAATTAGATCACAGATCTATGATGAGTAGTTAATATGAATGGATAATGATCTAATATATCACATAATATTTTTATATAGTGATTCAATGTTGTGTATTTATTTAATATGGCAAAGGTTCCTAAGACTGTATGCACTAGTGACATGTGTCACAATCATAGAGTTTGAGTAGTAGATTTAATGGTGAGCATAAAACCTATCAAATAGAGATCAAAAGTGATTACCTAATCATGAAAATTATGATCCAATGGATTTTATTAATTCAATAAGTTAATGGGATGTGGAGAAGGCACATAGGGTCACCAAGTGGTAGAAGTTCATTGAAAGGCTGATTTTAGGGTACGTAGAGGGCACATGGGGCTACCAAGTGGCTTGATATTGGAAGCACAAATATAATAAAAATGGTGAGAATTATAATTAAAATATAGGATACTTTAAAGGATATTAGTGAAGTGAATTTGATCAAGCTGTGTGAGGACATGAGACAAATCCATGTGTCTATAATATTTGCATTACATAGTGACCATTGGCATTTGTATTAGTGAAGGGAAAAACCGATGCTCAGTATTTTACTTATATATTTTGTTTCAAGAGAAATTATTAATGCTGTAAAAATAAATTTCTTAAATTAATTTATGAAACATCCATATAATATAGTTATAATATTTTAATGTTTGTCTAATCAAAGTTATTGAGATCTAAAGTTGACTGTGTTTGACCATGGTTTGTAAGTGATTTAAGAAGGGTATTTGAGTAATTATTGATAGTGTCTTGATGTTTAAAGATGAAATAACTTATGGATAGTGTTTTATACTCCATGAGGAACATATTTTTGGATATTAGAGGTTTTAAAAATCTATCTTCGGTGTGAACAATTACTTAGGAGTTGACTATGTTTATTGAATACACTATTAGTTTGAGTGACCATTTTGTAGAGGTAACTTAAAAGTGATTTGAGTATACTTGAGGAAAAAAATGAATTTGAATATGTAAATTAATTACAAAAGGTTTATAATAATTCATTATTTGTCATTATATGCCCTTCATTAGATATGGATAGTCAAAATGGTTTGACTATATATTGATTGTGTATGATTAGTCTGAGTGGTCATTCTAAGAGAGTTGAATTAAATGCTTAGAGATTGTGTTGAAGTGTATAAATAAAATATAGGTGTATAAAATGTCTTAAAGGTTTAATAAATGTGATATAATCATATTTATATGTGAAATACTTGAGTTTTTTGCTTTGAGAAGTTTGAAACTATGTTTTATGTATATGAAGACCTGAAGAGCAAGGAGACCTAATTGGTAGGTTTGAGTGTTGAGTTGGTGTTATAGATGGAATGGACCCACATGGGAGTAATAAAGGTGATATTGGAAATATTTTTGATGTGTTAACAGAATTTTTAAAGGATGAAGGTGGTATAAATAGTCTCACATGTAACATGTGAGTATGAAGGCCTAATTATTTTAGGTCTCACCAAGACCTAATGGTGGTTTGGGGTTAATGAGGTAATTTAAAACCTAAGGAGTGTGTTGTTATTAAATATAACATGTATTAAGACATAATTAAAATATATAACATGTATGGTAAGCATATTTTTTGACTAAGATGGGTTAGATGAATTTATGGTATAAATACTAGGCATAATTGGTCTATTTGGTGTGGTTGAAAAAATGTGGAGCCAAGAAAAGTAAAAAACATTTGAAAGAAAAGGTATAGGTAATTAAGGACCAAAAAATAATGAAGAGGATGATTCATTACTGTCTAATCAAGATGATAAAGGTGAATACATAGGTCATTGGATCTAATGAGCCTAGAAGAGGTAGTTTGAGCGAGTAAGCCCTATAGGCTGATTGAGTGAGTGTGCTTAGTGGATGAATTAAAGAGAAAAGTAGGTTGAGGATTGTTTCCATGACCTACATGTCATTTTTCCAACATTTTTATAGATTTATTTATATGTTTTCTGATTTTTTATGTGTTAAGAAGTGAAGAGTGATCCAAAAGGGTGTTTTGATGCATTTCTTATGTGTGTAAGTTTATGAGAGTGTAAAGGGGAAAGAGAGTAAGTAAGAAAAGTCCATCATTAGGTGTAGAATAGAATAGATCCAAGGTGGAGATCAGATCAGGGTAGATAGGGTTGGTGTTTGGTTGTCTATGGGGTTGGGTCCCCCTTTTGGGATGGGTGTCTCACTAAATTAAGGGATGGGTGTTCCTTAATCAGTTGGTGTTAGTCTAAATGTTGAAACTTGTTTTTATAGGACTATAGTCCATCTTGAAGGGTTCAGTGGGTTTTATCACCCAAAAGGGTTTCCCACATATATCATGTGTTATATTCTTAATCTTGATATATATTTATTTTTTATTGTAATGGTTAATTTGTATGCATCATGATTGTATGTGCTAAATGTTTAAAATTTGGGAATTGAATTGGATTGTGATGTCCCTTACTTAGGGGCTCTCTTATCTGCACAAAAACTCTGATACCAAAGACCAAAGCTCTGATACCACTGTAATGTCCCCTTCCAAACAGGAAATATAGCAACATAAAAAATCTGAACCAAGATATAATCGCTGTTGAATAAATTCAGAAAGATCACAATAATATAGTCTCTTAATAACAAATTACAGATTGTATCACTTGTCCTTCTAAATTATTACAATTGTAGTCCTCTAATATGCATATAAATATGAAATACAGTCTTGAAAACCCTGGCTTTGTGTAAACTGGGAATAAAATAGCAATTCTGGAAGTCTCAGCCCTTCTGTGTCGACACACAGACGCCGTCGTCGGTCGATATATCGCCGATGTCGGTCCCTGTCGGTCGGAATTTTGCCGACGTCGGTCTTCAATCGACCGATGTCGGTCACTGTAGCCCTCTGTCTGCCGAGGTCGGTCCCTGAGCTGATCTGAATGGACCTGTACAGATTTAGTACGGCCGCCAACCTGTTTGTTCTTAACCCCTGATTGCTGAACACCCTGATCTAAAGATATGCTATTCTAATACAGAATATTTCTATCTGTATAATTTATTGAATCAAAACTAATACAATAAATACCTGTAATACTATGATAACTTCTGAGTGAAGTTATCTCTCAACCCTGGAATTTTGTGATAACTTCTGGATGAAGCTATCTCTCAATTTGGTAATAAATTAGCTGATATCTCACAGCCTCTAAATCACACACAATGAAGAGGGAACGTTCTCCACTGCAATGGAATCCTGGAACCCTTGGCTCAGTCTTCACAGAAGAATTTCTTCAATTTTCAATAATCAATAATCTATGCATAATCCATAATGGCCTCCATGTGAAATCCTTATACCCTCAAAAGATATGCTTGCCCTAATTAGGGTTTTCTTAAATTAGCATTAGGGTTTCTAATTTAAAATTAGAGCAAATAATTAATTATTAATGAGACCAAATAATTAATATTTGATTAAATCAATCAAATATTAATATCTCCCTCAATATACGTCAGATCCTCAAACCGATCGAAGCAGGTGAATTAGGGAGTGATTCTACACATGACCATACCAAAATAAAAGTGCTCCACTGCATATCAAATATCCATAAAAAGTAGGAGCTCAAGCTCAATGCATCTAAAATACCCTGAATGAAAACCAAATGTAGAAATTCTGTGAATCAAAGTCAAGCCAAGCTCCATTATGACCCTCTATCCATCATATTAGCCTACGAAGGTCACATAATAAGCTAATCATCAAGCCTGTCAATGTCCACGAAAAAGGGGACATGACAATCCGCCCCTCCAAAAATTGCTTATCCCCAAGCAATCTCGAAACAATGAACTACTCACTCCACCTGGATCCCAAATGTAGTTATGCTCCGCACTGCTGTGTATCAATGTAAGTACCTACAACATCAGTAGAAGTAGAACCAAGAAAGACTCATAATCAAACTGGCGCATGAAACTCCAACCTCCAAGATTACAAATACCATATACAAGAGCATCTAACAAACAAACTCTCAAAACATCATAATCCAAGTGGAATGGACAAATCCAACTGCCAATTCCATCTGCAAGAGATGGTGCCAATCCACCCCATAACTGATCTCTCTGTAAATGCGGCACAACCAACTGTACCACACTGTCATATGTATGAGAATAATCAATATGGAGATTCAACTCCACTGGTATCCCAAACTCCTTAGAATCAGGTACTCCCAAGTCCTGAATATGTGTGTGAGCCTTAACCACATGGTCCTCATCAGCAGCTACAAAAACATACTCATCAGCAATACTCAATGTACTAACCTCTGAGTATACCTCCACACTCTGAATGCAAGCATCAGGCTCATCCTCACTGTCTAACACCTGTGCTGAACTCACCTGAAGACAAAGCTCATCCACAACATCCTCAACTACTCCTACCTGTGAAGATAATGCAGATAAATTATTACCTGAAGATGTGTTAATATCTCCCTGTACTGGATCAACATGACTGTCAAACTCATCATGCAAGTGGCTGCATGTCATAGGAAAAGCACTACGATCCTTGGGCCTATTAATTAAACTCTTTAACCACATACAAGCTCTAGGTGAGACATTTCTCCCTTTTGTCCAGACATACCATAAATCTTCTGCCAAAAGTTTGGAAATTTTATCCTCCTCCTCAAACAAGATTGTGAACATAATAGAGTGCATTGATGCCAATATATTACTAGAATGAAACTCATCTAAAATATTCCAAAATATTTTAAACATCATGTGAATTTCACCAATATAACCTACTAACATCATAATGTTTTCAAATCCATACCTTGCAAATGTTTCAAGTAATCTTGCCCTCCTTGAGAAATGGGGGTCTCTAATGTTATCCAACTTTTCGAAGCTTTTTACCATGGCATAAAGTACCTCTCTCATAATCTGATCATCATGAAAATCAAAGCCAGCTATGATCCTCATCATTTCACTAATGCAAGAGAGAGCTGCAAGTCTTACCACCTCATCATGATGTCTCAATAATCGGGGCTTCACCAACGAATCAAATGCTGGAAATAACGCTGTTTGCATCTCATAAGTATTGGAATGCTCAACCTTGCCTAAATAAGTGTCCAACTCCTCCAAAATTTTTAGAGTGTCATCTGCTTGCTGAAATGGATGATCTAATTTCTTCTTTGCATTGTGCATGCTCTCTTCCAAATCTTTGACCCCTCTTAGAGCCATACTAATAATCGAATTGAACCTGGAACTACCCAACATGATGGCAAGACATTAGTTCTTATGTGCCCAACAGGATGGCAGGAATTTAGCTCTGATACCACTGTGATGTCCCTTACTTAGGGGCTCTCTTATCTGCACAAAAACTCTGATACCAAAGACCAAAGCTCTGATACCACTGTAATGTCCCCTTCCAAATAGGAAATATAGCAACACAAAAAATCTGAACCAAGATATAATCGCTGTTGAATAAATTCAGAAAGATCACAATAATATAGTCTCTTAATAACAAATTACAGATTGTATCACTTGTCCTTCTAAATTATTACAATTTCAGTCCTCTAATATGCATATAAATATGAAATACAGTCTTGAAAACCCTGGCTTTGTGCAAACTGGGAATAAAATAGCAATTCTGGAAGTCTCGGCCCTTCTGTGTCGACACACAGACGCCATCGTCGGTCGATATATCGCCGACGTCGGTCCCTGTCGGTCGGAATTTTGCCGACGTCGGTCTTCAGTCAATCGATGTCAGTCACTGTAGCCCTCTGTCTACCAAGGTCGGTCCCTGAGCTGATCTGAACGGACCTGTACGGATTTAGTACGGCCGCCAACCTGTTTGTTCTTAACCCCTGATTGCTGAACACCCTGATCTGAAGATATGTTATTCTAATACATAATATTTATATCTGTATAATTTATTGAATCAAAACTAATACAATAAATACCTGTAATACTGTGATAACTTCTGAGTGAAGTTATCTCTCAACCCTGGAATTCTGTGATAACTTCTGGATGAAGCTATCTCTCAATTTGGTAATAAATCAGCTGATATCTCACAGCCTCTAAATCACACACAATGAAGAGGGAACGTTCTCCACTGCAATGAAATCCTAGAACCCTTGGCTTAGTCTTCACAGAAGAATTTCTTCAATTTTCAATAATCAATAATCTATGCATAATCCATAATGGCCTCCATGTGAAATCCTTATACCCTCAAAAGATATGCTTGCCCTAATTAGGGTTTTCTTAAATTAGCATTAGGGTTTCTAATTTAAAATTAGAGCAAATAATTAATTATTAATGAGACAAAATAATTAATATTTGATTAAATCAATCAAATATTAATATCTCCCTCAATATACGTCAGATCCTCAAACTGATCGAAGCAGGTGAATCAGGGAGTGATTCTGCACATGACCATACCAAAATAAAAGTGCTCCACTGCATATCAAATATCCCTAAAAAGTAGGAGCTCAGGCTCAATGCATCTAAAATACCTTGAATGAAAACCAAATGTAGAAATTCTATGAATCAAAGTCAAGCCAAGCTCCATTATGACCCTCTATCCATCATATTAGCCTACGAAGGTCACATAATAAGCTAATCATCAAGCCTGTCAATGTCCACGAAAAAGGGGACATGACATGGATTATGTGGCATCACTAATTTCATGTCCCTCTCATTAATTTTACCTATAAAAAACATATGCCTAATGGTTTATATGTGTACATTAGGGTGAGTGCCTCTAATTTTAGTTCTATTGGTGGTCTTAAACTATATTATAAATTTATGTGTGATAGAATCTTGTTGATGCGTGCATATAACTCCTTGAAAGTATATCAAATGCTAGTATGAAATATTATGTTTTTTTGATAAAATTGAGACTCTCTTTGTTATAAATAGTTTAATGATTAAAATTTTATGTTTTCATTGATTTATATTATTTTTTTTATCACTGGTTGTGGTAATTAGTAGTTATTCTTAAGAACACTAGACTATGCTAATATGGGTTATCATAGGGAGTATATTTGATAAATTTATTTAGGTAGGGATAAAATTATTAAGGAGTATTAGGTTATTAAATCCCTTACCTTATAAAATCATCAATATATTTTGTGAAAAAAATTGTATAATGATTGATAAAATCACATGGAGTCCGTGACTTAGAAATATATTTATCCATTGATATAGTATTTGTATATCTTATGTGTTTATAAATGGTATGTATTATGTTTTACATTTATTTGTATATGGGAAACATATTTATTCATGAAATTAAAAAAACCATACAAAAATATTATATATATATAGATGTGTGTGTGTGTGTGTGTGTGTGTGTGTGTGTGTGTGTGTGTGTGTGTTGGGTCATATACCTAGACATATAGCTAAATGGATGGCTATATTGAGTCATAAGGTGTCTGAGGGACCAAAACTATAATCATATGAAAGAAATATTTAGAAAGAGAATTAAGTTATTTAAATGAAATTTATGATATAAATTTGTTATAGGTTATCTGACTCTTTGAAAATGGCTTGACTAACTACACACACACAAACACAATGATGAAACATGGTGAGCATTACATATTCTGAGTAGATTAAAATATAAATGTGTTTAGACATATATAACATATATTATTACATCGTGATGTGTGCCTAGAAGTTATGTTTCTTGTGATTGATAGTATGTAGTTTAAACATAGTATACACTTGATTGGTATAAATTATACTTGCTTGCCTATTATTTAGGATTGTGGACTTTTGATTATTAAAATTTGTGAGACTGATTGTTCATGATCAAGTAGTGTGCTCATATACAATGATCTATGATATTATGAAATGTCATAGAGTATTTCATTTGAAAATCATAGTCTAAATGTATGTTATAATTGAGTGGTATAAACTATATTTAATATTTATAGATTCATTCATATGTTTCATGGAATAATTATATGCATATTGGATACTTCTTTGATTAACATGATTTATGTTAGTTAGTAGAAAGTATTGTATTTTGTCTACTTACAAAGAATAGAGTGTGCAGCCTATATATATTACTCATGTGGTATAATCTGAACCTATTATGGCTATGATCAAAAAATACATCTTGTGACCCAAATTTCACACTTGAATTACCCATAGTGTCTGATGTGAGAGAATCCTAGGAATAGCTTCATCTTACATCATATTAGATAAATAATTTTAGTTTTAAGTAAAATTTGAGAATGCAAGCATATAAGGGTATAAATAATTTTCATAATTCTAAAAATAGACGTGTAAATATTATGTGAAGCTTGGTTTGGTGGTTTTGCATCACCTCAATGCATATAACCCCACATAGATCTAATGTCATGTGAATTGACATGTAATACCTAGTAAATCATGAGATCAATCTCTCTATAAATCATGAGATCAATCTCTCTATATTTGATTTATTGGGTGATACATAGACCTTTGACTGGGTGAAATAACCATCTAACTATAAATGTATGAAAAACATAAGCATAATGGGTAGAAATTTTGAAAACCAATACATGAATATCCATCTAGATCAATTAATTACAATTTTGGTGGAATGATTGCGTGGGTATCCACACCTTCCAAAATGTGGACAAGGAATACGTAGAGGGGAGGTTATTCTTGCATTAGTCAAAGAAATAAAACTAAAATAAAGACACTAAAATCCTAACACCTCTAGCCTATACACTAGGGAGAGCATAAGTAATAAGAATGCATATGAAACACAACAAAAACATAAAAGAAAACCTTATTTTACCTTTCTTTAAGCTCCAAATGGATTATTGAAATAGATTGATGAGCTTGTGCATCAAGAAATCTTCATCAATTGAGCTTTGTTGGCTTCAAATTTTCTTGGAACCTTGGATTTGATTGCTTGGATTAAGATTTGGGCATGATAACATTACTTTCATGAGGCTTATGGAGTAAATATTGCATAATAACTCTATAATATCCAATACTTGAAGACATTTAGGCATAATAATTTTACACCAAAAGAGCTTGTTGAAGATATTTGTGAATAATAATTTTTCACCAAAATAACTTAGAATTCAATAGGCATGGCCTTGTATTTATATCCTCGAGAATTAAATCTCACCTAAGGTGAGTTAAGGTTGAGTTTAAACATATAATGGGTTCAAATTAGCCTTAAGTGAGTTGAGACTAACTCTAGTTGAGTCAATAATTGTCATGTAATTATGACTTTCAATTATTAGGCATGGATCTCAAATTAGATATTTTGGGATATTTTGAAAGAGCTTGACAACTCATAAAGGTAATGATGAAAAGATTTGATATTTTTATTTTTGTAATTTTCATTTTAAGACATTAATTAATTACAAATAGATAATTCAAATAATCATTTAATCTTATTTAATTAGTTTATCCAATTTTATTATCTTTTTTATTATTTAAAGATTTGATCAAGTGCCCCATTTAATGGGTCTATAGGCCAGTTGATAGTTAATATGACACAAGCTTATTTGGGATGAATTAATTAGAGGTCATTATTTCATATGGTAGAATACCATAAATAAGGATGCCTCAACACAAGTTTTAGCATTGATGAATGATGCACAAATGAAATTGGGACATTTAGTGATTTGTAGGATTAATTTTCAATGGTTGATAGGAATCAATCTGAAGTCCAGTTCGAATCTGGTTGTGGCTAGATTTGGGTGTCTAAAATTTTCCCTTATTTGGGAAGGCATTGTAATCTATAGGAATAGTAACATATTCTCAAAGAATAAAAAGGATGTTAATAAGGAAAGAAGATAATGATTGAAGAAAAATCTCAAAACAATATTTGGGAAGCTTATAATGATGCCCTCTTGAGGGAATGGTTAACACATATGATTAATGGATGGTCCCTCAAAAATAAGAAAGAAGAAGAATGAAGTTAACCCATGGGTGAGATTAATCCAATCGAGATAATGATTGCATGCATTAATTTAAAAAGTACAAATTTGACCAAATGTAGTTATAATCAATAGCAAAGGTTGAGATATTGATTTGCCTAAATGTAGTTATAATTAGTAACACAAGCACATACCCCAGTAGGGTGGATGAGTTGAAATAATGATTTTCCCATAGGTGGTTATAATAATTAAGATGGCCTAGATTAAATAATAGTTTTTTATTATGCCCTAGTAGGACATATTGGTAATCATAACTCAATGATATAACATATCACATAGATTAAAGATGAGCAGGTGAAAATGTAGATGTAATGGTCTAATGACTAAAGAAGCCAAAAAAAACTAGGCACACAAGGCTGTTCAAAGTGATGAAAGAGATGATTAGAAGAATAAAGGTGGCTGAGCTAACTTGAGATATTTCATGTATCCAAGCACTACCTACATAGTCTAAATATACCTCATGTCAATGTACTTCACCCTAAAGCATGATAAAATGTAATGAGGAATAAAATAAAATAATAAGAATTGATCAATGCGAATGGTTTAGTTGTACCTTCCAATGTAGATATGCTTATCTTTACTAACATTGATATAACTAAAATGGTCAAGAGATTAATTCGATCAATAAGGGTGGGAAGGTTTACCAAGGTTAGTAAGGAGAATTTTTTAGCTCCATTACTTGTAATATTTCCTGAACTAAGTTTTTTTGTAGAACATAGTAGTATGAATCATGATCTAAAACACCATGATAACATAGATGAAATATGCATAAGGATTGACTCTCGATCCAATAAATAATTGAAAATAATTCACCAATGATAAAAAACATGATGACAATGTTGACGTATGAATATGTAAGGACTCAATAATAATGTACAAGCAATCACCCAATGAAAACATATAGAATGACTCAAGGCACAATAATGAAATCAAACAAATAAACATCTAAGAAAACAAATACATAAAAAGCTTGAAAGTTAAAGTGATAAAAAGCATCCTATCATCAACCAAGTCAATATACACATGTGAAGGATAAATGTAAGGATAAATAGGTGGTGCCCCCAAGAAATGATACATGCAAATGGAAGGTCACACCCCCAATAGTAGTGGAATGGATTAGAACAAACAATGAATTTTTCCCTAGTATGGTAGATTGAGGTTGAATAATTAGGTTTAAATAAGACAATTATTTTTATATTTTTGAAGATTTATATATCTCTAGGAGATTAGAAGATGATTATGTAATGTTTAATATTTTTAAATGTTCTGAATGTTTTTTATAATTTTCTAAGTATCTAAACTCGATTAAGAACTATGAGATATTGAACAGTCTAGCTCATAAAATGGTGAGAGTGTGGCTTAGGTTGCTCAAAAAATGGTGAGATCATTGGCTTAGGTGGTGACTAAGGTTGATCAAAATGTTAATCAAGAACAACCTACATAATCCCATTATGACCTCAAGTTTCTATAGTTCCATCTACACAAAAGGTGGTGAGATTTGACCAGGTAACAAGTTCTTAAATTAGACAAATTTTAAGGTAAATGATAATAGTAATGACAAGGTGATGTGGGAATTCATGGTAAAGGTGTTATTCCTAATTTTTCCCATAGCATTTATAATTAGAAAATAATGACATAGGTTAATGATACCTATTTTCCCATAGGTTTTTATACTTAGTAATGCAAGGTAGAATATTGATTTACCCAAAGCTGGCTATAATCAGTGGCACCATTCAAGCACAAATGAAAGATGTAATTGACAAATCCACTATCATACTACCTTCATATACTACTATTTAAACATGTAATTCTAAGTTTTTTGAAAATGGATCAAAAACCCCTTACAAAAGATGTTCGAAGAACCAAGGTCAAAAGTGGTTGGATAGGGTGGTTAAAAACAAGTTTGGTCAATAATGAAGGTATGGTATAATGGTATACAATATGGAATTATTTAAGGAAATTGATTTTATGACAAATATATATAATGGTAATAGGGTTATGCCCAAGTGACAAGGTAAGGTAAATGATAGGGTATGAAATAATGGTAAGGAAAATGGAAAATGAAAATGACATGGTAAATGTCAAGGCAAAAATAAATAACAAGGTAAGGAAAATGTGTAGTAAATGATTCTATTGTTTTTTTGATCTAGAGATGTTGCCCTGATCAACATATGATACAACCAAAATATCCAATCATGAAAATTTCTAGCCCACACCTCTTTTAAATAACTTTTTTATCAAGAGTCTATTGTAGATTTGGACTATAATAATGTTATTGTGGTCTTTGTTGGTCATTGATTTTGTTTTCTTCAAACTTTGAGATAATATGTATTCATAACCTATAAGAAGGAAATTATGGCCAACAATGGTAAATACAGATAAATATTGGATGATAGGTTTGATTTGGTAATGTAAAGGTGGATGATAATAGAATTTATAATGGTTAGGCAATAAATAAAGATTGGGAATTTTAGGCAGACACAATGTTGCTAATTCTAGATTCAACATAATTTTTGTTGTGGTAGGCCCAAAGACATCTAAATATTTTATCAATAAGACCACCAATTTTTTTTTTATTTAAGCCTAAGAAAATCTAACATATGATTATGTTGTAGAATGGAAGTTGTATTGATGTTATATTTAATAATGTATTTATCAAGTAGTGAAGAACTTTTGTGCTCAACTATTAGCACCTCAATGAGTTTTTCACTAATGAAGTTATCTTAATTGTCCCATAGCAACTCTAAGAATGTTTCAATAAGGAACATTGACTTTTGGCTTTGATTATCTTCTATCACCTCAAACAAGGTTTCACTAGAACATACCAAGTTTGGACTTTGATTATCCCCTAGTGCTTTCAAAAAGGTTTCACTAGGATATTGTTCTTCTTCTACATAAATGTGGTTTTGGTCCCTCTAATATTATTCAAATGATATGTCACCATGGATGTAGTTCCACAATGTGTGATTCTATCATTCCCAATCGATACTTGTGAGAGGTGGAATGTCAATATAATGTATATGTTGAGTGGTGGTAAGGGTATGTGGAATGATAATGGAATGGAAAGAGGAAACACAATCCTCATAGAATATACTAGGACAACTTGTGTGAATTCTCGAGTAATCATCCTCAAAAATCATGGAAGGATCACAAATGTATTCAAATTGATTAGCAAGGTGTGAATAACCAATATTATAGTAGCCATGGATATATTCAAATTTTGAAGTTAAATCTAACCCAAGGGACTCTAAATATGATGTTGAGATTGACATAGATTCTAATTTTGATGTTAAATCTGATGTCTAATAATATAACCTAAATTCAATGTTGATTATTCATCTAGTGTGGACTTTACTACAATGATGTCTTGTTGAATGTTTGGTATTGGAGAAGAAACAACCTATGATGGCATAATGGGATACATAGAGACTGGTTCATCAAAATGAGACTCCTCAATGAGGGAAAAAGGTAAAGAGACAAATTCATATATATTGGCTTATCAAAGGGATGATTTTTAAAAATAGGACAATGGTTAAGATAATGGTTTACTTAAAGGCATTTACAATCATTAAAAAGTGACTCAGTAAAGTCTGGCTTGTCAGAGTGAGACTCCTCAACAATAAAGATAGTATAAAAAGGTGATTCACCATAGGTTGACTTATCAAAAAAATTATTTCAATAAAAAAATCATAGATTGGTTAGTTTTATTAACCTTAGTTTACAATTATTTGTAAAATATTAGTTTTGAACACATCTTGGTATTCAAATGATTAGCTTTGGTAGAGAGGTACTAATTAGATCTATGGTGGCTCAAAGATTGGTATGGGTTTTATAAAGTGGGGCATGGTTGGAAATGGATTAATTTGATTTGAATTTGGGTCATAATATATTTATAAATAGGTTCATTTATGATGGGATTGACAAAGACTGGGTTTTAGTCTAGGATGGTAATTGTGACCCATTTAGTCATAATTGCACAACTTTGTTTGGATAATGAGATACCATACTTTAAAGGGCCTAAAATGGTAATATTATATAATTATTATGATTGGTTACTATCATGAGCTAAAGGATAAGGGCCTATAATGGTAATGGTAGGGCATTGTAAATCTAGGTCATCCACACAGATTGAAAGAGTGCTAATGGTATAGGTAGGGGATCGAGTACCACTAGTATTGAAAGGGAAAACTTGGTATGTTAATTGACCTAAATAAGGTGTCATAAAATACTATTCTTGAGGATCTTGGCTTTATTCCCTAGATTTAATATTATAATGAGGATAAGGATATGTATCATAAACTACATTGTCACCATGGGGGTATTGAACAAAGTCATCTTGTGTGACCATGTTATCATAACCTAGATTATACATGGATCCATTATGAGTGTAAAGATACATATCCAAATCAATAATTAATACTTTGTAAAAAGGCCTAGATTTATATAAACTCTAAAAAATAAGGTTTAAAGGACAAATGGTCTAAACATAGTCTTAATTGGTATAAGGAATGGAGTTGTATCTCTAAAAGTATTTGTGTTAAAACTTAGGCAAAAATAGTCTAACATCAAATTTTTGACACAAATGGTCAAGTGAATGAACAAAACTTATAATGATAAAATTAGGTATAAAGTGTTTCAAACAAGTTTAATCTTGGTCTAAAGAAACAAAAGTTGCTAGGTCTTTTAGAAAATAAGGCACAAAATCTAGGCTCAAAATAGGCATTTCTAGGTCCTTTGGAAAATAAATAACAAAATCTAGACTTTAAACAAAATGAGGTCTAAAACATAAGGGATTTAATCTAACAAATTTGAAACACTTTGACACAAACTAGGAATTCATATTTAAACACACACTTGATCATTTAACAAAAGACGTTAAACCTTAGGAATATGGAAGATAGACCAATTCCCCAAACCTAGGCATAAGAATAATATTTAAATAAAATAAGTGATTAACCTAAGTTACAAAACACAAAAGTGAAGGGTGAACATCTAAGCCAAAATTACATAAGGCATAGGTATAAACCAATCAATGTTTGAATTTGAACTTATCAAGGTTGATTTTAAACTTGATTTAGAATACCAAGCTTTTTAAAATTAG